>OU015748.1:63960789-64019157 GCA_907169655.1 Acomys percivali | reverse complement strand
GAGAGAGAGAGAGAGAGAGAGAGAGAGAGAGAGAGAGAGAGAGAGAGAGAGAGAGAGAGAGAGAATATGATCAAGATAAGCTGTTAAATTTTTTTAATAAAAAGAAAGATTTCTTCTATTTTTCTCTTGCTATTCTGAGTCATCTCCAGCACAGCTATACCAGGTTTACATGCAGCAGGATGCCAGCCATGAGTTTATGATTGCCAGCATCTTGCTTTATTAATCCCTCAGATGTTCCTGTGTAGCCCTCTTACTTTACAGTTGAATAAACTGAGGCAGTTGCATGTCTAGAGTCACATGTTCAGCAAGTGGTAGGGCCAAGACATATGCCAGGACTATGTGGTAACTCTAGGCAGTTTGCTTTGGCTTTCACCTCTTCTCTGAACCCATTTACCTTGTGTCATCAAGAGTCTTCTTGAGTAGGCAGAAAAGTAGACCAGGAAGTTTGTGTGCAGTTGAATGCTGACCTTAATCTCTTCTAAACCTAGATCTGAAATAGCTGTTTAGATTGAGGTTTACTTTTTAGCCCTATGAGTACTCATTACTCTCTACAGTGAGAGACACCCAGGCATGGGCCAATAGTTGCTAAGGGCCTGGTTCTCAGTCTTGGGCAAGGCTGGCTTAGATATCTTGACACTAGTAGAAGGAGCAGGATGCAAATCAGTTAAGGCAGACTCACCCTGGATATAGTCTAATCTTGTCTAAGTTAAAATGATATCTGCTACATCTTGGAAATTTGGAAACCAGAAAGATTAAATAATAGTAATTTTCAAATGGCAGGTTCAGGAGACTCACTTTCTGATTTGATAGTGTTGAAATAGGGACAGAGCCTGTGCCTGGTTTGGGAGTAGAAGAATATGGTACTGTTTCCAAGGTCCTGAGTGTACCTTTTCTAAAGGAGGTAGGGACTCCATATAAAAATGTTAGAAACAAGCAAGATAGCAAGAAAAAAAACTTGAGGTTTACTATAAGCTGACCATGGAATAGCAAGTGAATTTCAGCACATATGTGTTTATTGTGGCAGAGTAAGGAGGTAGGGGTGGAAGGCACCTGAAAATTGCAAACCAGCATAATAATAAGTAAAACTCTTGGTTTTCTATAAACTGACCTTCACATATCTACAAAAGTAAGTATGTGTGTTTACCACAGGATAAGCTAAAAATGAGATACTAAACAACTGGGAAAGAGCATTCTTCTCTGATGGAGGCCACCAAAGGCACATGGGGTTATATTTGTATTCTCACAGTTGTATCCATTGATAGAATTCCAGCATGGGAACCTGTGGGAGTGCGAGTTCACTTCTCTGTGGTATCATGTCCAAGGGTGTGAGGGGCACACAGATGGTCTTAAAGAGATGACAGGAGGCTATCTGAACATGGGTTTCCTCCCTGAATAGACCCTGAGCCAAGAAATTTCAGTTTCCAAGGGCATTAGAGACAGAGGCAGGTAACACTGGTTGGGGTGCCACTGTCGGGAATGAGACTGAGCTGGGAAGGCAGCAGATTGAAACCTTGGCCTGGGGGTCATCTCAACATAGTTTAATCACCATCTCCCTACAATAACCAACAGCCTTCTCTCTGCAGTAAATGACTGTGAGATCTGGTGGACATAGGGAGCGGTGGAGACCTTCACGGGAATGGGCAAAGTCGTGCCCACCTGCTGGTTGGTAAGAGATGGGCTGGTGTTTATGGTGATGGCAAATGCCAAGAGTCTACAGATACAGAGCAGAAATGCAGTTCCACCAGCAGCTGGTCAGGTCAGAGTGAGGACCAGAGCAGGAAATCAGTAAGTCCAGAATTTCCTGTTTTCGATTATTCCTGTGAACTCATGAAAACTACCTATTGTCTGCCAGACTCACTAGTTCATATACTCATTTCTATGTGGTTGCACAGAAGTGAAGGCATAGGGGCTTTCCTTCTGAAGAGCAGAGCTAGGGATGGGAGAAAATTCAAAATATAAACAAAATTAAGCTGTTTTTATTGGCACTGAGAGCTCCATAGATTCGTGAAAAGAACCCTTGTGACTCCCTTTTAAGTGGTTGAGTAGTGAGACTGTTGCTTGGGTCCTGGCTGGCTCTGTGGATTTCTGCCCCCACCCATTTCCATAAAGAAGCAGCTCAGCTAAGGCCCACTTTGGAGCTAGTGGGGCTTGGAAAATACAGAGACACAGGGAGTAGGGTGTTTCTTTTGTCTTGAGACAGCATCCCCTGTATCCCAGCTGTGTACAACTGAGGACCTTCTGGCCCTCCTATTTCTACCCTCCTGATACTAGGGCTGCAGTCTGTACCAGTGGGCCCAGTTTATGTGGTCCTGGGGATCAAGTCCAATACCCAAGTTGGTTTTGAAGTGGGCATTCTTTGCTTTTCATAGTAGCCATCTATGGAGCTTTTATTGTCACTGTTACTCAAGGCATTGGCTTAGACCAAAGAACTAAGTTGCAGAAGGCTGAATAAATTGATCCTTAATTCCTGGGAAACATAACCTTATTATAGAAACCAGCCAACCAACAACCAAACAAGAATAACAACAGAACAACCTGCTTGTAATCCCAGTACTTGAGAGGTTGGATCAAAGAGGATCATGAATTCAAAGCCAGCCTGCACTACATAGTAACGTCCCCATATCAGTGTCTTTTCACCCTAAAGGCCTTGGCTCATATGAATGAGTCTTGAATGAGGTCATCCTGGTTTAGCAATGTGGCCCAAATGCCAATGTATGTGCCCCACATGAAGAAAGCAAAGGCAGATCAAACACAAAGAGAAGAAAGTACAGAAGGTGACATTAGAGTGAATAGTTGTAAGCAAAGGGATGCTGATAGCCATCTGCAGTGAGAGTGGCCACAAGGCATTCTTTTATCCTAAACCTTCCAGCAAGACTGAAGCCATGCTGACCTCTTGACTGGACTTGTGGCTTGCAAAACTGTGAAAAGAAAAAAGCCTGTCATTTTAAATCATGAAGATGGGTAATTATACCAATTTTATAGTTATTTTATATACCCGGTGTATATACATATATGTGTGTGTGCATATATCCAATAAGTTATATATCTAGAATCATATATACCCCAAAATTATACACCTATTTATAGGTAGGTTGGGGTATGCCCCCAACTTTGGTTTAAAATTGGATGGGTAACAATACCCCAAGTCTTAGAAGATCAACAACTTACACATGGGCTTAGTCAACTGGGATGATTTTTCTTTTTTGTTAGCTGTCCTCTTTCTCTTTCTGAGTATTTTCCACCAGCTGTCTCCTGTCACTAATACTTCTCTTTTCACCTAATTAAGTTCCTTTCAGGTCTTCTGTATTTACGGAAGGAAAGCTGTGAGCCCCAGCAGCAGTGAGTCAGGCTAGCGCACAGATGACTGGGAGTAATGGAGAGGTTTGCATTTCTTATCCTGTCATTTACAGAGGCATGGAAAAATGATCCTAGTGTCTTGCCTGCAGGGCAGAGACTATTCCTCCATGGGCCTGCAGCACAGTGGAACCTCTCAGATAATTCTGTATCTCCTGTCATCAGCTGGTCTCAAATCAGGTAAACTAAAGCACTCCAGGGATTTCAAACTAAGAGAATCCAGTTTGCAGAATTGATTTTCAAATCTGCAAAGTGAAACCTCAACGGGGGGGGGGGGGGGGCTGCTTGTCCTCCTCAGGCTGGGGGAGTGGAGGAGAAATGGAAGCCAGCAGCTCACAGGAGCACAGAGCCGCTGCCATTGGAAGCAAGTAATTGAGACAGCTGTAGTGACATTGTTGACATTGCCATCGCCACGTCCGCAGGCTAGAAATCACGGCAGATCCCTAGATTTGGGGATTGCCTTTGAATGAAGATGTCTAGAATTGTTGCAGAGATGGGGTGATAACCAAACAGGTAACTATGGTTACAAAGCTCCATGGATATATACATATAAAGAGTGAGTGTGACTGATCACTTCTTTTACGCCATATGCTCATTTGTGTTTCTATCTGATGCTGTCATCATGTGCTCTACACCAACAATTGTACTGATAATTAGTTTATCAGTTGTAACTATTTCTTATAGGCATCCCTATTTACAGAGATATTTTTGGTGAACATGTTATCCTTGATTTTTTGTTTGTTTGTTTTTTCCTTGTATCTCTTATACCTGTCATTCTGTGACTATTAAGTGGGCTGTGTTAACTGAGGTTCAACTAGGACATCAAGTGTGAGGGGTGGATGAAGTCCTGAGTGGATGTGTATGATTGACATGAGCATGGCTATGTCAAGGACTTATGAGAATAGCGAAGCCTTTCCCACACCAGGTGCTGAGGAATGGCAAGCTTTCCCTTGTACAAATACAAATGCAGACAGTGTCCACAGAGACTGCCAACTGTCACTTCCTCCTGGATGACTTAAACCTAAGGCTGCTCTCCTGCAGAGATCTCCTACCCAGACTATGTAACCTGCCTCCCCTTGTTCATGTTGATAAATCCACCAAGTTTCCTGGCTGCTACTAGGTGTCTTCATCAGAGCACATGGGCCACCTATCCACGCTTTTCTGTAGGTGTGCCTGTCATTTCTTCCTCCCTCTGGCCCTAGTTAGGACAATACCTAAGCTGTGGAAGGTATGGTACTTAAGTCATATTATAGTAAGAATAGGCCAAATTCAGGGGAACTAAACTGCAAGACGATTTCCACAGGTGTGTCAGGGTGGCCACACTCCCACCAGCTTATCTTCTCTCTCCACTAGAAAACCAGAGTGAAATGGATGGATAGGGCACTTTCACCTGTGTGGGGACCACATGTTTGTCCTGGAGCCCTGTGAGGAGCCACATCCTGAGAGCAGCTAATATACCCAGAGAGGAATCCCCACCACCCAAAGAGTGTGGACTTGGAGGAGCGACTCACTCTCCTGGTTTAAAAGGGGGGAGGGTAGATCCATGTACCTCCTAGCAGTGTCTAGGCTCTAAATGCTGTCTGTTGTCCACCATTTATTTGACCACTGCCATATAACCTTGTGATTCCTAATAGCATATAGCTTTTTTGTTTGGAACCTGGCTGTCTTCTGTATGAAGGATTAAAGCCCATGCATTTCTTGCCTACCTATTCTGATCACTTACCTGCGGTTGCTTTGAGTACTATGTTGAGAAAAATTCTGAAGTGCTGGTTATGGCTTCCTTAAGACTTCTAAAATTCCTGTAGGAGAAACATACTAACAACCATAGTCCTGTCAGTGCACATTTGAAAAGCTCTGTGGTAGGGATTCTGACGCCTTTCTCTAATTCTAAAGTAGCCACGGCTATCCCTCTCTCTTAATTTTTTGAAAAAAGCAAAATTTTCATTTCCATCACACTTGCCTATCAGGAGACATGATGTATCTCATGGTATTACCAAATTTTAGAGCTAGATGAATCTTTAGAGAGCACTTAGGATAAGCATCATGTTTTATAGAAAGTGAAAACGAGGCCACCAGAGGTTAATTTCTCAAAGGCCAAACATCTCATTAATGCAGGTCTTCTCACTCCCATTTGTCTTTCTTAAGACCTTTGCTTCCAGGGCAGAGAATCTGTCATAATTTTGTCTCCATGCTAGCAAAAAACAAAACAGAGTGAAACAACAACAACAAAATGGGATTGTATAAAATCAGAGCAGTGACGTACATTGAGTGGTAAGGATATTCCTTCAAGTCTAAAAGCCTAGCTCTCTCACTTGCTCCTTGAGTAAACATGAGTATGTGGCTTAGCTGGCTGAGATTTGGCTTCCTCAGCTTCCCATTGAACTGGACATAAGCATTGTAAATGTTTGGTGGAATCCTAAACGGGGAGACTACAGCATTGAGCCCCTTTTAACAGATACTGTAAATGATGATTGGATTGGACTCAATGATTCCTTTCTGTTCTGAAAGCTTTGGTTAGAGACACTGCTTGATAAGAAATGAGAGTTTCTCTGAATTGTCTGTAAGGGGTTTATGCTTTCTTTAAGACTGTTGCATTGTGTAAAGGAGTCTGTAGCATGTGAGTCTTTGGTTGGTTATCAATAAAACTTTATTTCATACCTATTTCAGATAACATATTTGTCATCCTCATCACTAGTACTACTAGTAACTGTCAAGGTATATCTTGCTATGTGGCTTTGATTTTAACAAGCTAAAACTGACAGAGTACTTCCTATAATTCTCAATTCCCTAATATATAGTATCTTTCTACCAAAGTTTATATGCAAGCTGATGTATTTAGGTTGACTTTTTTTCTTGCTTTGTTTGGTTCCAGGGTGGTTTGGCACTCACTATGTCATCGGGTTGTCACTGAACTCCAGATCCTCCTACACTGTCTTCTTGAGTTCTGGGATTACACATGTAGTCCTACACCATGCCTAGCTGGTCTTTATATCTCACATCATTTGAGTTAGTATGGCTTTCCTTTTATTGGTATCATATTTCTGGGTTTGCCTGAAGAACATACTCCAGAGATCCAGCATCCAGCTGCAAGTGCCTCTCTTTTCCTCAGGGAGATTTGCAGAGGAGAAAAGAGAGGTCAGAGTGCTAGTGATAGCTTCAGGGTGGATGGGAATGCGTCTTCCTGTCTGGAGGGCTGGAGTGGGAGCTGGAATGCTCAGGGAATCACTTCTCATGCTGGAACGGCATGTGTCTCCCAAGCCAAAGCTTAGCTATTTCCTGCAAATGAAGATGTTTCTTTTCTCCTTTTCCAGTTCAAATATTTATAAAGACACAGCCTGGGTGGGAACTAATCACTCCATGCTCTCAATATGGCTCTGTACATTTAAGTCTCAGTATTGACTTAGGAAGGAGGATTATTAGTCTATTAGCAGTCATTCCTCCTTCTTGCTGCCTTTCTTTTCAGAACAACCTATTTTTTTTAATCTCTCATGTCCTAGAAGGTGGTTTCTAGAGGTCTGTCTTCCAGAGGCAAGGAATGAGGCATACTCCTGTTTTATCAGAGTTAAGATATCTAAGCCGGGCAATGCAAAGCAAGGTAGCACTTCTGAAGCTTTTGGTTTTTCCAGTGTCCTGAGGCTGTGTTTGTGGGTTTCTACCAGTCTTTTCCTAGGTCATTCTATTTGCTTCTTGTGGTGGAGAAGATGTGAACCTTCTATCCAACCTTGGTTCAGAAACCTGAAGGTCAGAAATGTGGGCCTTGTATGAGGAGGTGCTCAGTGTCTGTCTGTCTTGCAAATGAGTGATTGCTGCGGTGCTAGGGGGAAGTGGGGGAAATCACTAGGATAGAAGGCACAGTGCAGCTCCAGCTGAAGGACCAGGATGGTCCTGGGTGCATTGTGAAGAGGAGCCTCCTGATGGGATATCACTTCTAGATGACTGGGCAGGGAAGCCTGGAGCTCCAACTGAGGCCTCCCTCTGCTCTATTCAGAGAAGTAATTCAGTCGGATACATAGACATGGTGATTCAGAACTACAAGAACACAGAGTGGAAATGCCCCAGAAGTCATTCTGCATGGTCATTGTATAGAAAAGGGATTGTAGCCAGTAAGATGGAATTCAACGACTAAGGTTGGGACTAAGGTCAGTTAGTGATAAGACATTGCAACTCTTATGCAGAAGCCAACAAGGTCAAGGGCAGCTGAGACTCAGTCAAGAGCCCAGTTTTAAAGTCTATTAAGTATACAATGAAGATGCTGTTGGTATCATTTAGTCACTTGTGAAGTGTGGGCCAGATTTTTACTTTCTCAATAGCTCTTTGCTGCATGAGCAGTGAGAACACTTGACAGACAGTATGAAGGTGGGTTGTGTAGAAAAATATACTACAGTGATGGTAGTTCATTGTCTCAGACTAGTCAGTGCCCTTACTGATGATGGTTGGCTCTCTTGGGCTTCATCCTTTCTTCCCTTTCTGAAAAGTATGTTGAAAATAATTTAAAATTTAAGTATAGAAACATTAACAAGATAAAAAGATGAAATATTAATTTGTTACACATTATTTCTAATCTAAAATCTAAGAGGAACCTATAAGGGCCTACCTTGGATGTCCTACCCACTGCTAACTTTCTTTCAGCCATTTGAGTGACTGGCTCTCTTTTTATCTGTCAGAATTAAGGTTTTCATTTAAATTCATTAGGTCTGGGCAAGTGGGATATCTGTTCCAATATGTAAGAAACCATCTTTCCTTTCTTTCCTTTAACTATCATGTGAATGGTCAGTATTTAGCATGCATCAAGGAGCTGAATCCAAATGAAATGTTCTAGAGGAGTCATAGAAAACTCTACCATCAGGCTTCTATTTAACACAGTCAGTTTAGATACCCATAAATATATGAAGTATGTACCAGTTAACTCAATCACATTGTTTGACTTAATATAGTATGTGAGTGAATGAGGGAGGATGTTCTGGAAGCCAAGTTCATATATGACACTCTATACTAAAAAGGCCCAATTAAGATCATCAAGTTAGCTCCCTGATTTGCACATGAAAAGACCCAGTTATGGATGTAGCAGACTGATTGCACGGCAAATTATGAGAAAACGTTTCTTCCTTCTGCCGCCCAGACACTATTTCCGTATTAATTTTGTAGGCTGGAAAGCTCCTGTTGCCATTAATTATATCTAGTCAAAACTGGAACAAGCAGAGATGGATTGATAATAAAATAGGATGAAGCAGAAAATCATGCAGAATATCTCACCAGCTGAAAGAGCTTGGAAAGGGCAGACTTGTGAACATCTGTGTAAGGATGCTAGCTGGCCAGTGCCAGGAGCGTGAAGCTGTCTTTAAGAACAAAGCACTCCTTTTTGGACCCATCTTGTGCAGTGTCTTCCTCTCCCTTTTTAGGAACAGTGCCTTAGAATCACTTCATATTGATTCCAAAATGTCTCTTTATGCCTTAAATCACTAATCATCCCCCTGTCAATGTTTTCTGGGAGTCTGATTGTCTGATAACAGTGCAAGAGGTCCATCATAGGCAAAGCAAGTATTCAGTTCTCAGATGGTCTACTAATTAAAGTCAAGTGCTGTCCATAGGCCAGTCATTGGAAACCTGCTTTCTTTGATGTAAGTGAGCCCAGGCATTCAGATCTTGTTTTGATTTAGAATAGTGCTTGTTTCTGCTCTGAAAGCCTCAGAACCTGTCCTACATGGGAAGAACATTCAAGAAAGGAGGTCTGACGTGTTGGACTCATCATTCTTCCTGGCCAAGTGCTTCTGTCTTGCTGAGTACAGGGGTGAAACCTGGACACTGGCTGAGCTATCATTTCCTCTGGGATTTCTAGATCTCTGAAGGCTCCTGCTGTGACTTCCAAAGGCTCCCAGTTTCTGCTCTGGATGGAGATACTGTTGGAAAACAAGATCTTGTTTCTTGTTGTGGGTAGCCTGGCTGGGTTTGCAAAGAGCGCTGGTTTTCTTCAGACTTCAGTCAGCATAGTTTTTACTTGGTGAGTTGTATACTGTGGTCATGTTTTCTTACATTTTGTCCTATGTTGTCTGAGCTTGGTGTTTTCATTGCTGATGTGAGAGGAGATGCTCTGGATGTTTGGTCCTAAAATTTAAGCATCCTCAGTCCTAGATCAGAATCAAGCAGAACCATCACACATCAGATAACAGCATAGTCTGAAGCCCGATAGCCCAAATTCTCATGACCCTTAGAAATTTCTGGGTTGGAGGGCACTCTAATCTCCTTTTTCAATATACACTCCCTATTACCAGCACCATGCAAGTAAATCTCTGGCATTAACACAAAATACTCAATTATTTATTTAACCAGGAAACATATGGATTAAATAAGAATAGCATATGAGATGATGTGCTGTATGTTTGATTTGAACACATAGAAAATGGATTAATAAACTTTGTTCTGTCTCTGTCTCTCTCTGTATGTCTCTGTGTCTGTATGTCTGTCTGTCTCTCTCTCTCTCTGTGTGTGTGTGTGTGTGTGTGTGTGTGTGTGTGTGTTGTCATGTGGTGCTGTACTGTGTGGTGTGTTTATGTGTATATATATTTATGTGTGGAGGCCAGAGTCCAACTTTGGGAATTATTTCTTACAAACCATCTACTGTGGTTTTTGAGATGTAGTCTCTCAGTAGGACCTATGATCACTAAGTATGTGAAACTGGCTGCGTTGCAAGGTAAAGAGATCTTCTTGTGTCCGTTGCCAGGCACTGATATTACAGGTACATGCCACCATATCTGGCTTTTTGTATGTGGATGATAGAGATCAAACTCAGGTCCTCATGCTGTGTGAGCTTTTGTGTACTATTTGAGCCATCCCTCCAGCCTCAGGTCAATAAATATTAAGAAAAAAGTTGAAGCCAGGCAAATTAGAAAGATTCAGATTATATTTCCCCTAAAATGTAGTGCAAGGTGAAAATAAAGTAAGGAATACGAAGAGCTGGCAGAACATAAGCTATGCAAAAATGAGGCCTAGGTACTTATGCAATGGATGTGTTCAGTGGTTCTTTTTTCTACCTCTGAATCTGTTGCTGGAATCTCTTGTCTTGTCCCTTTTCATAACCTTCTCAGAGGGGTATATGTGCTTTCCCTACAGGGGCTCTATTTGTCCTGCCAAATTGCATTCTGAAAATCAGCTTTTCAAACTGAAGCTCTAAGGGCACACAAACAAGGCTGAAAACTGAGGAATGGCCTAAAGGAATGTCCCTTGTTAAGAAGTTAAAGTGAATTCAGGAGGCCCTATGGAGCAAGCTCATATTTCCCAAGGAACCTGCTGACTTGTGCCAGTTGAGGTGTCCAGTCTCTCCAGATGAGCCTTAAACTTTGTGTACTGGGCTGTAATTGCCTATGACAATGACAGGCTACTCACTGCACCAAGAAAAAGATGAACCAACAGTAGGATTATCAAGCAACCATCAGAGTCAGATGGTAATTAGGAGGTTTTCTGCCTGTGTTCTCCTTCTTGGTTTCGAGTATCTATTTTTCAATAGTCTTCTGCTATCACCTCTAAATTTCCTGTTTTTAAAAAATATTCTTGTGAAAGATAAACTAAGTTTAACCTTGACTACTTTTACTGTTCACATTGTTCATATGCATAAGAAATATATTTTCTGTGAATTTCTCAGAGACCGTTGTCTTGAGTACTACATTTTTGCATCCCAGCATTGGAATCTTGTAAGAACACTAGTTGTTTCTGCTTGCCCAGAACTGTTTCCTTTTCTATTTACAATAAACCCATTTTGTTTTAAGGAAACAGGCTCTTTTATCTCTAACCATGTGGCTCAGTGAGATTAACCACTATACCCTGTACCAAGGTTGTCCTAGCATGAGACCTGGTCACTGACTGCCTTAGCAACTGGATCAATTGAGTTCTTCAAAAAGTCTGTCTGGATTTTTGGTTAGCGGTTGGAACTCTTAGGAAAGAGAAGCTTTCATGGTTATAGGATTGCTAAGCTGTAATAATGTAAGCTTGGACTTTCCAAAGCCACAAGGTATAAATGAGGCCAACCAGGAATAGATTCTGGTTGTGGTAAACATTGGTGTTTGCCACTGGGACATATCTCAGCAAAATTAAAATGCTCCAATCACAAGGTTTATTAACTCAATTTAAAATGCATAGAAAGAAGTGAGAAGAGTCACATGGGATAAGTTAATGCATCTAAGATAGGGTGCAAATGAGCTGCAGAGCCCACTGTGCAGCTAAGGGCAAATTCAAGGGCTTAATGCATTCACTGAAAGGCTCTTGAATCTGCTTCTGTGAGACAGCCCTGGAGTCCATGGGACAATTTTACTGATGTATATACTCTTGTTCACCTGTTTTTGCTACCACTGTGATTGAGATGGTGGCTATTTGGCCATATGTTATCAGTTTGACCTCTTAGGGACTAGAATGTGAGTGGCTGAAATAGGCATACTGATGTTTCACAAGCTTAATCTTAATAACAACCATGAGCAACAAAGATTGGCTGAATTTCCTGATTGTCGTTACTTTGTATGTGGAATCATGCATCATTTCTGTAATAATTTAATATTACACAGCTCCCTTAGTAGGGAACAACTGAAGCCCTATACTAGGCCTCCTTGGATGCTATACTATGGGACTTTGTCTGCTGCTGAATTAATCTATATCTTGTCTGATTCATAAACTGTAGCAATGAGTAAAGTTGTTTTGCTGTCTCTGAGAGGTAGTTTAGCAAATAATTGAACACAGAGTCATGGTGACTTCTCATACATGGGCCACAGAGGGACTTCATTAGACTTCTGTCAAGTATGTGTCATACCAGAAAGATATAGGGACAAATATGTCTTGCCTCAGGAATAAATAGCTATTTATACCTAATGACTAATTCTAGTTGCAGTTCTTGGCTGATGATATATGAGGCAGAAAGGTACAGTCAATAGTGTGGAGATTTGAATGAGAGTAATCCCAAAGGCTCATATGTTTGAATGCTTGGTCCCCAGTTATTTGAGAAGGATTAGGATGTATAGCTTTGTTACAGTAGGTATGTGGTGGAGGTGTGTCACTGGTGTGGGCTCTCCCTCTCTCTATGCCTGCTGCCTGCACATAAAGATGGTACTGCTCCAGTGCTATGCCTCTCTGTCTGCTTCCTGCCACAATCATGTGCTAACCCTCTAAACTGTAAGCAAGACCCCACCTAAATGCTTTCTTTTGTAAGAGTTGTCTTGGTCATGGTGTTTCTTCACAGCAATAGTAACCAAGATAGAAGTTTACACCAGGGAATGGCATATTGCTGTGATAGGCCTGACTGTGCTGTTTGTTGGAGAAATATGGAAGGCTTTGGGACTTTGGATTAGTAAAGTCATTGGCTTCTTCAAGTGGGGCTTAATGGGTCATTCTAGGAGCATGGAAGACAGTGGTGCTGAGAGCTGTGTGAACTATGAATTTCTAGCTCAAGAGGTTTCAGGGGAGAAGAATATTAGTAAGTAGCCTAGAGATTACTCTTAGGATATTTTGGCAAAGAATATGGCTGGGTTTTGCCCTTGTCCTGAAACTTTGCCTGAAGTTAAATTGAAAACTTTTGGATTAAAGGCTTTGGAAAAGGAGACTTCAAGACAATCCAGTACTCATGGTGTCATGCGGTTATTAGTAATCAATCACTCAAGCAGATCAAAAATGAAAAGGAGCAAGGTAGACAAAGGGAAAACCAGACAGTACAATCTGAGGAGAAAAGAGGCAGCAGAAAATGTAATGTTGGGTCCAGGACCTGTGCTCAAGCAGATAAATAGCTTAAAGCAAGGCCTGCTTCAAACTGAAATAAAAAGCTGGTCCTCTTGGGGTAAGATCTCACCCAGCTAATCTTCCAACTTGTAAAAAGAAATTGAAGGAAAACTTAAGCATCAAAGGAAACCACCAACAAAGGAAAGTTTGTGCAAATGTAATTCAAGAAGGAACAGAACTTGGGAGTTTTGGCTATATGTTTCTGGATTTAGAGTCAAGAAGGATACTGGAAAGGGGTCTTGGAATCTTCCTCTTAGGTTAAGGAAAGCCACTGAGGCCAGATGAAAACCATTGTATAAAGCTGGGAGTACTAGGTTTGGTGGCAATCATACTAAGAAGCTGGCTAGATTTTCCTGCTTATTAAGGGCATGTTAGATGCTGTCTAAAGCACACACCTGTATTCCTACATAGTCCTGAGGCTAATGCAATGAAGTGGACACAACCTAGCATGTGAAGACTCTCAACTGCACCCCTAGTCAACTATAGCACTGCCTGTGTACAGCTGTCTACCCAGGGTCAGTCTTGTCTGGCCTGCAGAGCAGAGTGCCTCAGTGTGCAGCTGATGTTACATATTTCTATTGTGCAATATTACAGCTTTAGGAAAATTTCCCCTCCAAGACTTTATCTTTAGTCTAATTCTGTTTGAGCATCTCTTCCATTCAAGTAGTTCCTAATACAAATCCTGCAGCAATGTAAAACTGGAGGGTAAGGAGAAGGCTCTAGGAACAAGAGAATATGGACGTAATATCCATGAACTTGTAAATGTCATAGTTTGATGTTAGAGGCAGACCAATAAACATATAATTCCAATGCATGAATAAAGGTCTTGTCAATTGGTACAAATAGTATTCTAGTGGTGGTTGTATTGCTACCAATTCTCCACTGGATCCTCATAAGTAGTGTAGGCAATGGCATTTGTAGAAAAGGAAGTGAAAGGGACTATGAAGGAGGGGAAATTGAGGACTCTTTTGAATGACCACACTAGGATTTGTTCTTTCCCTCAATTATTCAGCTGTACCCAAAGCTCCTAGTTATTTCCCACAGCAAAGCCCAACTCTTTCTCATGGTTCAAGACTGGACACTGACTTAAGCTCAGACCATCAGTTCACTTCCTACTGTAGATGGCATTACTGCTTATGGCAGCTGAGATTCCAAGGACAATGTTTCAGGGAAAAACCAAAGCAAACTGAATTTTCAACTGCAGCCTCCACCTTGAACTCTGTGACCTTGAGCAAGTTGCTTAGTCTTTAAGGAGATGGATGAATTTTCTTATCTTTTAAGTTATAAAATATAATATTTGATTTAGAGGATTGTGTGAGGCTTTGATGAGTGAATGAATGTAGTGTTAAAAACAGTTCCTATGGCTCAATAAATACTGGCCATGATTATTCCTGGGAACTTAGAAACTGAGAGAAGAAATGGCTTTGTCTGGGTGGCTAATCAGTACGCTGGGAAGTAAGTTACTTCCAATTGCATGGAGAAGCCTCATTATTTTATCCCCATGGGCCATAGAAATATCATTGTTTTATATATAAAGTGGGTGAGATGCAGAAGGTTTGCAAGCCTGGCTGAGCAGGCATCAGTCTCTGGTTTAGCTTTTTAAGTTTTGCTGTACTGAAGCCTCACGTCTACCCTGTAGCTTGGTATTTTTCCATCACAGCTCCTCTTTTTCCTGACCTTTGTTTAAATGTATTTCTATCACTTACCTATAGAAGCCTGATTAAAAGAGTCATAATGGCAGAGACAACCCCAAAAGTCTCAGCTTCTATGCTCATTTTCTCATGTGGCAATTTGCAGAAGTTCCATCTATGTGCTGACTGCTGAGTTGAAATACAAGCTTGGATGTAGCTCAGTTGGTATAATGATGTCCTAAAATACACAAAGCTCTGGGTTTGATTCCCATAATAAATCAGGCTTAAAAGTATACATTTGTAGTCTCGGTACCTGGGGAGGGAAGACAGGAGAATCAGCAGTTCAAAGTCAGCCTTGGGTACATATGTGTTTGAGGCCCACCTATGATATGTGAAACTCTGCCTCAAAAGATATTATTGAAAGGGCTAGAGAAACAGCTCAATTGGTAATATATTTGCTGTACAAATATGGAGACCACAACTCATATCTCCTGCACCCACATATAAAACCAGGCCTGATGTCATGAGCCTATAATCCCAGCATGACGGATATAGAAACAGAAGCATCGTTGGTGCTTGCTGACCATCCAAGGTCAAATGAAAAGATCTTATTTCAAAAAATAAGGTGTAGTGTGATAGAGAAGACACCAGTGGACCTCTGGCTTCCTCATGTATGTGCATGTACAATCCTTTATATAAGTGTACATACGCATACATGAACATGCATACAAGTAGAGAGCACATACACAGAACAAAATAGTTTTTTAAAAGTCCAAATATTCTTCTTACTCTCCACCCAATTCCCATTGACCTAAGTGGCAAAGTCATAACAGCAGCACACATATTACACAGAGTGTTCTAGTGTGATGGCAGTGACACATGTGTGTCTTACTTCATGAGTAATTGTGTTGGGGAATGAATCAGTTCCTGTTCTTAATCACTTACCATTGCGATAAGTTCATTTCCCAGCAACAGTTTAGAAAAATTGGTCAACTTACCTTGTGTATCAAATGGATAAGCTACGAGCTTACATTTCTGAGAAGGGGATACTTTAGGTGACAATGAGGAAGTGTTTCTGGAAAGATGAATAAAGAAAAAGCATCTGCTGACTAGAAAATAGTCAACAAACTGTTTTAGGCAACATTTATGCTTCAAAGAGTTTCAGGGAAAACTGCAACCTGTTTGTTAAGCCACCATGTGGAAACGTGAAGATGAAGGAAAGTGGAATCTTATCTGAGCATTTGAATGTGCTGTGAAATCATCAACATGTCAGGAGGCATTTCTTAGAGGTCTGGGACATCATGTTTTTAATCTATGTCACTTTGCCATGTGACCTCTGATCAGTCAGTGCTCTGATGTGCTAACCTTCCAGTTACCTTCTAAAGTTATGTGTGAAGAAGGGCAAGACCAGCCACTTGCTGGGTGGGGGTCAATTGGCTTCTGGAGGGTCATTGATGACTTCCTCGAGATGTTTACTAATTACTACCATGTGAAAAACTTCTGCCTGAAGCTCAGTGTTCACATCACACAGCTGTAGCATTGTATCATTACAGGAATAAGGAAGTGCAGCCACTTCTCAGGAGACCTGCTTTCGTGGGGTGGTCAGCCAGAGCTGTAACTCCTGTCTGCTGCTCTGCTGTATACCTTCCAAGTTCAGCTCATAGCCGAAGTCTGCCACTGGTACTACATATCCAGGAAGAAAGATGGGGGTAAGAGCAGCCTCATCTGTCAACTTCCCTCAAAGAGCGTTTTTGGGTGTTTCTCTCCTGCTCCTTCCGGTTTTGTCCTATTAGGCCAGAATGTGATCACTTTAATGTAATTAAGAAAGTTGGGTAGAAGAATATACTCATGACTCTAGCTAAAATTTAAGGCCTCCATTACCATAGCAAAGGGCAGAATTCTAATATATATATATATATATTATATATAATCTAATCTAATCTATAATGTATATATAATCTAATTTATATATAATCTTATATATATATATATATATTCATATATCTGCCTAACACTCACCAGGACTCAGCTCCAATCTCTCACTTTGGAGGTCACCTCTGTCCATGTTGTCAATAGTAATCCTTTCCCACACTTTCTCTGTAGCAGAACCTGTTCAGTCTTATTGTCTCTTTCCATGACTAGAACAAAGACCCTAGGGTACTACTCCTTTTTCTATTTTACTTCTGTATACTGTCCCCTAGACTTCACATTGCCTAGCACAGTGGGGATGCACTGAATGTGGAAACCAAAACGTCATTGTGACTAAGCATAAGGGCTCTGAGGTAGTCTTGGGTCTACTCCTAATTAAAATTATGATCTTGGCCAAGTGACGTACTCTATATTTTTAGACTTCATTATTTATTTAAAAAGGGAGTAGTTGAGGAGTGCATATGACCAGAATATATTGTGTATGTATAAGAAATTCACAAAAAGTAAAACATTATATATATTTTTTGCTTTTTAAAATTTATTTATTCAGAGTACTCTCAATTGTTATCCCTTTCCTTGTCTCCTCCCCTTCTTCCCTCCCTCCCTCTTACCCTCATTCCCCTCCCCTAGGTCTGTGACAGAAGGGGACCTCCTCCCCCACTATATGGTTACAGCCCATCAAGTCTCATCTTGGTAGCCTTCCTATTCTTTCTCTGAGTGCTACCAGGCCTCCCTACCAGGGGGAAGTGGTCAAATATGGGGCACCAGAGTTCATGTCAGAGTCAGTCCTCACTCTCCACACAACTGAGGAGAATGTCCTGTCCCTTGGATAGATCTGAGTAGGGGTTCAATATTTACTGCATGTATTGTCCTTGGTTGATGCAGTAGTTTGAGCAAACCCCCTGGGTCCAGATCTGCCTGTCATGATGTTCTTCTTGTAGGTTTTTAGGACCCTCTGGGTCCTTCTATTTCCTCATTCTCCCATTTTAAAGTAGAGGAATTGGAAAGCATTGAAGGAGTGCTTCTTTGTGCCACAGCAAACAAAAAGATGTTAGCTTTCACACATGATTGTGGTTAAAATTGTTTTTCCTACTCATGGATAGGCATCTGGTCTTGAGATTGAGATGGAGCTTCCTGTAGGAATGTACCTGGGGGTGGGTCAGTGGATAACTTGGAACTAATCTAACAAAGTGGGAGCATAGCAAGGACCAGTATAAATTCAGGGACCACATGTACAGGAGGAGACATACTGAAGAACTGAAAATAAACAACAGTGAAACAATGTAGTCAGAGTGAGGAATGTGCCAGCCAGAACTGAGAATGGATAGGCCACTAAGGCTGGAACACACGTGGTCTTCTGTACAGAAAACACTATCCCAATGCCAAGGGAGCCCATTCCAGGGCCCGAGCCCTGACAGGTGTACAGGGTGTACAAACCCTGGCTTCAGTGGGAAGATGCAGTGTGCAGAGGACAGCTTCTGTGAATGGAAGCTCTATTGCATATTCTGTGTCTTTCTTTCATTTTTTTAAAGGCGCCTGGACAAGGCAAAGTTTTGTATATGCACTTTCAAATCCAACCTTTCTGCTTACGTTTCAAGGCTCTGGGCAGGGAGAGCTGAGCTCTAGGCGACATCCAGTTGGTTGTTCCTTATCTTCTTCTCCACAAGAGGAAAAATTTAAAATATGCTTAAATGATTTTAAGTTATCAAAAAGTGCAGCTGAACCATGAATGTTTTAGTATATTGTTTTGCCAGATTTATATTTAGAATTACTGAAAGTCAGGAAAATAGTCAAAATAGTTTATTTTAGGCCTGGGAACTTAGCTCAGCTGGTAGAGTGCCTCCTGAGTGTGCATGGGGACTTGAGTTCAATTCCCAGAAGTGTATAAAATAATAGCTGATTTTAATAATTGTTTCTCAAGCTTAGATAGTTTATTGGTGGGCCAGCCATATTTGGTTTAATAAGAAAGATATATACAATTTGAAACTCATTTTTATATTTTCTATAGTACCTATTTTTCTTATTTTCATTTCAACAGTTATGAATTGTTTTTCACACAATTTATATTCTATTCACAATAATGCTCTAAAGGGTTTGTATTCAAATACTACACATCTGAATATATTTAATGAAAATAAGCATCAAAGCCAGTGTAAAATATTTTGTATATATTTTCTGAAAGGTTATCTATTGACTATTTTATTTATATTTTGAGAGAACCCCACTTTGCTGTCCAGACTGGCCTGAAACTTACTGTATAATTTTGAACTTATGGTAATCCTCCTGTTTCAGCCTTTTGAATGTTCTGTGGGACACCACATCCAGATTTTCAGAAAAGTTATATTTCTTCTAAAATATTCAAAATTAATTCATAAAGCCAAATTATTTAGTCAAGACACAGAAATGAAAGCATCCAAACAGAAAAGGAAGAGTTAAACTAACCCCTATTTATGAATAATAAGATTCTTACACATAGGAAACCATAAAAAGATGTTAGAACTAATAAATAAATTCAGCGTATTTTCAGAATACAAAATAGCACACAAGGTCATTTGCTTTCCCACATACTAACAATAAACAAATGAGAATGAAATTAAAGGAAAAATTACAATTATAATAGTTTCAAGGAAGAATACATTTAACTAGAGAGGTGAAAGCCTAATACACACTGAAAAGTCATCAAACATTTTTGTATGTAATAAAGCACAACCCAACAATACCATTTTTAAAGCTGGGAAAGGACATTACAGGGCATTTCTCCAAAGATGTACAAGTGTGGACTGTACACATGAGAAGATGCTCACTTGTATGGGTTACTGCAGTGGTTCTTAGCCCATGGGTCATGACCCCTTTGGAGGTTATATATCAGATATTCTGCATGTCAGATATTTATATTTGATTCATACCAGAAGCATCTCATAACAGTTATGAAGCAACAACAAAACAATTTTATGTTTGGGGTCAGCGCAACATGAGACACTGTATTAAAGGGTCATAGCTTTATGAAGGTTGAAAAGCACTGGATTAAGGAAACGAGGATAAAAGCCACAGTGAAATGCTGCCTTACATTATTAGAATATCTATTATGGATGAGAAATACAATAGGAACAGGATAGATGACTCAGTAAGGAAAGTGCCCTTGGAAGCAACACTCACAACACACCAGCTACTAAGAAGGCGGATGTGGAGACAGGAAGATGGCTGAGGCTGCGTGGCCAGTCTGTCTTGCTGAAGGTATGAGTTCCAGGGTCAGTAAAAGATCTATCTCAAAAAATAAGATGGAGGCTGACATCCAATGTTGACCTCTGGCTTCCATCTATGCCTATACATATGTAAATGCACACGCACATGCACCCACACAAACACACAATAACAGTGTTAACTAGGTTGAATATAAAAATCAGAATATTTGTACACAGTGGGAATATAAGGCAGCATAGCCATTATGGAAAACAGACTGTGGGTAGAGGAAGGAGCCTGCACTCAGAGGGCTCGCTGTGCCACGGAAAGGCTATGGTTACTGTTGGCTCTTACACTTTCAGGCAGATTTTAATCTTGGAGTAATATGATCAGCATATCCAATTTAAAGAATGTTTCTTCTTCTTAACCAAATTGTAGTTATCACTGAACCTCCAAAATCATATCATAGTTATTATATACCTGGGTATAATAAACATATTAAAAGAGAATGCTCATATGATTGAATAATCTTATTTCTGGGTTAGGTTTATCCTAAGAAGTTGAAAGCAGAGTCTCAAAGAGATTCATGAATGGTCATGGCCATCACAGAATGATTTTCAGTGGCCAAAAGGTACCTACCAACCAAAGAATGGATGAGACTTATGTATACAGAATGTAACATATGCATATCAATTTTGTCTCTATAAGGAGGAAACTCTAAATGTGCCATATGTAGATGTGTTAGACTTTTCTCTGCTGTGGCAAAATGCCTAACTAGAATTTGTGGAGTACAGGAACTATTTTGATCTATAGCTTCAGTCTGTGGTTGCCTTGTCTCATGTCTCATGCAGCATCATGGTGGTAGAAGGATGAGGGCAAAGGAAGTTCTTCCCTTGAGGTGCCTAGGAAGCAGAGATCAGAGTGGACAGGGAACAAGATATTCCTCTTAAGGATCCACTGTAGTTACCTGCATCTGCCAAAAGCTTCCTGCGCCTCTCAGTGTATCTCTACTCTCTAGGGGCTAAGACACACAAGAAGCTTTTGGGGAGATCCTTCATTTGTAAATCATAGCAACGGATGAATCTTGAGAATATTATGAAAATAAGCTGGGTACTATGTGACTCCACCTGTAAGGAGATACTTGGGAGCAGTCGGCTTCACGGGAAATGAGAGTGGAATGACAGTTGGCAGAGGTTGCAGGGAGTGGTATGGAGTTCAATCTTGACAGGAAAGGCATTCTGGAGACAGAGGGTGATGATGGCTGAATAACAGTATGAGTGAATTTCATGCCGCTTAAACTGTTCACTTAAAAATGGCAAAGGTGGTGGATAGATTTTATGTATATTTTAAATTACATTTATTTAATTCAAAGTCATTTATAATTAACTTGCATTAAAGGCAAAGGCCAATTATAATTAATAGCAAGGTTAAAAATAAAAAGATTTAAGTAAAGGAAGCATTCCTCATTTAAAATTTTAAAATATTTGTTATGAAATTAGTTTTCTAAAAATAAAGCTGTTTGTATTTCAAGTACAACATAGTTGCCAATGCAAGTAATGGAAGTCATATTTCAGTACTATTATGTTGAGACTAATACTCAAATTTAAAAGGAATACAAACTACTTAATATTGTAAATATTAAATTATACAAACTATCATACTGCTGCAAATACTATGCTAATTGGCTCTAGTGGCCAAAGGGAACGTGAAGAGCATAAGGAAGATAAAAGATGCTCAACGCTGCTGGGAAACAATAGCTTTCACGCTCTCAGAAAGGAAAGCATTGGTAAAGTAATGGGCCAGTATTCTATTCTTGAGTGCGAATCTTCTAGTTTGGAAGCACTGTCAGTGTCAAAAAACAATATTCCATGGTCTTGTCTCAATGGCATTACCTGGACTCACTCACCTCTTTATCTATCTATCTATCTATCTATCTATCTATCTATCTATCTATCTATCTAACTATCTATCTATCTCTCATCTATCTATCTATCTATCTATCTATCTATCTATCTATCTATCTATCTCCAAGCCTAAATGATGTTAGCCTCCAAGAGAGTAATGAATCACACTGTGCTGTCATTTGGTGGGAATGGAAGCACCCAGGCAACAAGCCTGAGTGTGTGTGTGTGTGTGTGTGTGTGTGTGTGTGTGTGTGTGTGTGTGTTTGGTGTCTGCATTATGTACATGTACATCTGAGGGAGCATAGTGGAGCCCCTCAAAACTAAGCCAAGATGTGGTAGTGTCCAAATGCCACTTTCCATTCCTTTTGATGGAAATGGCACAGTATAATTACAAAAAGTATGTTTGTATGAGGATACTATTTGGATTTAATTTTCTATATTTCAGTCATATTTAATCAGTACTGTAACCCTGAAGAGGATATTTATGAGGCATATGATCAGACTTTCTGATTTCTAAAATGGATATTAAAATCAGACCTGCCTCACTGCATTGGGTAAGGTTTGACTGAGAAAATGCTAAAAGGTTCTTTGTATTATTGACTCAGGGTGGGTTTAAGTGATTTTTGTGACAAGGGATAGGCTCAGAGACAAGTTTAGCTTGGGAAATCTTTGGAATATACTGATACTTTTATTGAAAGGAAATAATCAAATCAAAATTTGACTTCCTCTTGAAGGTCTAAACCTAGGTAAATGTTCTTTAAATCTGGAAAATAGGACAAGGCTCTCTGAAGGACATCACACTTACAAATAATCTTGTAGCTACTTGGACACTGGAATAATCACTAGAGTATCAATAACTAGTAATATTGAAGAATGTTTAGTTCTCCTCAAAATTCCAGCACTCTTTGGATGTGTGTCAATCATCTGTCAAGTTTTAAGGATGATGGGGGACTCTGACACCCAGGGGAAATGATTTTTTCCCCGGAGGTAAGTATTCAATTGATTGGAAGACTTGATTTAATGAGAGCAGAGTTCTTCTGTCTCAGTTTATGCAGTAACCTCATTAACCATTGCCTCCCAGCCTTGCTTTGGTTAATTGTGGAACATCTCAGGGAGAGGGGAAAATAAAAACAAACTTCAAAGGTAATTTCTCTCTCCTCCTAAAGCAGTGTTGGAGTTTCCAGTTCAACAGAAATGCGAGAAGTAAGCATGCACTATTAATTTCTATACCACAAACATTCTTCACTTCAAATGGCAATTAGTGATAACATTTAAGTCTGGAGTCATGATGAGATTTTTATGCTAATCATCACACAGCTGTAAATTAATCATTTTGGCACAGTTAGAGAATATGTATATTTCAAAAAAAAACAGATATTGTTAGCATTCTGCTTCAGTCTGCCTACCTGTGATATCATTGCCTACCTGCCATGGGGGACGTGGCCCTGCCCCTTATACAAAAGGACAGACCTACCTTGACTCTCCCTCTCTTCTCTCATTTTCTTTTCTCCCCTCCCCATCTCTCTCTATGTCTGTCTCTCTCTGGGGTACCCCTCCCCTCCCCCTTTCCTTCTCTCTCCATGCTCACTTAATAAATCTCATATAATCTAACTGTTGCCTGGCATCTTATTATCTTTTTTTTAATCATAAAAAATATAGATATCAAGATGTGTATGATATTTACTCACAGTAAATGTGAAGCATCTCAAGTTATCATGAAGCAAACAGGGCTGTGCAATAATGTGATCTACAGGAGAGAAGCAGGAGAAGTTTCAAAACACTGTTGGTATCATTAGAGTAGTTATTATGAGGAAAGTGGACACTCCAGGGAACCTCAGATCATTCACTGATGCACTAGAACCCTCGAAATTGACATCATTTTTCTTCATTTACTATATTTACATAATTTATATCCCTCCTTCTCCTCCCTTTCAGCTCTTGCGATCTCTCTGCTCTTTTAAAGTTTATGGCCTTCATTTCAATTATTGTTACACATATACTTATACGAAACATAACCTACTAAGTCCATTTAGTGCTGTTTGTACATATATGTGTTTAAGACTAGATAACCTATCTGGAGGCTCATCTCTTGAGAAGACTGATTTTCCCCTCTCTTAGAAGCCATTAATTACCTGTACCTCTTTATCTAGGGGTGGGGCCTGTGAGGTTTCTCCCATCTATGTTGACATGTGAACTGGTATCATTATGCAGGTCTTGTTCATCCAACTATATGGTTGAAATTTTATAAATGCAGCTTCCCTGTTATGCATAAAAGACACTACATCACAGCAAAAAAGCCTATCTTGCAATATCAAGGGCAGTATCAGCAATTAACCTGCTTTTTCTTGAATTCATTCCTTTCTTTAAAATAGCATTCACCCTTTTCATATTATATAGCACTTAATTGCATTTCTCTTCTCAGGTCTCACTCAAGTCTACTCATGCAAATGAATCAGAAAAGCAGCTCGACCCTAATGTCACACTGAAGCAGCCCAGTGGACAGAGCAGGCTGCCACTCCAGTGATAGTCCCTTCCCTGCGTTCACGAAGAGCTCTTTTTTTTTTTTCATGTCATTAATATTTTATTTAGTCTTTAAAAAATTTTTTTTATTTTGTTAATTTATTCTTGTTACATCTCTATGGTTCCCATCCCTTGTATCCTCCCATTCTCCCCTCCCTCCCATTTTCCCCTTATTTCCCTCCCCTATGACTGTTCCTCAGAGGGATTACCTCCCCCTGTATATACTCATAGGGTATCAAGTCTCTTCTCAGTGATCTGCTGTCCTTCCTCTGAGTGCCACCAGGTCTCCCCCTCCAGGGGACATAGTCAAATGTGAGGCACCAGAGTACATGAGAAAGTCATATCCCACTCTCCACTCAAGTGTGGAGACTGTCCAAGATGGCGGTGAGCAGTGTGGACCGTGTTTGGAAGCTCCAGTGAACAATTCAGTGAAGAGCTCTTTTTTATCAATTTATAAGAGAATTTCACGTCAAACGTCCTATTGCTATGGCTACTTGAGTTCCACGGCTGTCTCGTGGATAGATTAGCAATTAGGATGTGTATGTATACCGTCCTGAAAAAAAGCCATGCAGATTCTTTTCTTGCTTCCTGACTGCCACTTCTTCCCATTTCTGTTAGTAGTAGTGATACTGACGCAGACAGGCTCCAGCATTTTCCCCCAAACTGTCCATTTCAGCTCCCCTAGATCCTTCTGATGAGGCAAGGACTGAGTGAGGGAAACAGGAATTGGAAGTGGAGAAGGTACTAGAAGTGGAGAAAGAATGTTACTCAGGAGAAAGAAGGCCCCAGGAGGTACAGGACTAAGAAGGGAGATATGCAAATAAGCACCGCAGCTCAGGATGATCTTATCCTCCTCTGCACCTCCCTCTGGTAACCCAGCAGGCCTGTAGTGACTTGAGCAGGAGCCCTCTGCACCTGAGGCCTGCATTCACAGATTTAGAGGTTGACCTCTCAGGCCAGAAAAAGCACAGGAACTTAGGCCTGGAGCCTGTCTCCTCATTTATTGGACACTGTAGTCTGTTAACACTCTAGGCTCTTATGGAAACTCTAGTAGTGGTAAACTGACTCAGATTTTTACCCCAGAAACATTCTATTTTGTCTCATTTTTGAAAAATATTTTCAGAAAGCACAGGGTTTTTAAGTGGATAATAGTGTCTCTGCACACTGAAGGCACTGGCCCACTGTCACCTGGCCTACATCACTGATTTTGAGATGTTAACTGCACATCTGACTATTGCTCATTTTATGATGATTTCACTTCAAAGATCTTCTCCTTGTCTTTTGTAGTCAGTAATTCCTCTCTCTGTTTTTATTTATTCTCTCTGGGATTTGGTTTATTGGTTCTGTTTGTTGGTATAGTGTAGTGTTTGGTGTTTTTTTTTCTTCAGTTTTTCTTTAGGTAAAATTTTCTCACATTTTCTTTCTTTTTTTAACGAGTCCTTGATGAAACATATGCAGGACATTATAGCCATCTTTTATATTTCCAGCATCTCACTCATCTAAATTTTTTCCTTTCTGTGATATACTTTTATGAATGCCTTGCTATCATTTTAATTTGCAAATTCTTTTGACACATTGGTTTCTTAATTTGTAATTTCACTTATTATAGCTTATATTTCTAAAATTTCCCTTTAATTCTTAAAAAAAAATAAAATGTAAAAACAAGCATTTGCTTTTAATACTTAAATTCTTACTTCTTTAAGCAAAATGGGCCTGGAGTTGTAATAACATTCAGCTTAAAATATGTACTGACCTGAGGATGCTGTTTGTTAATTCTGTCATCTCTTTAGCTTGCTCCTGATCAGAATATTGTAGTTCCTGTGTGTTCATGTTTCTATAACTTTATCTGCCCCTCAGCATGTACACAATCATGCCAAGCTCCTTTACCCTTCCTAGAATCGTCCTAAATTCACCATTGTGTTGAAGTGTTATTTTTCAGGGTCTTAGTGGTACTGGGACCCCTTAGTATTTGTAATGAGGTAGGTTAATGGATTAGTTTATAGTCTGCTGACTTCTGATCATCTGTAAAAAAAAAAAAATAGAACTCTATAGAACTCTGCCTTGATAGTCTTGATATTTCTTTGAATTCTTATCATCATCATATCTTCCTTTTAGTTAGCTCATTCATGTTTTAAAGAAATTTATTTATAAAAATTATCCTTATCAAATATTACATTGATAAGAATAAGAAATAGAAACTCACCAGCATGTTTAAGGTAGGAGACTCTGAGATAAATAATTTTTCTGTGGCTAAAAGTCAGAGTGGTCCCTGACCTTGTCCATAGGACAAGAGAGATTTATATGAAAATGTCTGTGGTTCTGGTGTGGACAGAGGCTGTGTATGCCATAAGGGAGGTTTGCATTCTTCTTTTGTCTTCTCCCTAAATAAGTACCTTGCCTGGACTCTGTGCTTGAAGACACCGAAACTGAGAAGAGGTAATTGGACACCTTGTGGTTGAGTCTAATAGATTAATCAGTCTCCTTTGTCCTGCCCATACTGGTTTCTGTGATAAGTCAGTCATAAACTTGCTATTCAACAGCACCCCATTTCCAAGGTCTCTGCAGCCATCCAGGGGCTCTGACTCTCCTCTCTGAAGGGCCCTATGGATCTATAATTATCTGTTTTCTAAATTCAGCCTTCCATTACCCATGAATTTTTGTTTTGAATACAAAGGAAAAGAACTCAGAGACTACTAACTCTGTAGAAGTTTAGTACAACCATGAACATACAGCACCCTAACTCTGGATTTGAAGTCCACCTAAGGCAAGAGAAAAAGCCCACGCTGAACTCAAAGACACTGTATTTCTCCCCATTGGTGTAGCATTAAAAACATTCAGACAAGAGTGAGTCAGAGTAGGGATCTGCTCCCTTGCCAGCAAGGGAAGCTCCTACTCTGCCCTCCAATCTTTTTAGTCCTTTCTGACCGTTAATAAGATGGATGCTTTATTTTCTCCTTCTGACAATTCAATTATATTACTGTCTATTAGGCCTTTTGAGATTATGCTATAGTTCTTAGATGATCCAATCTGGTATATGTTGCCTTTATTATAGTATCTTACTTTTTCTGTTTAGATCATTTTTATTAACCTACATTCGAGTTCATTGATTCTTTCTCTGTCCTTGTTCAGTCCCAGTCTGCTGTTGAGCAATGACACCCTTCATCTCCCTCAAAAAGCCAAACACTTTATTTTTAATACTTTCATTTTACTATTTTACAATTTCTATTCTATCCTATTGGTGTAATTCACTTCTGTTCTTGGTGTGAACACATTTACATTAAATTCTCAACATATTAACATATCTGTGATAAATATGTTAAATTTTCTTGTTTTATCTGTTAACAGTAAGTATTTCCCCCTTTGTGTTTCATGAGATTTTTTGTTGTTGCTATTTGTTTTATTTTTCTCCTGTTTTTGCTGTTGATGAAATCAAGGCTGGCCTTGAACTCTTGATACTCTTATTTTGGCCTTTTGTAATGTTGGAATTATAGGTGTGCACCATCATATTCTGTTGTGTTTTGTAATCCTTGTGAATATGTGAAAACTAGTCATTGTGTAATGAAGAACAGTAGCATAGTCTAGAGAGTGTTTGAAACCAGTTTTTCATCTGGGGAATTTTGTGAACGTTATTTGGTCTATCTAGACTTCAACTTTTGTAAAGTGACTGTAAATCGTAACTTCAGAGAAAATTAAATAAACAGAACATACATGTCAAATGGCAATATCATTTGTCTAGTGATAGCTCTCTTCACCGATCTGTAAAAGATGCAAGAATATATAGTGTTGATATTTTCTAAATGCAGACATATATTTTAACAAATTGAAAATCCTATAAAATATATAATATGAAATACATAAACTAGATAGTTAAATATCTTCATGTAGCCAATCAACATATTAAGATTATATAAATTTCTAATTTTTTTGTAATATAAACCACAAAATTGGTCTCATTATTTTTTAATATAAAGTTTTAAATGAATATAAAAAACAAATGCTTTAGAGAGATTTATTGTTTATTTTTAAATTGGAAACAATATTTTTGAGGTGGTTCTGATTCTGTGGAGTAGTGTGGATAATTCCTTATTCTAGAAATAGGTAAGAAAGTATCAAGAAAAGACCATAAACAGAAAGTATAAAGAATACTGTGCCCTCTAGATTAAGTGGATACCACTGTTTTGTCTTGAAATTTCAGAGCCAAAATTCCAAGCTAGAGTGAACAACGACCTTCCTTCTTATTCTCCTTCGGACCTGGGCAGCATTTCTTCTATGTCTGCCACAACATAGGAGACAACAGCCCAAACAGCAGCAGCAATATTCATCTGCTTTGGATCAATGGCAGTCATGGTGTCTCCATAGGAATGATGGAAGAAGAAGTATCTGTACAAGTCATCGTCACACAGACTCGCTCCTGTGGAGAGGAAGGAGAATTCTGAGTTAGTGTTTTGACAAGCATCACTGAATAGCTGCTCAGAAACCACTGGTACTCTCCCATACTCCTTTAGCTCATGTCCTCTACTAACTGAAGTGGCAAAGTAATTGTTCCCCAAGGTCTGTCTGAAAGAAGAAATACCTACATCACATTATCCTGACTAGTAAAATTTATGTTTTAAGCTGACAAAAGACTTGGGAAAGGGAGGCTAACACTACACTAAGAATAGATGAGGAATTAGAGCTGCAAGGAACAAAATAAAACCAAGTTTCAGCTTCAAATCAGAGCCGGAAGCAATGGCTTGTCCAATTCATCCTTTGACGCCTACTTGGACTGTCTTATGGAGGAGGAGTGCAACTCTGGAGCATCTGGCTGTCAGGCAGATGGTTTTACTGTGGAATGCATGGAGAAGACTGCAGAGAGATTTCATGTGCACGACTAAGCTGGTGCTATGAAGAGGACATGTCATTCAACTCAAGATTACTTCTTTTTCTCAAGGTCATGTGATCATTTCTTTTTCAGTACAGTTTTAAAGCAACACACACACACATGAACACACGCACCCACACACCCACACCCACACCCCCCCCCACACACACCACCCTCACTCAATATGGCCAGAACCGCAGATTCTAAAATATTCTATATCTTGTTCTTTTCACTCAAATGTATGTAAGATTTAACTGTTAACATGCATTGCTGTTATATAATCATTGTAAATTTATTGTATCCTATCTCATTGTATTAATTTACCCATTTTTATGACAATGGGAATTTAAATATTTCCAGGTTTCTACAAGCACATGTTACTATCATCATTCTAAAAGGTTGTAGAAGAATGGCTGTGGTCCAGAGCATGTGTGGTTAATTTTATTATTCAACCCTGAAATGCTTTCCTTTTAGATTACATGGCCACAGTCAGCATATGAGCCTTCCTTTTGATTCATATGTTCTCCAACATCTGGTATTTCTGAAACATTTTTGCTATTCTGGTGAATGTCAAACATCATGTCCTTTTCAATTTTTCAAGTTACTAATGAGAATGAATATGTGTTTCTATATACATTTTTGGTAATTTTTATTTCATGTTGCTGTGTGGCAGAAGCTAAGTTTTTGATACTAATCTTCTGTTGGCATTGTTCACATATGTAACTTACAAGTTTGTGGCTCACCTTTTTTTTCTGAGTCTATGTTATTACTTTTGATTTGTGAATTTGTGAAACTTCTCACCTGTGACTGGTGCTATGCTTGTTTCATTCAAGATGAACTCCCATTCAAGGTGAACTCCCTTAATGCTGTAAAAATATCCTTCTGTGTTCTATTCTCAAAATTTAAAGCTTTTATTTTCATTGTCAGTGTTTCCACATGTCTAGAAATAGAATTGAATCTTCTGCGGATTCTACGCAAAGCATAGAAAACATCTCATCATAGAAGCTTCAGTGTGTCATTGTGTGTCCCACAGCTTATTCCTTTGTCCACACATCTTCACTTGCAAGTGTTCATTTCAACAAGTCATTGGTCTAGTTCTAAATGTGTAATCCTTGACATCTGCCAGGACTGCTTCTCTCTCCTTCTCCCTCTTTCTCCCCTCCTCCCCTTTGCTCACTCTCCTTCCTCCCTTCTCTCCTCCACTCTCTTCCCCTTTACTCCCTTTCTTCTCTTCCAAGAAGTGTTTTTATTATTCTTAACCACCAGGTCTTCCAGATAAACTTCAGAATTACTTTAATAGTCTAGAAAATTTTTTTTTGGTTTGGACGTGTGTGTGTGCCCATGAAAATGGTATGATGATTTGTTTCCTTTTGAGTCTTGTATAACATGTTTAAAATTTTATACTACAGGAGCTGAAGATATTGCTCAGCAGTTAAGTGCACTGGCTGCTCTTCTAGAGGATCTAAGTTAGATTCCCAGCTCATGGTGGCTCACAACTGTTTATGCCCTCATCAGGGACCCCAGTATACAATTCTGGTCTCTGCAGGCACCAGGAATACACATGGCATAAAGATATACATGCATGCAACACACATGTACACCTAAATTAAAATGAATTCATAATACAGTATTCCTCACGTTTTGGTACTTTTCTCTTCTTAATGGGATCTACCTTTTGGTGATATTATGAAACATTTGTAGTCAAAAGTTGTTTTTTCTGTTTGAGACTATTCATCTTAAATAGAAAAATGCACCTGAGTAAAAATATGTAGTTTCTTTTTTGTCTGTATTCTGGAGTAGCTTGCACAATAGATATGAAGTCTCTCCTGGTAGGACTTTTTATAAAACTGCCTAAGTCTGATATTTTCTTTATGATAAAAATATTAAGTAATGATTCAATTACTTCCATGGTTATTGTGGTTTTTTTGATAATCTTTGGAGATTCATTTTCTAGGAATATGTGGGTTTTAACCAATCTTCAAAAACAATCAGTGAGAAGTTGCCAATAATACCCACTTTTTGATAAAGGCATCCATTCTATAATGATCTCTTTCTTTGTGTCTGATACAGCTTATAAATGCCTCTTGTCTTGCCAGCAATTTTCATTTTTGTTCATCTTTCAGAGAAAAAGAAAGACAAGTTGAGCTTTAGGGATACTTTCTATTATCTAGTAGTTTTTCTTTCACTAAATTTTTCTCTTATATTTATCATTTCTTTTCTTTCTTTGGTTTATTTCTTACTTGAGTTAAATGCTTGATTTGTTGCTTTTCAAAAGTTTGTCTCTGTCATACTCAGTACAATCTTAGCTTTCTCATCAGCTCTGACCAGAATGTTCATGGCTGTTCAGTTTTAAAGGCTTATTAAGTTCTTGGTTGAACTTGTGATCAATTTGTGTTGTATAATGAATAAATTTAAGTTAAAAATATGGAGTTTTCTTATTTAGTTTTTACTATTAATTTCTTTTTTAAATTTATTTTTATTATTTATTTATTTATTTTTTACTATTAATTTCTATATAGCTATTATATAATGTGGACTACATGGCACAACTTCTTTGAATTTTGTGGTGATTTGATCCATGGTCTACTAACATGGTTACTTTCATAAATGTGCACTGCTCCTAAAGTACATGTGTTCAGTATGCTGGGCATGACACCAGATCTGGTATATTCCTTGTGTTCCTCAAACTGTTAGCTTTTTATTGCCTTGTTATACATCTGATTTATAAGTTTGGGGAGGCATAGAAAAATGTCCGTCTATGATTTTGGTTCTTTGTCTTTTTTGTTTGTTTGTTTTTTCAAGACAAAGTTTCTCTGTGCAGCCTTGGCTGTCCTGGGCTTGCTTTGTGGACCAGGCTGGCCTTGAACTCACAGCTATCTGCCTGCCTCTGCCTCCCAAGTGCTGGGATTAAAGGAGTGTGCCACCATGCCCTGCTTCTATCTATGATTTTTAATGTGTCTATTCCATAGCTATTCTATAGCTCCAGAAATGTCTTTCCATATATTTCCAGTATATATCCTCAGAGTTAGGCGCTGAGGATTACATGAACTTAGAACTCTATCTTCCTGGTAGTTTGGACTTTTATTGATTTGTGGTTGTCCTCTTTATGTGTAGCAACACTTTCTGTCCTGGTATTTTCTTTATGATAAAAATGTTAAGTAATGATTCACTGTCTTTCATGGTCACTGACATCTTTAGACTTTGTGTTTCTCCTGTGTTTAATCCAGGTTCTCCAACACTGTGAGATGGTCCAGCTGCTTCTTTGTGAAGAAAGTTACACTGCCTGCCTTTCCCCTCATCTTGCTTCCCTTGTCCTTACACTTTTTAGTGTTTTCAAAGTCTAGCCTGGGAATATTTGCATTTTAGCAGGAGATTTTAATTTATTAATGAAGATTATGGTTATTTTAAATTAAATTTGCTTATACCACCTGAATTTTAGCTATTCATTTTTTTGTGTTTTCTAGATTTCTTTCTACCCTTCTTTTGTTCCCTTCAGGGTTGATTTTCTTCCTGCCTCTAATTCTATTCTCTACTGCCTCACCCATTCCACTGGTTTGAAGCTTTATTTCTGCCCAGTCACGAGTCTTTAGAAAGTATTGGTCACGTATTTGTTTTAATGACTATAAAATTAGTGCCTTAAGTTACATGAGCACCCTGGAGGCTAAATGCTACATGCCTGTTAAACACCCATGCTCTAAGTGTTTGCAAATAAAGGCTGGCCCCGTCTAACCATTACTGATTCTGTTTGTATTTCTTAGTGCTATGCATTTCTTTACACTGTCTCCAGTGATTGTTTTAACCAATAATTAATTATGTGGATGAAATGAATGATTATGAACTCAGCATAAGCACATCGAACATGCCCTTCTGCTTCCTGCCCATAAATTGAGTGTTACAACTGTTCCAGAGACTTTTGCTCAGGACTGATTTTCTCCTTGACTGAGTTTTAAAATTTCAGTAAAATATATATTCTATCTGTTTTCCTAAACCACTCACTCCGAGTGTGAGGTTTCCCATGTCACACTGAGCTATGATTCTACTAAACCCAGTGCAGGCTAGTAAAGAAAGAGAATCACAAAAGCAAGCTCATTCACACTGCAATAAAGAATGGCTCTGATGCTTGCTGGCCAGGATCAAGCACTGTGTGTTAACAGACATCAACCTTTTTACTCATCCTGAAGTGACTTTTGTTTTCTGTGCAGAGATTTTCCTTCTAAACCAGTAAAGCATGTTATCTATCTACCAAGGGGTTCAGGAAGGGGCGAGGTCTCACCATCCTACAGCCTAATAACATAAAACTTACAGTGGGCAGGCTGGAGCTGAGGTCTACACATGCTCTGAAGGATCAATCCAATCCAACTGGGGAAATGTTTATGGAAGCCACATAACATTCTAGGCAGTAGGCTAAGGCTAAAGACTGTCAGAATGATAGAAGGAACTTCATTTCCACCATCCAGGACCTTATTCTTCAGAAAGGGAAGATGTGCTTGTGAGTTATAACAACAGCTAAAATGTCATTGAACAGCAGAGTCCTTATGCTGTGTTCTCTCCTCACTGGCATTAACATCATCACCACCATCCTTTGTTATAACTGTCTTTGCACATTTTCCATGACATAGTGTAAACTCCCAGAGCTATATCCTTTATTTTCATACTCACTGTGCCATCAATGCCTATGACATAACACCAAATACATGATGGAAATATATTTAAATATTGAATTAATCAGGGCCAATTGAGCCTGCAGGGTGATATATCAGTCCTTGTAAAAAAGATAAGGGACTTACAACAAGGAAACTTGAAGAATTCATGGAAGAGATTACTTATATAGAATTATTGGTGTTAATAAACTCAGTAAAGGACTAAACAATTCAGAACTAGCCATAGTGAAGAGCCATTGCTGGACTTAGGCTTACCAGAGGAGGGATAGACAGGATAGGAAGGAATTAAAAGTGAGTGCTAGGAAAGAGAGGGAGAGGTTGTGCTGTTCAGAATCCTAGGCTTCATTTCTTGCTGATGTTTCCCCAAACTCTTCTGGGTCCCCCTGAGCCAAATTTAACAAGAAATCAGAAGGCAATGAGATTTATTAGCATAACTCATTGCAGGTTAGAGAAAGATAAGGAGAGACATGAAGTGATGAAAAAGGACGTCTGGCAGAAGTCCTTATGATGTCAATAGAGAGCAGTGGCATCCCAGGTGCATAGACTTATGGGAATATCTTAATTTGAGTGATATGAGATAAACTGGGTTAATATTTTTTCTTTTCTTTTTTATTTATTATTATTTTTTTATTAATTTATTCTTGTTACATCTCTATGGTTATCCCATCCCTTGTATCCTCCCATTCTCCCCTCCCTCCCATTTTCCCCTTATTCTCCTCCCCTATGACTGTTCCTGAGAGGGATTACCTCCCCCTGTATATGCTCATAGGGTATCAAGTCTCTTCTCAGTGACCTGCTGTCCTTCCTCTGAGTGCCACTAGGTCTCCCCCTCCAGGGGACATAGTAAAATGTGAGGCACCAGAGTACATGAGAAAGTCATATCCCTCTCTCCACTCAAGTGTGGAGACTGTCCTCTCCATGGGCTAGATCTGGGTAGGGGTTTAAATTTTACTGCCTGTATTGTCCTTGGCTAGTGCCTTAGTTTGAGTGGGACCCCTTGGCCAAAATCTGCCTATCATAATGTTCTACTTGTAGGTTTCTAGGACCCACTGGATCCTTCTACATTGCTATTCTCACATGGTTCTCTCATCTAGAGTCCCAATAGGATGTCCTCCCCTCTGTCCCAGTTTCCTGGTAAGGGAAGGCTTTTGTGGGACATGCCCATTGGGCTAGTATGCAGATATAAGTGAGTATATACCATTTGAGTCTTTCTGCTTCTGGGTTAACTCACTCATTATGATCATATCTAGCTCAATCCATTTATCCACAAATTTTGGGAATTCCTTGTTTTTAATAGCTGAGTAGTATTCCATAGTGTATATGTGCCACAGATTCTTTATCCATTCTTCTACTGAGAGACAATTAGGCTGTTTCCATGATCAGGCTATTATGAATAAGACTGCTATGAACATGGTTGAGCAAATTTTCTTGTTGTGTGCTAGTGCATCTTCTGGGTATATTCCAAGGAGTAGAATAGCTGGGTCTTGAGGAAGCCCTATTCCCAGTTTTCTGAGATAGCACCAGATAGATTTCCAAAGTGGTTGTACTAGTTTGCATTCCCACCAGCAATGAAGGAGTGTTCCTCTCTCCCCACATCCTCTCCAGCATGTGGTGTCGCTTGAGTTTTTGATCTTAGCCATTCTGATGTGTATAAGATGGAATCTCAGAATTGTTTTGATTTGCATTTCCTTGATGACTAAGGAGGTTGAGCATTTCTTTAAGTGTTTCTCAGCCATTTGATATTCTTCTGTTGAGAATTCTCTGTTTAGTTCCAAGCCCCATTTCTCAATTGGGTTATTTGGTTTGGTGGTGTTTAATTTCTTGAGTTCTTTATATATTTTGGATATTAGACCTTTGTCAGATGTAGGGTTGGTGAAGATCTTTTCCCAGTCTGTAGGCTGTCGCTTTGTTCTCTTGACAGTGTCTCTAGCCTTACAGAACCTTCTCAGCCTCATGAGGTCCCATTTATTAATTGTTGACATTAAGGCCTGGGCTGTTGGAGTTCTGTTCAGGAAGTTGCCTCGTGTGCCAATATGTTCCAGGCTCTTCCCCACTTTTTCTTCTAACTGACTTAGTGTCTCTGGTTTTATGTTGAGGTCTTTAATCCACTTGGATTTGAGTTTTGTGCAAGGTGACAAATATGGGTCCAGTTGCATTTTTTTACACATAGACATCCAGTTAGACCAGCACCATTTGTTGAAGATGCTATCCTTTTTCCATTGAATGGATTTAGCTTCTTTGTCAAAAATCAAGTGACCATATGTGTGTGGATTCATATCTGGGTCTTCAATTCGATTCCACTGATCAACCCGCCTGTTGCTGTGCCAGTACCATGCTGTTTTAATTACTATTGCTTTATAGTACAATTTGAGATCAGGTATGGAGATTTCTCCAGAGCACCTTTTATTGTACAAGATCGTTTTTGCTATTCTGGGTTTTTTGTTTTTCCATATGAAGTTCAGAATTGAACTTTCAATGTCTTTAAAAAATTGTGTAGGTATTTTGATAGGGATTGCATTGAATCTGTAAATTGCTTTTGGTAGGATGACCATTTTTACTATGTTAATTCTCCCTATCCATGAGCAAGGAAGATCCTTCCATCTTCTCATGTCATCTTCAATCTCCTTCTTCAGAGTTTTGAAATTTTTTTGAAACAAGTCCTTCACTTGCTAAGTTAGAGTAACTCCTAGATATTTTATATTGCTTGTGGCTAATGTGAAGGGTATGGCTTTCCTAATTTCTTCCTCTGCAAGCTTGTCATTTGTGTATAGGAAGGCTACAGACTTTTTTGAGTTAATTTTGTATCCAGCCAAATTGCTGAAAGTGTTTATCAGCTGTAGGAGTTCTCTGGTGGAATTTTGAGGGTCACTTATGTACACTATCATATCATCTGCATTTAGGGATAGTTTGACTTCCTCCTTTCCCATTTGGATACCCTTGATCTCCTTTTGTAGTCTTATTGCTCTGGCTAGAACTTCGAGTACTATATTGAAGAGATATGGAGAGAGTGGGCAGCCTTGCCTTGTTCCTGATTTTAGAGGAATTTCTTTGAGTATCTCACCATTCACTTTGATTTTGGCTATTGGCTTGCTGAATATAGCCTTTATTATGTTGAGGAAAGTGCCTTGTATCCCCAATCTCTCTATCTCTCTAAAACTTTAAACATGAATGGGTGTTGGGTTTTATCAAATGCTTTCTCTGCATCTAAAGAGATGATCATGTGGTTTTTTATTTTCAGTTTGTTTATATGGTGGATTACATTGATGGATTTCCGTATATTAAACCATCCCTGCATGCCTGGAATGAAGCCTACTTGGTCATGATGAATGATATCCTTTATGTGTTCATGTATTCGTTTTGCAAGAATTTTATTTAGTATTTTTGCATCGATGTTCATAAGAGAAATTGGTCTGAAATTCTCTTTCTTTGTTGAGTCTTTGTGAGGTTTAGGTATCAATGTGCCTATGGCCTCATAGAGTGAATTTGGTAATGTTCCATCCAATTCTATGTTTTGGAGTAGCTTGAAGAGTATCGGTATTAGCTCGCCATTGAAGGTCTGGTAAAATTCTGCACTGAAACCATCTAGCCCTGGGCTTTTTTTTGCTTGGGAGACCATCAATGATTGCTTCTATTTCTGTAGGGGAAATGGGACTATTTAGCTTGTTTCTGTGTTCTTCACTCAACTTTGGCAAGTGAAATTAATCAAGAAGATCGTCCATTTCCCTTAGATTTTCAAATTTTGTGGCATATATGCCTTCAAAGTAGGATCTTATGATTCTTTGTGTTTCTTCAGTGTCTGTTGTTATGTCTCCCTTTTCATTTCTGATTTTGTTAATTTCAATACTGTCTCTCTGCCTTTTAGTTAGTTTGGCTAACGGTCTGTCTATCTTGTTGATTTTCTCAAAGAACCAGCTCTTGGTTTTGTTGATTCTTTGGACTGTTTTCTTAGTTTCTAATTTGTTAATTTCAGCCCTGATTTTGATTATTTCCAGACATCTACTCCTTTTGGGAGTTTCTGCTTCTTTTTTCCTAGGGCTTCCAGCTGTTTTGTTAAGTTGCTTATGTGCGATGTTTCCAATTTCTTTTTAAAGGCACTTAGTGCTATGAATTTTCCTCTTAGCACTGCTTTCAATGTATCCCACAAATTTAGGTATGTTGTTCCCTCATTTTCATTGAATTTCAGAAACTCCTTGATTTCTTTCTTTATTTCTTCCCTGACCCATGTGTCATTTAGCAGAGAGTTGTTTAGTTTCCACGTACGTGTAGGCTTTTTGTTGTTTCTGTTGTTGTTAAATTGCAGTCTAAGAGCATGGTGATCTGATAGGATACAAGGTATTATTTCAATCCTCCTGTATCTGTTGAGGCCTGCTTTGTGACCTACGATGTGATCAATTTTGGAGAAGGTTCCATGGGGTGCAGAGAAGAAGGTATATTCTTTCTTGTCTGGGTGAAAGGTTCTATAGATATCTGTTAGATCCATTTGACCCATGGCATTGGATAATGATGTTATTTCTCGGCTTAGTTTCTGTTTCAATGACTTATTCTTCAGTGAGAGTGGGGTGTTGAAGTCTCCCACTATTATTGTGTGGTTATCGATGTGTGGTTTAAGTTTTTTTAGCAGATATTTCACAAATGTGGGTGTGCTTGTATTGGGAGCATAGATGTTCAGAACTGTGATGTCATCTTGGTTGACTTTACCTTTGATGAGTATGAAGTGTCTTTCTGCATCCCTTTTGATTAATTTTGGTTGAAAGTCTATCTTGTTTGATATTAAAATGGCTACGCCTGTTTGCTTCTTGTGACCAATTGCTTGGAATATTTTTTTTCCAACCTTTTACCCTAAGGTAATGCCTATCATTATGGGTGAGATGTGTTTCTTGAATGCAGAAGAATGTTGGATCTTGTTTATGCACCCATTCACTAACTCTGTGTCTTTTTATTGGAGAATTGAGACCATTGATGTTGAGAGATATTAACGACCAGTGACTGTTAAGATTCTTAATTTTGATGTCGTTTCCAATCGAGTGTTTGTGTAGCTATGTTTTTGCCATGGTATAGTTACCTATTTCCTGAGTAGTTTTGGTTGTAGCTTGACCCTTTGGGATGGAGTTTTCCTTCTAGTACCTTCTGTAAATCTGGGTTTGTGGATAGGTACTGTTTGAATTTGTTTTTGTCATGGAATATTTTGTTTTCTCCATCAATGGTTATTGATAGTTTTGTTGGGTAAAGTAGTCTGGCCTGGCATCTGTGGTCTCTTAGGGTTTGCAGGATCTCTGTCCAGGCTCTTCTGACTTTTATGGTCTCTGCTGAGAAGTCTGGTGTAATTCTGATAGGTTTGCCATTGAATGTTATTTGGCCCTTTTCCTTTGCAGCTTTTAATATTTTTTCTTTGTTCTGTATGTTTTGTGTTTTGATTATTATGTGACAGGCAGTTTTCTTTTTCTGGTCAATTCTATTTGGTGTTCTGTAGGCCTCTTGTATCTTTATAGGTATCTCATTACTTAGGTTGGGGAAATTTTCTTCTATGATTTTGTTGAGAATAATTTCTGGGCCTTGGAGTCTCATATCTTCTCTTTCTTCAATGCCTATTATCCTCAGATTTCTTCTTTTCATGGTGTCCTTAATTTCTTGGATGTTTTGTGTCAGGAGTTTTCCAGATTTGGCATTTTCTTTAATGGTTGCTTCAAGGTCTGTGATTGTATCTTCTAGACCTGAGATTCGTTTATCCATCTCTTGGATTCTGTTAGAAAAGCTCACCTCTGTGTTGCTCGCCTTCTTCTCTGAGGTCTCACGTTCTCGTTTCTCTTCTGTCTGTGTGTTTATCATTGAATCCATTTTCGTCTTCAGATCTTGAACTGATTTTTTTATTTCTTTCATCTGATTGTTTGTATATTCCTGAGTTTCTTCCATTGCCTCTTTATAGGTCTTCAGTGCTTGAACCGTTTTATTTATTTCTTCCATCTGGTTGTTTGCATTTTCCTGAAAATTTTCCAGTTCCACTCTATGTGCTTCTTTTATGTCTCTCAGGTGTTTGGCTGCATCGTCCTGTATTTGATTACGAATTTTATTTGTTTCCTCTATTAATATGTTCCTTATTAAGGATTTGAGGTCATTTTCTTGTATTTCTGTTGTTTTTGAGCTCTCTGGGTTGTTTTCTTTGGGATAGCTAGAAACTGGAGACGCCATGTTGTTTTGGTGTTTCTTGCGTATGCTTTTACGCTGTCCTGTAGTCATCTTGCAGGCTTTGTTTTGATTGGGTAGCTTCTCGTGTTGGATGGAGGGAGTCTGATGATAGATTCACTTGTTGTCTCACGATTTCCATAGGTTGGAAGCTCTGATGTTTCACTGTTGTGGATGGCAGGAGGTTAGCCCTGTCGTTTTGGGCTCTCACAGCCAGTGATCCTCAGCTCCCCTGTGCTGTGGGTCCTGTAATCATTCTGGGTCTCTGGATGAGCGTTGGGTCAGGCCAAGGTATCCAAAGCCTTCTGGGTTCCCTGCCAAGTCCAGCCAGGGACACTGCGCCCGAACTACCCTCTGAGCTCAGCTAGAATCTCAGGGCCTGAACCATCTGCCTAGCTCAGCTAGGAATTATGGGCTCAAAATGCACACAGGGTCCAGCCAGAATTTTCGGGCTGGGACTGCGCACCAAGCTCAGCTAGGGGCCTTTGGCCAAAGTGTGTGCTGTGGTCAGTTATTGACTCATGCCTGAACCATCCGCACAGCTCGGCCAGGAATTCTGGATTAAAACTGCACACTGTGTCCAACCAGAGTCTTAGAGCCGGGACTGTGCCAAAAGCTCTACTAGAGTCTCTGGGCCCAATCTGTCTACCAAGCATGGTTAGGGACTCTGGCCCTAAACTGCACTTTGAGCTCCACCCGAGTCTCCGGTGCAGAATTGTGCACTGAGCTCAGCCAGGGACTATGGACCCACACTGCGCACTGAATTCAGCCCGGGACTCCGGTTCTATACTGCGTGGATAGTCCAGCCAGAGTCTTGGGGCCGCCGAGCCTGTGTGCACAGCTCAGGAAGAATCTCTGGGCCTAATCTGCCCGGCAAGTCCAGCTAGTGCCTCTGGGCTGAATCTGTGTGCTGACCTCAGCCTGCGTCAGTGCCCTAAAACTGCCCTTTGAGGAGAGCTAGTGTCCTGAGCAGAACTGCTCGTTGATGTGTGCTAGTGCCTCCAGTGGGACTGAGTGCTCCGCCCAGCCTGCACCACAGCAGGTGAACTGCGCCTGCGCTGAGTTGGCGCCCTCGGTGGGCCTGTGCACTCCGCCCAGCCTGCGCCACAGTAGGTGAGCTGCGGCTGCGCTGATCTCGTGCCTTCAGTGGACCCGAGCGCTCTGCCCAAACTGGGTTAATATTGACTGATTAAATGGGAAACTGAAAATGGCAAGTCCTGAAAATGGGCTGGTATAGTTGATAAATGTAGAGCCCTAGGCAGCTCATGGCTGGGAGAGTAGGGCAACTGTGGATTCATCTCAGGGAGACCAGAAACAGGTGGGTGACTCTCAAGATAAAAAGGTGAGGAGACAGCTGGAGTACAGTCTGGGGGAAAGGCTAAAACTAGATGGCAACCTTTCAGCCTCTGGAATTCTCAGGGAAGAATGTTAATAAAAATAACCACCCTTCCCTGGAGAAAGGGCAGAGTATATTACAAACAGGAATTCCCTTACACCAAAGCCCAGGGCATACCCAGGAAAGTCAATTCTGCATGTTTTCTCTGACAGTAGCTGTAGGTGTCTTCATAAAGTGACATTTTAGAATTATTTGGTGGGAAGCATACACTTCATAGAGTCCAGAGATCTGCAAGTGAACACCAAAGTCACACACACACACACACACACACACACACACACACAGACAAAGTCAAGTTCATAAAATAGAGTGGATAACAGATAGATTGGGACATAGTGGGAGACATTCAATTCCAGTAGAGTGTGATCACTAGGGGCTAGTTTGAGTCCATACAGGCTTCTTAAGAACACTCAAAATTGTGATGTCATTTTCAGGATTCCAATATTCCCTTGTGTCTCTGTCTGAAGGAATCTGATTGCCAGATGGGTGATGTTTGGCTGCCTTTCTTTCAAGTCTGTGTCTTAAGGAAGGTATTTCCTCCTACATCATCTAAGTTCCCATGGACATTATACAAAATAAAAACAACCCAGAAACTTGCCTATCACCACCAGGGATGCTGATATCCACAAGAGCTGCTAGAAAGCCCTTTGGCAGCCCTGGAGTTTTGTCTCTGTAATTCCAAGGAGGCACTTTATCAGTGACAGCCACTGATCTAAAGGACCAGCTCCTGCATTTCAATTTCAGAGAAAGGTGGGTGAATGATGGATATCCCTAGGGGTAATTGTATGGTACCTTTCGACAGGTGTATGAGTTCTGAACAGGGAATCATCAAATGCTCTTTAGAAATGGAGCTGCTAGAAGGTGTTTGCTCTAAGGAGAAATATTCACCCCTGGAAACAAACTACGGCATTCTGAGAACTTTCCTTGTTGTAAAGTATTTTCACAGGAGATCTGGGACATAAGGATGTCAGCCAACAAGAAGGGAGATACAGCTGAGAGAATAGAAAATAGGCCTGGGCTCAAACTCACACTCTTCTGCTTAATTACTGGGTGACTTTGAAAGTCTCCCAAAAGGTCATCCCACGTTAGTTTCTGCAATCATAAAATTATGGTAATGATAGCCAGCCTTCAATATACTGCTGGGGATTAGTAGGCACTCAATTAAATCTTTATTATGTCTGTTATATACCCACAGACGCTCCAACATGCCCACAGCATCAGGATCAATTAAATGCCACTTGGAGGATTTAAAATCCTAATTTAATCAATCAAAGTTCTGATGATTATTCATAATGATGGCATAGTTGGACCATGAAATCTGTTCTGTGTGACATTGCCTTGACCCAGATTTGGGTGACGTTTTTCTCTTCTTCCTTCCCCTTTCCATGTTTCCATACCTCTGAGTCTTTCTTGTAAATACTCATCTCACAAAAAGTACTTTCTAGCCATGAGCTTAGACTCGTCTGTTACTGTCATAGAAGATACCCACTCTACTGTATACGGTTCACAGTGTATTGCAATCTCCACAGCAACAGAGTGGAAATGACTATGGTCTGTGTGCAGAATGTTACTTGCTATTTACTAAAGATCTAGGTGGGCAAAACCACAGAGATTCACGTAGCACCTGCTTGTGTGTCATCTCTCACACATATGTAACCAATAGGTTTTCATGAAAACAATTAAGCAATTTATGTTATGAAAACTTTTGGAAAACTATTCAAGCTCTGAAATTCAAATTCAGGTCTCTTATTTTATCAAATACGTGTCTGCCATGGTGCTGTGTGAAGGCTACACACCCAGGCAAGCAGCTGTGGAAAATCTACTTCTCTTTCGCAAACAGATCTCAAACAGTCTGGGGCACACAATGTAATTGCAATGGAATGCATTACAGGCTTTCCCCTGATCATAATAATTATGGGGTTAGAGAAGAATGTTGTATTCTTAATATATTCCCTACAAGGAAACAGTCTCCTTAGGATCCATAAAGTGCTAAAAATACATTTAAAATTTAATTAAAATTATTTTTTTCAGCCACATCATTATGTGAAAAAAAACATTATGAAAACAATTAGCAAGTCAATTCAAGGAATTTGCAGGCATTTAATCTCTCTTTTCAAGGAAGCAGTTTAATCCCTATTAAATCTTACTGAAAATTAGAATCAGGAGTAGTTAATTAATAGCTTCCTAGCCCATAGCTTCTCAGAAGGGAAAACAGCTCACAGGGAAAGAAAAAAGAAAAAGAAAGCAAAATACAGCCTAGAGTAGGAAAGAAAACGACCTTCAATCCAAACATCATTAAAAGCATTACAATTTTAGTTTATAAACTTTCCACCTACCCAAGAATCTCCAAGCTTATACTCAACGTTTCCAGGTGTGCCACAGAACCTGTGAAATGTCCTTCTTTTGGAAAATGTAGGACTATTCTGAGCACATACTTGAGGTCAGCACCGACACTCCTGGTGACCCCCAGGTTAGAGCGCAGCTAAACTGTGGGCTGCCAAACCATCTCCCATAATGGTAAAGGACTGGTTGGCAGCAATAGGATGAGTACTGAAAATACTGGTAAGACAAACCAGTACCACATGATGATGGTTACGGAGACATCATATGCGTAAGCAACAAGGATTATCATCAACACATGCCCAGGGCTTCTTCTGGAACTCTTTGGAAATATTTCATTTAATTCTTTCAGTGACACCATAAGCAATGGATCATTACATAGGATCAGCAGATGGCCAATATCATCAGACTTGTGTAAAATCACAGAGTACTAACTGATAAAGATTCCAAGCTAGGTTTCTCTGATTTATAATCCTTACCCGATGTCACTGCTCCTGTCTCAGGAAGTTAGCTTTTTCCTCTCTGGGAATTTGACTGGTGTAACACATTCCACTTGCTGCCCTGGCCCCCCAACCCCATTCAAATGCTAATTTTGACCTTGTGATAAGGGGATAGGAATTTGAGTTGGAAGTATACAGGATCATAAAGGAAAATAACATTCCTGTAGCAGGGTCAGACAACTGGGGACCATTTATCAGAAAATGGATGACCGTTTTGGCCCTACCACCCTGAAACACCTGATCATGCAAGCAAGAAAGTGATGGGGTGACCTTTTTATACTCTGTGTGGATGCTGTCTTTGTATATTCAGTTGTTAGTTCTGTACTTTCAGATAGTTGAGTTCTCTCTAGACCTTGGTTTTGTTACTCTAGTTGCTCAGCACCTGTATCACATTTTGGAAACATACATGTCCCTTCCCTCCTGATTGGTTGAATAAAGAGCTGAGGCAGGAGGGTAGGCAGGACTTCTGGGAGAGATAGGAGCTCTAGGAATGATTTGGAGGTGGGAAAATTCGCCATTCAGACACGGATGAAGACAAGGATGCTGGTCTTGAGGAAAGTTAATGAACCACGTGGCAGAATGTAGATTAATCTAAAAGGGTTAATTTAAGTTAAGAGCTAGTTGGGGAACAAGCCTAAGCTATGGCCAAGCTTTTGTAATAAATAAATAAAAAAAGTCTCTGTGTCATTATTGGGAGATGTTTCAACAATATATCTGCATATAATATTTTAATCAGGTTAATTTAAGCATGTGTACATTCTCAGTCATTTTTCATTTCTTCATGATGAGCCATCCAATATCCTTTCTCTGGCTTTCTAATATCTATGTAATTGAAATTAATAGTCACCTTACTGTCCAACATATTCATTGTTCTGTTTATCACCCTTTCCCACCAACCCCTCCCTCCATACCCTTTGCAGTATGTATACAGTAGTTGATGTTCTATGGGTAAAAAGAATTTGGAAAATGAGTTAATGCACATGCATGTGCACATATATGTGCATTTATATGTATGCATGTGTCTCATCTCTGAATATATAAAAGCTGACACTTTCTCAACACCTATCCACTTCTGAACACCCATTCTTTCTCCCCCAAGCAACCTCACCACCATGTATATGACTAAGCTCATTATCTTTGACTTCATAGTTTTATAGATCTGTGTGTCTTGACTAATGTAGCTATAAACAAACAATCATCTCTTTGACTTTGTCACTCTTGTTTTCTAACATAAGGTAATATTGTCCTTTCTTTGGATGGGGTGATTTTACTTATGATTATCTATCAGTCCTAATTTATTGTTTCCTGCTTGGACCATACATATTTATTGGGCACTTTTCTTCAGGGTCTAATGTCAGCTCTTTACCATCTGAGCAGATGTGACTAGGGTGTAAATGCTGACCTGCCGTTCTCCACACACCTGGAAACTGATACTTGCTAAGAAAACATGATTATAAGATTTTTTTCATTTTGTTTATTTCTTAGGCTGCCCCCTACTCCCCTTGATAGAGCACATTATAAGAAAGAATACTCAGTGAATATGGAATTTGGACCTCAGAAAACTCTAGTCATTGTTTCCAGGGTGTTGTTTACAATGAAAGCTTTACAGTTATTGTTGATGTGAGGAATTATGTTCAGATGGATAGATTTTTGATTTCTGGTTACAAATAAAGATACTGTATACTGGAAGGCAGGTACTACTAGATGGCAGGTTTCAGCCAGTGCAACATGTGAACTACCTTTTATTTCTCCATCTTTGTATAACCACCTCCTGTTTTGCTGGCAACCAGGATCATAGAAATTAGTCAAGTGGAAAGTCTTATTCCCCACCGCAAGGTAGGCAAATCATCAGGGTTTGATGGTGGTGCTACAGACAGGCTTGGGCTGGACATCTCTGTATAACCACCTCCTGTTTTGCTGGCAACCGGGATCATAGAAATTAGTTAAGTGGAAAGTCTTATTACCCTTGGCAAGGTAGGCAAATCATCAGGGTTTGGTGGTGGTGCTATGGACAGGCTTGGGCTGGAGTCCTACTTTTGTCAGCCATTGTTAGAGGTCTGATTATGGTTCTGGAGGCTGGGTGGTTGAGAGTACACCAGACCAGTCACAATGGAGAATAAAAACTCCTGATCAGTGCTCCTCCCTTCACATGGCCAAGCTGACAAAGTGTAGAAAACTCAGCATCTATTCCTAAGCACTTAAATATTTACTCTATAGGGGAAAGAGACCCGGATATCTTTACTGACATTTTAATAATACTTACAAAGAGAAAATTTGGCTATAAAAAAAGAGAAAGGGACTTTTTTCCTATTTAAGAACCACTAATAAAGCTCCGTGCATGATTTAAAAAGGTGTGTTGCCATAGAATTAAAGGGAGAATGGTTTTTGTTTGTTTTGAGACTGAGTCTCATCTGCAATCCCAGCTGGGCTGGAAGTCACTATGCATCCTAAGATGGTCTCAGGCATTCCTTATGTTGTTTTCTTGGCCTCTGGATAAATGAGATGTCTTACTGTAAATGAGAAGCTGAGTGGGTGTGAGAAAGAAAAGAAGGATGGCCATTTTTTCTGAGTGTTGCAGGATTGGTAGCATTTAGAACTAGGGTCAAAGTTGGCAAGCCCTTCCATTTACATAATCTTGTGAATCTCCACTACTGTTGCAAAAAGTATACTGTAGTTCTTTTAATAGGCCCCAATAGAATGTCACAATAATTAAGTTATATTGAATTACAAAGAGAAATGCAATTATTTTGAAGCATGTAAATCTAATAGTTTTAGGGATGATTTCAATTTGGTTCTGTAGCTCCCCACAAAATGCCTCTGGGGCAATTGAATCGGGGCTGGAAGGACAAAGAGTCTAAACCAACATGAACTTTCTACAGTTTTGACATTCCAAGGGGTCAAGGTCACAAGAAGCTGTAACATGAAAGACAGGAGATAAATATAGTACAATGTTGGGATAATCTCTTTGTTCACTGTGTAAATATTGCCATTGTATTATTCAAATGTTGATTTCTGTATTAGCAGAGAGTTGAATACAGGGCAGACTTTGGTATTGTTTTTTTTTTATTTCATTAGGATAATTTTTCCTGTTTTTTAAAATTTAAATAATTCAGACTACATCCTGGTTGTTATCCTCTCATTTGTATCTTCCCATTCCCTCTCCCTCCCTCTTTCACCCTATTCTCCTTCCCTAGGCCTGTGACAGAAGGGGACCTCCTCCCCCACCATATGATCACAGCCTATCAGGTCTTATCCTGGTAGCCTGTTTACCCTTCCTCTGTGTGTCATCAGTCCTCCCCACCAAGGGGAAGTGGTCAAATATGGGGCACCAGAGTTCATGTCAGAGTCAGTCCTTGCTCTTCACACAACTGTGGAGAATGCACTGTCCATTGCATTTGATAGAATCCAACACCCATTCATGTTTAAAGTATTGGAGAGATCAGGGATTTAAGGCACATATCTAAACATAATAAAGGCTATGAACAACACTTCAACAGCCAACATCAAATTAAATGGAGATAAGCTCAAAGCTATTTCACTGAAATCAGGTACTAAACAAGTCTGAGCACTCTATAGTTCTCCAATATAGCACTTGAAGTTCTAGCTAGAGCAATAAGACAACAAAAGTAGATCAGGGGGATCCACATCAGAAAGGAGGAACTCATATTGTCCCTATTCTCAGATGATATGATAGTGTATACAAGTAAACCCCAAAATTCCACCAGAGAACTTCTACAGCTGATAAACACCTTCAGCAAAGTGGCTGGATGAAAATTAAATTCAAAAAAGTCAGTAACCCTCCTGTATACAAATAGTATTGTTATTTTTATGAAGTACCACCTCTTAATCACCTTCTGACAGCATTATAAATATCTAATGATCAATAGCTGAGGCAAGAGAGGCAAGGTAGGACTTCTGGGCAGGGATAGGAACTCTGGAAAAAATAAGGGAGATTCATCATACTCCTTCCAGACATGGAGAGACTCGAATATTTTGGGACTGAGGAGAGGTAACAGGCCTCTTGGCAAACATGGACTAATATAGATATGGTTAATTAAGTTATACGAGCTAGTTGGGAACAAGCCTAAACTTTCATAAATAATAAAATTTATGTGTTTATTCTATCCACTGGCAGTACAAAGAAAGTCCCGCTATAGCACAACATTATACATGTTTGTATGTGTTTGTGTCTGTGTGTATATGACATGTGCATGTAGGTATTGGTCTTGAATTTCATTTTGTTATTGTTTTCTGCTGCAAATAACAGAAAAGATAACACTTGAGCTCCACAGGGTTCTGTCTCTGACTTTCCTCTTGCTGAGGGAGCATTGGGATTACCAATGTCTCTTATCACGCCCAGCCTTTATATGGGGTCTCCAGATTTCAACTTAGGTCTTCATGCTTGCATAAGTGGTTTACCAATGGATCCATCTCCTCAGCCCCCAAATTCCATTCTAAAAGACACATTACTATAAAATAAAAATGTAGTCACTAAGGAAAATATGTGTCATATGCAGGAGAATGAGGATAGATTTAGAGGAAGCTCTGGTGGTGAGAAAAACCGAGCTGATGGGGAGTCTCTAGGTCCTTCTTATTTCCCAGTTTTGCTTCTGTGCACTGGCAGTGGTAGACATATCCAAGTGAATGTGCCTGTCTATGCTTTCATGTAGGACAGTTGGTTACAGAAAGATAAGAAATCACTTAGCTAATATGAAATTTTAGTGAGGTTTCCCGCAAAATCAGTTTTTGAAGAAAGAATCACAAGGTTAGGACTATAGTCAACAATCTTTGCTTCAAACAATAATTCTTACAGGTAGAAAAAGGACATCTACAATGGAAAAGCTTGGTGACTGCTAGCACAACCTTTCTATGACACTTTCCTTTTACTTATTCAAAAAGCCTGCTGTTTCCTTGGACATTTGGCAGTCCCCTTAACTGGCTTTGTGATAAAGGAATGCAATATCTTTACAGCAAATCTTCTAAAGCATTCTAAAAACCACTGTGCAGCAAGGGCGTAAATGGGTTCAACACGAAAAAGCTTTCTGACTTACAAAACAAAGGAAAACAAAGATACAAGAAAAACTGGGAAATGAATATGCATTTAATGCAAATGCATTTCACTTAAAGCAAAAGATTGGTTCTCAGAGTGTCCATTAAATAACAGTAGTCATGAAAAACCCTGGCTCTAGCTAAGATACTTACAGAAAGGTTGCAAATATGAAATACAAATTTAGTATTTAAATGTAGCTAAATTCCCAATGCTACTTAAGCCTGACTTCATTAATTAATTTTTAGGATAATCTTTCTAATTAAGAAATAGTGTCTATCCTTAGCCATCCAAATTAAGATCACAGTACATCTGATTAAGTGTTTCTGTGGTGAGATTATATATCTATCTATGTAGCTATGTATCTATCTATGTATCTATGTATCTATCTATCTATCTATCTATCTATCTATCTATCTATCTATCTAAAATGCCATGATGGAATATAACCTGGGAATAAGCTAAAATGAATTCTTCCCCACCCTGAGTTTCTTTGTCAGGATGTATATGTATGTATACATCATATGTAACAACATATGATGCTTATGTATATATGATGCTTATGCATATTACAGTAAGAGAAATTAGATTAGATCACTTCCCTTGCTTGCAACAGGCATTTGATATAGACTACTGGTTGGTTCTACCTGTGGCCAGTGGGATGCCAGGATGGTTGCTATCCTAATTTTTAGGATTTCCTTCCATGGAGAAATGACTCAGACATTTAAATGTTTTCTTTCCACACAAACTACTTGTCTGGTTCAATGACTATCTAAGGTTCAAATGGCTTTATTAAAATTAAATAAGAAATAATGCTTCTGTTATTAGAGTAATAAAAACCCTAATATATGGCTGTTGATCCTGTACTGGGACACAAAGGTCCTTGTGCCCACAGAGTATTATAGAATGTTAAATATGCAGGAGCCTTGCCTAAATGGAAGAATAACTTGTTTTCTTGCCCAGAAAGCTGGGATTGTATAATGAACTGGTGACACTTTTCTGTCTGTAGAGGCAGACCTCACTCACCTTTTGCTATAGAGTCAAACATCGTCCAAATCCCCCAGAATGTTTGTCCTAGACTCTACATCCACAGATCATTATCTTTAGATCTAGTTAATAGAAACAACTGTTAGGCGAAATGTCATATATATTTTATGGTGTGATGACCTCTGTGGTATCTCAGTCAGAGATCACACTAGATTCTCTAGGCCTTTTAGTTATAGAGTCCACCCTCAAGGTCACATGCACTTTGCAAAGAAGTTTCTATGTACTTGTAACTTAAGATTTATTGTGCAGCTGGAATTGGAATGATTGTTGCCTAGAAACCTGGAATTGTGATGATTGTTGCCTGGAAACTTTTCCCCAAATTCTGTTGTGTTTAAACATGCTGACATTAAACTGCCTGGCATCAAACTCTCTAGAAGTTTTGATACAAGTTAATGAAGTCAATCTCTTTCTGGAGGACTGCTTGCCTTGACACCTGAATAGATCCCCTCAATACTGCTGCTCTTGAATACCTCCATTGACCAGAAATACATCCCTTGCCTTAGTAGTACAGGTAAATTCCTTTCTGGCAAAGCATTTATTGAGCATCTGTTGCATTAAAAATGAACCATGGAAAAAATTTAAAATAAAAGATTGTGATAGGTCTAAGAAAGCTCTAATAAGGGAGCTGGAACTTCACCAACAAAGGTATAAGAACTAAGGTGAGCCGCTCCCCAAAAGGAATCAAAAGGTTCCTCCAAATCTTCCTTGTTTCAGCCATGGAAAACCATGGATGTACTTCGGTTTAGTGTTGACTAGAGTTTCCACCTTTTATGGACCAAGGGAGTTAGTTTTACTAGGTTCTTAAACCTAGACTATATCTGCTGACCATTCCTCTTTCCTACATGTTAGCATCTGACAATTGCTTTGCTAGCGTGCTACTATATTATTAGTTGCACAAATTATATGTGCAGGCTTTCTGATTCTGAATTTCATAATGTGTAACAGCTCGTGAGGAATGATAGCCCACATCTCTGAGCCTTGGTCTCACTATCTGAAATATAATAATTACACTTAAATTTTTGGTTTGATTTTCAGTGGCTAATGAGTTAGAATGTTGTTTGAAACATGGTATACTCACTGTGATAGTGACTTTTAATGTTCTTGTTACTTCTTTTAAAATCCAGTTGGTTAATCTTTTGGTTTTATTTTTGCTAAGTATCAATACTTAGTCAATAAAAGCACAGATACTTTACAACATAATATTTTACATAAGCTTGTTAAAGAATTCTGTACTCCATCTCTCTGGGGTAATCATAAACACAAAGTAATATTTATCTCCTAGGCTGAGAAGAAAAGGCCTTCATCAAAAGCTGCCTATTAATATTTAAGAGGTTTGTTAAGTACACCTTGGTTTTTTATCTTACCATCCAGCTTCATACTGAAAAAGCATAGGTGTAGAGAGAGCTTCTAACAAGGAGCACTGCACTAATTGCAGCAGATCACTGAAGGAATGTGGGAATAAACCTATTTGTAAATCAAAAAAGATCTTTTTTTTTTTTTTGTAAAACCAATGGTTACTCACTAATTTGCCTATGCCATAAATCTGAAGTTGGTAACTCAGCACCTATAACTGAGCTGATAAATGTTCAATGTTCAGACTAGGGTGCCTTGTGCAGTTATTGTCAACCACACAAGAACTGCTCTTAGGAACATCTTTCCTGGAGTTTTGAAAAGGTTCTTGGGAAAACGAGGTGGCATATTTACACATGGTATGCAAAGGATTTTTGCTGTTGTTTTGTTTTGTTTTTGTGGTGTTTTGCTATGCTTGTGTGTTCTTAAGCAGCCTGCATGAGTCACGCAGTTAAGAATCAAATATGCATTCAAGTTTTAACATAAGAAATATCTCTGGTATTTGCTCTGTAAACCACCCATGTTTTCCCTGCCACTGTTGTTCTGTTTTGAGAGTAGTCTTGCCTCATGTGCCCAGGGGGCTCCTCTATCTTGGTTCTGGGTGAAGATTGCCAGCTGCCGGATTATCTCAGCAAAGATATTGGCAGGATCTGACATTCAAGTTTTGTAAATGTTTAATGCCAGTCTTCAGAGGATCAAGGGATGAAGACGCAATTAAAAGTCAAACTCCTGACTGGATACTCCGATTCAATCAGTCTTGGTGTAGCACCACAGGGCAGAGGTCTATATGCTGTCAGCAATCTAAGTGATCTCCTATTGCCGTTCAGGAGAGGATTATATCAGAGAATAACACATCACTCGTCATGCAGAGTCATCTAACAACATCAACTGGATGAATAATACTTTGAATTTAAGCAATCTTTCCTCCATAGCAAGACCAATGCCTTTTCTTCTTATCCATCATCACAACATTAGGACAAGGGAAGAAGAGGCTCTATTTTCAATTCGGGGAGGGGACTATTTCCTTGAGATCACATAGCAATACAGATATAGATCGTAAGAGAATCTTGGACTTTGGACTTTGAAAACATTCTGTTAGATCAGGGTCATTGGAAAGACACATTGTTAAGGGCAGAAAATAAATATGTTAAGTGTGCTATACATTCTCTGTTGTAAGCAATTACTCAGTTTGTTATTACAGCATAAAAACAATCATATGTATACATATGGATACATGTGATTGATATGTATACACATGAATGGATAGATATAATTAATTTTAATAAAATTATGTATATACATTATATATGTTATACATCATTTTACATATAATAAAACAACAAACATTTAGCTCATAGACCATGATTTATAACCCTTGTGCTAATTCATAACCCTTGATAAATGTGTCTCCTTTGAGCTGTAAAAACAATCAAATGATAGCATAATGTAATATTGTTCACATATCCTGTAGTCCAGAGAATCCTCCTAAGTGTGCTGTTAGTGACTTTTAATTTTCTGTATGAAGAAACTAAGAGGCAAGCTCACTGGTCCAAGACCAGGTGGTAATGAAGCACGAAAACTATAGCACATGTCTTGTGACTTCTGTTTCTTCTCTGGTACTTCTTTTCATGGGAAATTCTTACCTTTACTTCAGTTTCACACTAGATATCCTAGCAGTGCAGAGGCTGATGACTTATGCACTGAGCTGCGAGAGGCTAAGTAAGAGATGCAACCACCATCTGGTGGATTTACGTGAGTCTTCTGACTCATTACACATTGTTAAAGTTTTTACTTTTTCTTATTTTTTTAAGAAATAACACAGGACATGAACTCTGGTGCCCCATATTTGACCACCACCTCTTGTTGGAAAGGCTTGATGGCACTCAAAGAAAGAATAAGCAGGCTAGCAAGATGAAACTTGATAGCTGATGACCATAAAGTGGGGGCGGAGGTCCCCCTTGGTCATAGACCTAGGGGAGGGGAATAGAGTGAAAGTGGGAGGGAGGGAGGAAGGGGAGGAGACAAGTGATGGGATAACAATTGAGTTGTGACCTGAATAAATTAATAAAATTAAACAAAAGAAATAAAACAGGTGTGACTAGACAAATCTCTGTGTACCAAAAAGTATCCAGATAAACCAATGAGGAGGACTACTGAGTGCTAAGTAGTTTTTAAGATGAATGGCTTGGAACCATGATTTCCAGGATATTTTCTATCTCTTTCATAATAGGGTAGGGATAGGGCCACCAATGGGATTGCTTTGCCTGCAACCAAGGAGTTTCTTGGAACATAGCATACTGAGTATTAATCTCAAAGAGCCCTAAGCAACCGTGACTATTTGTTCATATTAACCAGGTAGTAAATATTTGCTGAATGAATTGACTATTCCTGATAACTATGCATCATTGGAGGTGATTCTCATCTGGAATGGGCACTAGGGGAATGGTGAAGGGTTTGGGGAAAACATGGGAGTGATTTCTACAGTCCATGAGACACCCAAATTATACCTAGAAAATCAGACCCAGCTATATGAAATATCATTTGGATTCTATACCACTGTATCTAGAACTTATTTTGCATCTATATACAAAATTCTATATCAGTGAATTAAAAATATCTTGTGAGTGACAATTGAGGCATTTCTATATACCCCCTTTTTCTTTTCAACTTCTTTCTCCAAATAGGATGTCAATGCTGCGAGGAATGCATCCTGTCAGGTCTGATCCAGTGTCAGTGTCTGTTTCTTTTGTTCTGAAAGCATATAAGTTTTCATAAGCATTATACAGTCCTAAAATTATAAGTGTATAAAAGGTGATCACGATGCATGAAACAATTAAGGCTGGATTTCTGCTCTTTGTATGAGCAGGAAAAGAAGAGATCTGTAAATCTTCATTCATGCTATATGAAGAATGGCATCTAATAGTAATTCATAGAAGTTCTACAGTCAAGAATCATTGTCTATGCCTAGACATTCATGTCTCAGCCAGTCTCAGAGCTAGTCCCATATGGTAGGATTAGCAATATAAGTTACCTGCTTGTTCTGCAGTTTAAATTCTTCACATCCTGATTGTAGGCCCCTCCTTCCTTCCCTCCCGATCCCCCTTTCCCTTCCTTCCTTAGTACTCAGACAGGGGAGCCCTCTTCCCCTAATATCTGACCTCAGCCTATCAAGTCTCATCTGTATTAGCTGTAACCTCGTCCTCTGTAGCCTGGCATGGCCGTCTTGCCAGGGGGAAGTGATCTAAGTTCAGTGGCCAGAGGGCATGTCTGAAGTAGTCCCTACTCTCCAGAAGTGGAATCTACAAGGTTGTGCTTGTTTTGCATTTGGATTTCCTTCAAGAATATAAAAAGCCAATTGTAACCATGGTATTTTATTTTGTGTAAACCAGATTTTTTAAGGTAGAAACTCCATGGCAAAGAAGTAAAGACATAGATTAAGTAACGTCCACTGAGATGGCAGACAGAAAGCCAGTGGATAGCTCCGTGCCAGTGAGACTAGGAAGCAGGTGTGAGTAGGATTACACACCTCCATGCAACACTGTCCTCACCAATAACACAGCCTGATCATGCATAAAGAAAATCTATTTATCTTCGACGAATGCCAAAGGAAGGCTAAATCTGGTAGCACTCTATTCTTTGGAGAACAATGTTAACATATTACAGGAGCTTAGTGAAATTGCCATAGAGTTGAGCTGTGGGTCTATGAGTACCTGAGCTAGCTGAAACTATTCTTACTGAATCACTCCTGCATATGCATTGGCTAAGGTTCTCAGAGTATTCTATAGATCCCCAAACATTCTGCTAACACAAAGTTGGGGTAGTGTGAGCCCACGAGCTAGAAGAAAACTGTTCAGGTTTGATAAGCCTTCTAAATATTCTCTGCATTTTCAGCAGTCAGACTCGCACTTGCTTTTGATTACAAAACACAACAGTTGGACAGTGCTGGTACCAAAATCTATGTTGGTAATTAGCTTCTGCCATGCAGTGAGTAGTCAGGGCTGTGGGCTCTGCAAGCAGAAGAAGAACACAGAGTAGCTTTCGAGCTGCCTTTCCTATGGGCAGGACGCTAACAAGCCCTTCCAGAAACAAGGAGGCAGAGTGCCTCTCCTTCCATGTTGTCTTTCCCCCTCTTTGGTTCAGCATACTTCAGCTTTGAAGCAGAACAGAACAGAAGAAGGTGCTGCAGACAAGGATGCAAATAGACACTGTCCAGGAAGTACTCCACTTCTGTCTTGTGCTTTGTGTATTTCAGAGTAGAAATTCTATACTCATTAAGCTGCCTGTTAAGCAAAGAATACAGGGAAACATGATGGGATTTAGGAAGCTAAGAGGGAGGAGAAGAGGCAGGTCAGAGCAAAGAAACAATATGAGGACACTGTTTTGAAGGGGACTGCAAAATGTTCAAGCAGAGAGGAGAAAAGGCCTGTGCAGAATTTGATGAAGTCTGAGGGGATGATTCATTTCAGTGCTGACAACTGGCAGTGACATCATCATTGTAGACACAGAAAAATTAATATATTCGGGTGAGGGATGACTAAGCATTTGATATTTTCAATTTATGTAGAGATCTACTGGAATAAAATTACTAGCAACTAGACAAAACCGTGATGCAGAGAAAAGCAGCATATTGACCACCTTCTCTGTGTCAACAGCAGAGCTGTGTCGCATCATTTAACCTGAAGCTTGCCAGTGCTGTGCAGCACAGGCCTAACTTGAGGGAAAAAGCCAGTCCCTCCACACAAACTGCAGTGCCTTGTGGGACAAAGTCCTAGCACACTCTAGAATGGAAACCAGTACTTACTGATCACCAACTTGTGGTGTGACCACAACTTTGGAACGTTTTCTCACTTTGTTCATCACCTATTACTCCAACTTAACTCACAGGCAGAAGGGTTGTCTGACACCAAATGCCAGGCTTCTTTAAAGGACAGTTCCAATCACTGCCAATACAATTACCCAAGTGTGGTGCTTGGGTTGGGAGTAACGTGAAACTTCAGCAGCTGTACCGATTCTGAACAGGGAGATCTCATTTGAAAGCTCTAGTAAAAGAAGCTGGGTAGAAACCCCAGGAAGATTTATTGTGTACACACTCATCACTTTCATGGTGGGTGTTTTGCTGCCCTTTCTGGGGTTAGTTAACACATCATTAAATCTCCCCCAGATGTAGTGGGCCTGGATCTTAGGACAAACTTGAGTTTCAGTAATTTGGACAACTGTAGTGTAAGGTCATAGCTTTCAGTATGTTAATCTGAGCCTAGATTACAGGCTACCAGATAAGTTCTTTTTCTTGATTTTGGACTTCATGAAAAGACAAGAGATAAAATGTACTGTGCACTGGGCTGAAAAATAAGTGTGCTTATCTTTGTTGCAGTAGACAGACCAGGTGGCTTGCTCAAGGCCACACTCTCTGCTGGAAATGTACCAAAGGAAAGGCTACATAAAGAACTTGAGACTCTGCAGTCTCCATCTTACAGATCTGAGCTTTACAATCTTTTGTAAATTGGTGATTTAACCAACTATAGTATAATTCTGTTGCAAGATCACATCACTAAATATTGTACCCATATTCCCATTACTTGCCCTATATCCTATAGTCACTTCTCAACAAAATGAATTCATTCTTCCTTTCATAGCAGACCTATTTCTGTTGCTTCCATCTGAAAGAAATTCACCTTTCCTATAATAACTGCCTTTTCTTCATTTACCATCCCACCTCTTGCTTCCTTGCCTGCTCTCTCCAATTCTTCATTTCTGGCTTGCTCTCTGCCTTCCTCTTACTGTTCCCTTAAAATAGCAGTTGTCAAGCTCAGATTGCTGGTCTCAGAAACTAATGGACAAAAGTGGCTTTCTGAGACTCCTTTCTGGATAGAACATCTTTCTTGAAGGACTCTTCTCTGACTGAGCCTGCATGTGATTCCTTCCCTCAAATGTCCCCATGCCTGGATTCTCCCTTTTCCGTCTTCTCTGTAAAATTTCCATGTCCTCAGCCCCTCCTCTCCTGAGTTATCTGAAAAACACTGAGGCAGCATTTTATCAAAGTTCTGATGATATGTCTGGACCTAGTCTGAGACCCAGGACATATGAAACCACCCTCTGCCCCTGACTTGAAGGTTCTTTCCATATTTGTGAAAACACTTTATGTCAGAAGACAGAGGCTGATAATTGCTAATTGAAACTCACTCTCTCCTCCCTTGAAATCACTAGTTCATCTGTCTCCTGAACTCCTACCCAGTCACTGAGGCTACTGCCATTTCTTGCTGGGTCTTCCCACCTATTCCAGCTCAGCTCCACATCCAGTGTTCCCTTTTTAAACATGGGTGGTGGTAGGGGGACTCTCATTGCTCTATTTAGGCTCTTGAGTAGTTTGTTATGAGAAGTCTCTGGTACTCAGAACGTCCGTGAAAGGGCCACCACCCTAGTACAGATGTGTCTCAAATTATGATGTGATTGTGCCTCAAGAAAGCTGACAACTTGGAAATGTTATGTCTGGAACACCCAAGGAAGACAACTAACCTGCTGAGCATCGTGGCTTAACAGTACAGTGTCCTGTAGAGCAAGACGTGTTTGATTAGTTGATGGCATGGCTGGTTGAGATCTGTAGCTCATTGATGCTGCACAGAAGAAAAAGAGGGAGGGAGAAAGAGAGAGGGGGAGGGAGGGGAGGGGAAGGGGAGAGAGAGAGAGAGAGAGAGAGAGAGAGAGAGAGAGAGAGAGAGAG
>OU015748.1:63952013-63960779 GCA_907169655.1 Acomys percivali | reverse complement strand
AGAGAGAGAGAGAGAGAGAGAGAGAGAGAGAGAGAGAGAGAGAGAGAACTGATCCATGAAGATAAGTCATGAAACTGCCTGAAGTAGGGCTTGCTCCTTGTCCCCAACCGGAAGGTTCTTTCTATTTCAAAGTTCAAAGCATGGTCTATTTGATGTGCGTCATGCTCACCCCATTGAAAGGTTGAAAATCTCATGCAAGAGACTATTCTTTCATGGTCATTTCAACCTTATTTTCCCTCTTCTCTTGCTTTCTGCTTCTCAGACATGTTCAGCTTCTTTTTGACTCCTTACTGTGCCATGTTTTCATACTTTCTTGCCTTCCCAATGGGTCTTTTGTGAAACCCTTCCACTATGCTGTTCAGCTGACCTCTAGGTAATTATGACAAGTGTAGGTAATTATGAGCTCTTCTCGAAGGACTTCCCAGACCTCAGCTTGCCCTCACTGTCTCCCACATTCTACCATAGTTCATGTACTGTTACTAAAAAAGGCAGTGAGGGAGTGCTAATAATCATTTGTTTATGTGACTACATCTCCTAGTAGAATATGAATCAGAGGAAAGCATTGATTGTATCATGGCCATCATTAGTTCTGGTCACAGTGTCCAGCAAGAATAACAGTGTTGAATACTCATTAATGAATAAAACATTTTAAAAAATGAGAGGAGGAGAGAGACGGGGAGGGAGAGAAGGAGAGACAGAGAAACACACACACACACACACACACACACAGAGAGAGAGAGAGAGAGAGAGAGAGAGAGAGAGAGAGAGAGAGAAACAGAGACAGAGACAGAGAGACAGAGATAGATAGATAGATAGATAGATAGATAGATAGATGATAGATAGATAGATAGATAGATAGATAGATAGATAGATAGATAGATAGTAGTACCACAGCCAGAAGATCAAAATAAGGCAGCAAGAAAGGGTGGTAACCTCTGCTTTTCCAGATGAAAGATTTTCTGGAGACTAATATATACAAATGGCAGTTGAAAGAGAAGACTGTCCCTCGCACACCCATGGAGGCAGATGCAGGCAAATCTCTAAGTTCAAAGCCAGTCTGGTCTACAAAGTAAGTCTGGGACAGCCAAAGCTATAGAGAGAAACCCTGTCTTGAAAAAACAAAAACAAACAAATAAACGTGGTGGTGCACACGTTTAATCTCAGCACTTGGGAGGCAGAGGCAGGCAGATTGCTGTGAGTTCAAGACCAGCCTGGTCTACAATGTGAGTCCAGGATAGCTAAGGCTACCCAGAGAAACCCTGTCTTGGAAAACAAACAAACAAACAAACAAACAAATCCTAAAAAGAAAAGGAAATAATAAGACTGTCTTCTGGGTTGCCTTTCTGGAAAACATCTGTTATATTCAACCAGAGTATATGAAGGGGACAATTAAGAGTCATTTGAGTGTTAGGAGTGAGACCAAAAGAAGAAAGAAAATCTGGACCATAGCCCCCTTCTCTATTCTTGTGTGAGACATTTACCAAACTGAAACTGGCTGTTTGTATGTCTCCATTGGAACATGCACAGCCCACAATGGTGACATGAGGCAGTGTCCTGTTACTTTCTACCTTTCAAATACCCATGAAGCCACAGGCTTCAACACAAGCTCTTGAATGAGCCCTCACTTTTCTCTGACTGGGGACAGGCGAGCCATGTACTGAAGTCACATGCTGCTTCAAGATGACGTGGAAGGCAGAGAAGCTGACTAAAACCAGAGTAGTTCATTTTGAACAAGGGACATCAAAAGAGAGTCTGTGCAGAGGCAGGATGTCAGGATGAGGCCACAGGCATCTGTGAGACACTTGTACGTGAGGGAGCTCTCTTGCCCTAGGATAGGCTGGACCTCTCCTCCCTCCTGGGAAGCTTATATAATCATTTGTAAGAGAGGACAGTTACTATATGGTTAACTGCTTAGAAAGTGTCATAAGATATTGGCATCTGTGCTAGGCCTTGATTTCTCTTCTAGGAGAGAAAATGTGAGAGCGATCCAAGTAAGAATCTCCTCAGAGGATAGGAGAAGGCGTGGGAGAGGAGATAGACAAATACGCATGGAGGCTGAAGATGAGACCAGCATGGGTAAATAGGCTGGCCTCCAGCCATGGACTATTGGAAGCTGAGATAGGACAAGCATGCCCTGCCTGCAGTGTTCCACCGATAAGATCAATGGCTCATTTACCCAGCTTCAAAAGGCTGCAAACAGCTATTTTTTATGTTGGAAAAGAAATCCAATAATTTGTATCGCTTGCCACTATGAATCTGATAAAAAAAAATCTTCCTGAAGACTGTAACAAATGGCCGCCGGAGTCCTGCATTCATGCTACACTATTATAATACACTGCCCGTGAGTCAGTTCTTATCGATTTTCTTGGACATCCAGCCACCTTCAGAATTCCTCAGTCCTTGGTTGCTTTACTAGGTTCCATTTTATTGAGTAGGGACTTACAGAGAATCTGCTATAAGGTAAACTGTGGGTGTCTGTAGTGATGGGGTTACAACTGCAGCCCCTTAGGAGCTCAAATGGAAGGGTGGGGGAGATGAGAATGAATACCGACTATCACTATCCTTCTCAAAGGAGGCACAGATAGGACTCCAAACATTAGAGGTGGATGTGGAGTACATGTCCACAAACAAATAAACTACTTGTGTCAGCATATATGCAGCTTTGTGAATAGATGTCAAAAACTGAAGAAGCTAAATATGTATCTATTGACAAAATGGATGAACAAATCGTAGTTTGTAGATATTATGCAATAATGTTCAACAACCAAAAAATAATGAATTCCCAATTAATGCAACATCGTGAGTGAATAATGAGAGGCTGAAGTGCTGAAAAATACAACCTGACTGTCTGTAGTGTGTAATTTCCCTGATACCAAGTTCAAATTCAGGCAAAAGAAATCTCTGGCAGCACCACTGAGAATAGTATTGTCTTGGGAGAGGTTGGGGTTAACTGGGATGCAGTGAGGAAGATGACCAGGGTGTCGTAAATGGATCCTGATTTGGATCTATTTGAAAAGGCTATATAATTGTCAAATGGTATCAGAATTGGCACTTTACTATGTGCCAATTATATCTCAACAAAATAAAATGAAAAGGAGAGTTCCAGAAAAGGACAATGCAACAACATGTTTTCCTAGAAATACTTCCTTGACTAGAATTCATAGAGAAGAAATATTAAAGAATCCCCCTTCTTAGAACAGTGTAATTCAGAAGGATGGAGCAGAGACATGAAAGTGAGAGGTATGGACAGTGTATTGTCGGGGTAAGATCACAAAGGTGGAGTGTATATGTCATAATAGTGGGCTTGTCATAGGTGGCAAAAGCACTAATTACATATTCTATAGAATTTGCTCAGAAGAAGGGAAATTGAGCAATAAGTTAAAGGGATTGACAAGGACTTCTATACTTAACTTTTTCTATCAAAGAACATTGTTACATTCATGTGAAGTAAAACAAATATGTGAAGTAAAAATACAGACTATGTATTAAGATTCTTTGTAGTGAGTACTTTGTTCTTCTACTTGAAGTGATGATGTTTCATAATGGCAATTAAACTGCGAGGGCTATAAACATATTTATATTTACATAAAAATCAAACTCTAGAGAATTAAAAATTAAAAGAAAAATAAAGAATTTTGATTGTTATTACCAGAAATTAGTGATTGCTGTTTGAGGAGTCAGGTATGTTTGCCTTGATTAGAACATTGCACAAGAATAAATAAATTTCTTAAACAAGAACATTGTACAACTGTTTTACACAAACCAAAACATCATATAGTGGCCAATTAATATTTAAAAGTTGTATACATCAAGAACTTTTAAAAATCTTTTTAAAAAATATAAAATAAAAACATTTGTTTGTAACACTGTTACATCATGGAGGAAGTGGTAGGAAAAGAGGAGGCCATTCATGGAGCTAGGTTCTGTAGATCTTGGCTTTCACTGGAAGGAGAGGAAGCATGCTGCCCTTTTGTCAGGAAAGAAGATGGAGAAGAAAATCATAGAACTGTAATGGACATCCGCAGATCTTGATGCAGTGGAGGGAATCAACAACAGTGACAGGAGATAGGCTGGGGATGAGGAGCACAAAGAGCTTCAGAACATACTTAGAGTTTGTAGTGGTTTCATCTTTTATACATGTGATCTGTTGTCTTATGGCACAGGTAGAAATAGAGATGTCACCAAGAGTGGGAACTGAAAGGCACAAGGAGTGAAAGCACTCAGTGGTTACTGAGAGGACAGTGGGAAGCTCCAGGGCCAGGACAGGGATAAAACAGGGAAGGGACATGGAGTTAAGGCAAAGGTCCTGGAAGGCAAGAAGAGAAGCAGGCACAGCAGCCTTAAGAAAGTTGGTAAGCGCAAGACAACACTGACAAACAAAGGGATTTCAGGGTCAGGATGCCTGTGGAGACAGCTCTAGATGATAAGAAGTTACAAAGTCTTATAGAAGCAGGATGAATGGCAATGGCATGCAGTCATGGAGGATGATGGCAGATTTTAAGAAGAGAGACCGAAATGACTGACGTCCTTAAAGAAACAGGGCAGACAGGGGGTCTGCTCAAACTATTGCACTAACCAAGGACAATACAAATAGTAAACATCGAACCTCTTCTCTGATCTAGCCAATGGTCAAGACATTCTCTACAGTTATGTGGAGAGTGGGAACTGACTCTGATATAAACTCTAGTGCCCCATATTTGACCACTTTCTCTGGGTGGGGAGGCCTGCTACCTTGGAGCAAGCTACCAAGGTGAGACTTGATAGCCTATGACCATATAGCAGAGGAGGAGGTCCCCTTGGTCATAGATCTAGGGAAGAGGAATAGGGTGAAAGCGGGAGGGAGGGAGGAATGGAGGAATGGGAGGATACAAGTGATGGAATAACAATTGAGATGTAATCTGAATCAATTAATTAAAAAAAAGAAAGAAAGCAGACTGATCAAGCCATGAGGAGCAGGCTAGTAAGCAGCACCCCTCCATGGCCTCTGCATCAGCTCCTGCCTCCAGCTTCCCACCTTCTTGTGGTTCTGTCCTGATTTCCTTTGGTGGTGAATGGCCAAGTGGAAGTGTAAGCAGAATAAATCTTTTCATCCCCCCCCCCCAAAGAATCAGGGCAGAGCTCGTCCACTTAGCATGTCTTTCTCCTATAGTACTGGCTATATTTAATCTTGCTATGGTTTGGATATGAATCTTCCCCTACAGACTTATGTGCTAAGGCCTTGTCCCCTAGTTGATGGTGCTATTTTGGGAGGTGCTAGAAACAGTAGAACAGGGGGCCATGCTGGAGGAAGTAGGTCACTGATGGCACGGTCCCCTCCTGTACTCTGTTTCTCCAGGTGCCATGAGGAGATCAATTTTGCCTTGTTACATACTCACTGCCATGGTGGTGTTCTAACTTACTGTAGGCTCTGAAATAATGGAGCCAGGTGTCCACTGAATGAATTTTTGAATCCACGAGACCATGATAAGCCTTTCCACCCTTTAAATTGTTTTTTAGGTGTTAGTTACAGTGATTAAAAAAAATCTAACACAAACCCCTCTTTTAAATATGCTTGTAAGTTATGTGTATGCATGTGTATTGTGTATGTGTGGGTCTGAGCCATGTGAGAGCAGTGCTGGTGGAGGCCAGAGAGGGGCTAGGGGCAGATCTCTTGGAGCTGGGGTACAGGTGGCTGTGAGCCACCGGATGTGGCTATTGGGAACTGAAGTCAGGTCCTCTGCAAGAGCAGTGATGCTCTGAACTGCTGAGCCAGCTCTCAGGCTTCCACACCCCCTTTTATTCCGTAGAATTTAATGTTCTTTGAGACAGGAAGCAAAAATGTCAAGATTCCATGAGTTACACAAAATAGTTTTGCCATCTGTTCGCAACTACCACCCTTTTATTCAGTGTATAACTTGGCAGTGTACAGGGGCACACAGGTAACTACTGAAATCAGTTGACTGTTCAGAATATGCTGACAACAGGTACAAGAACCATAGACCTCAGTATCTGGAAAGACATCACATATTTTGATGCTTAAAAACAGTGTTGTGGGAAGAAAGGGCCTATTAGCTTCTTAGTCATCTCTCCAGTTATTTTCCTGGATTTTAAAAAATAAAAACAGTTCCTTCAAGCCTTCCAAAGTTGACAGTTCTTATCCAGGGATTCCCAAGGTCCTACGTTTAAAAGGCCAGCGGGATCTGCTTGGTGGAGTTAGAAAGAAAGGACCCACTTCTCCCACTCCATGGCTGTGTATCCTTGGATAGTGTCTCTCTGCCTTAATGTCTTCATGGAGAAGTTGTCCAAGTGGCTATATAGTCATGAGTAAAAAATGTTAACATACTTAAGTAAGAGTGACTTGTGAGTGAGAAATAGAGAAATTAAATTGACAACAAAAATCAACTTTGACTTGAAACAGTAAAGTTTACCTTGGTTCAATGGTCCCAGGTCATATTTATGTGGCCCATTTTGAGTAATTGAATATTTTCCAATTTATCAGGAAACCCTATAAGGTCTACAGACAAGTAAACCCAGATCATGATCGTTTTCACTCCTTCAGCTGTTACCACTTCCCAGACCAAGTTCCATCGATCTTTTGTCTAGACTATTGTAATTGCTTCCTTGTGAGATTCTCTTTCACTCCGTTCTCCTTTGGCACTGGTCAGGAGGCAGAGTTTAGAGCAGAAGTAAAGCTAAGAGATGTGTCCATAGTGATCTACATTTACCAACTTAGTTTTGTATCCTCAAAGTTCCAAAACACCACAAAACAGTGCCACCAGCAGGGGACCAACTGTTCAAACATACAAGCTTGTGGGTTACAGTCACTTCATATTTAAATTGCGATACCAAGGTATCTTTAGTTCTTGGCACATAGTAGGTACTCAATATAATGAGTGCCTTGGTGTGTGATTGAAGCTTAAGACCAACTTTTCGAACTCTTTACAGTCCACCCCTAGCAGAGAAATTGGCAGAACCCAGGAATTAATCGCTTAGGAAGTGTACTTTTCCCAGTATATCAAGGACAGTGCGGAGGCTTTCTGTACCCCAGTTACAGGGCCTGGGTCTCAGCTCTGCCAATTTTACAAACACATGGACTCACACATATAAATTAAAGAAATATACTCACCATTCTGTTCAGAATCCACCTGTCCTATCTGCCAATATGTAACCCATGCATTTCTTTTGTGACCTTCATTAGCACTTCAGGCAGACACTTCTCATAGGCATGGGCTTGCAGAGGAATGTCATTTTTAATCTAGGAAACATCTGCCTTTCTAATAGCATGGAAGAAGAGAGGGGCATTCCAGTATGCAGTGATAAAGAAGCTGGGGTCATATATGTTTTATGCAATTGCATCCTGGAATCCAAGCAGAATCACCAAATAACTGGGAGCTCATGTGATGTCTGAGGTATGAAAACACCATATAAGAAAATTATGAATGGCATTTTCAATAAGCAGTTTGGAGATGAAATATAAATTCAGCTTTATGATATCAAATCATGACTTTCAAGTGGGTTTCTTCAAAAGTCTTATTTAAAAGATCAATAAAGCCATTTTTCCACCTATAGTAAGGCACAAAGGAAGCCTCAAGCCCTTTAATAAGCTGCCATAGCACTAAAGGATCAGGCAGCGTCTGCTTGTGTTATCTGCCTAGTTCCTTAATTTTATCTGTTTGTTTGTTTTTAAAGAGGCAGGATGATGACCATATAGGTTCACACAGGATCACAAACAGGGTGACCTGAAATCCACCAGGCTAGTCTTGAAATCACAGGAACCATGTTGTTCAGCATTGCAGGCATATGCCACCACTTCTGGCCTGGTTCCTTAAGTTTCTAGAAAAAAATGCCTGTAATCTATTGAGAATATTGCAGCTTACATAGGTATCCTACTGTTTAGGCAAGAAAACTTTATAGTAGCCCAAAGGTGGAAACAGCAGAAATGTCTGTGAATTGAAGTATAGACAACAAAAATCTCATGTTGTACAACAGAATGCTGTTCTTCATTCCTAAAATAAAAGTCTAACACCTGCTACTACACAGGTGAATACTAAGGTTATTGTTAAGACAAAAGGACAAGTATTTTGGCGATTCTACTTTTTAAAAATTAATTTATTTAGATTACAACTAAATTCTTCTCCCATCACTTGTATCTTACTTTTGTAAGTGGGAAGAACATTCACATTTATACTGAAAAGAAGAACAGTGGTGGTTTTCTGGGGGCTTGATGGACAAGGAGATGGAAAGCTATGGTTCTTATTGTCTCATGGGCACAGTGTTCAGAATGTCAGTGTGGGAAAAAGAAAGACACTTTTACATGGTAGTGATGGACAACAATATGAATGCACTTAATGCTGCAACGTTGTACTTAAAAATGTTGAAAGAAGTAGATTTCACATAATGTATATCTTGTACAACTAGAAAAACTCCAATATTTCAGTAGTAAAATATGACACTATATGTTCCTTGCTAAAGTAATAAGCTGATGTTGCTGAGATCCTAATGCAGAGTGCAGATCTTGGAAGGTCTCTGCCTGCCTGCCATAGGGTGCTGTGGTCTATATCTCAACCTACAAGCAGCGCTTTCCCAATTACACACTGAAAGTCAAATGTGCACCTTTGTTCATGGATTTAGTGTTGTTATTTAGCTCAGCATCCCCTTTTAGGAAAGGGTTTTTATTAGTAAAATTAAGGATATTCATCACATGTTGATTCAGAGAAGTATATTAGAGATACTCCTGTAACTACTTCATGGCAACCCAAAATAATCCTAATCCTATAGGCTTTACTT
>OU015748.1:63872013-63947013 GCA_907169655.1 Acomys percivali | reverse complement strand
AAGTCCAAGTAGATAAAAGACCTCAGCATAAAACCAGATAAAACTAAATCTATTAGAAGAAAAAGTGGGGATGACCCTTGAACTCATTGTAACAGAAGACAACTTCCTGAACAGAATACCAACAGCTCCAGCTCTAAGATCAGCAATTAATAAATGGGACCTCTTCAAAATGAAAAGATTCTGTAAGGCAAAGAACATTGCCAATAGAACAAAATGGAAGCTTATAGATTGGGAAAAGATCTTTACCAACCCTTTATCAGACAGATATAATATACAAAATATATAAAGAAATAAAAAAGTAAACACCAACAAGCCAAATATTCCAATTAAATGGGATACAGAGATAGAGAATTCTAAACATTGGAATCTTTAATGGCTGAGAAACACTTAAATGTTTAAAATCCTTAGGCATCAAGGAAATACAAATCAAAAGGATTCAGAAGTCTTAAACTTGTTAGAATGGCTAAGATCAAAAAGTCAAGTGACAGCACATGCACCAGCAAGAATGTAGAGAAAGGGGAATATTTCTCCATTGCTGGTGGAAATGTAAACTTGCAAATCATTCTGGGGGATTTCTCCGAAAATTGGGAGTAGCTCTACCTCAAGACCTAGCTATACCACTCCTGGGCACATATCTGAAAAATGCTCCTCTATACAATATGGACATTTGCCAAACAATGTTATTAGCCGCCTTATTCATAATAGCCAGAATCTGGAAACAACCCAGATGTCCCTCAAACAAAGAATGGATAAAGAAAATGTGGTACATTTACACAATGGAAAACTGCTCAGCTATTAAAAACAAGGACATCATGAAATTTGTAGTCAAATGGATGGAACTAGAAATGATCCTCCTGAGTGAGATGACTCGGAGCCAGAAAGACCCACATAGTACATGATACCCGTGCTATAGCCCACAGACCAAAAGAAGCTAAGTAACAAGGAGCCCCAAGAGAGGATACTTAGTTCTAACTCATAAGGGGACATAGAATGTCAACAGAAGTAGATGAAGAAGGGAATAGGGTACGAGAGGGAATGGAGAGGGAAATGAAGATAGGGATCAGATGTGGGAAGAGTCGAGAGTGGGAGACCATATGGCTTGGAAAAGGAAGAGAAACCAAGGATGAGGGCATTTCTGAGACAAGCTGGGTAACCTCCTGAGACAATATGGGGTGACTCTATCTGAGACCCCTAGTAATGGTGGGGCAGGGGTTCTAAAGACTGAAGAGGCCACCTCCCAGGCAGATAGGACTTCTAGTGGAGGGAAGGATCGCTATCCCAGCCACAAAAACTTTGACCCAAATTTTACCCTGCCTACAAGATGTGCAGGGATAAATATAGAACAGAGACTGAGGGAATGTCTAACCAATGCCTGGCCCAACCTGGGACCCACCAAACATGGGGGGGGTGGCTTACAGAGACTGGAGTTCCAACCAAGGACTATGCATGGGTTGGATCTAGGCCCCTTACACATATGTAGCTGATGGGTAGCTTAGTCTTTGTGTGGGCCCTTAGTAAGTACTCTGTTGCCTTCTTTCCAGTCTTAACCCCCTGGCAGGGATGCCTTGCCTGCCCTCAGTGAAAGGGGATGCACACAGTCCTGATATGACTTGATGACTGGGGTTCACCAGAAGGGGAGGCATCCTTTTTTCTGAGGAGTAGGGGAGGAGGAGGAGGAGAGGAGAGAGGAAAGGTGGGACTTGGAGGAGAGGAGGGAGGTGGATGCAATCAGATATAAAATGAATAAATAAAGTATTAAATTAAATTAAAAAGGAATAATGGTGTGTGTGTGTGTGTGTGTGTGTGTGTGTGTGTGTGTGTGTGTGTGAAGCTTTGTGAACTTACCATGTACTGTAAAATCCTTATTCTGCCTCTATTAATACTGATCTATTGGTATTCAGAGCATAGATAGAGCTCTGTAAACTCATAAAGACTTAATGCCCCTGTTTGGAGCCAGCCCGGGGTCATTCAGGGCTAAAAGAGTCTACTGGCTATGAAAGATACTGATGCCCCGTTCCAAAGCTAACTTCCTCCTTTCAGCCTCTGCAGATGTTGTTTAGCAGGATAGCTCGGGACTTTCTGAGAGATAGTTAGCTAAGATAAGATAGAAATTGTTCCGAGAAAAACCACAGGATGTTCCCCTGATAGTATTATCTGCAGATATTCTCGCCCCCCCCTACTGTTTAGTTCCTGCCTCCACCCCATATAAGCTTTTTCTTTTTATTCAATAAACGGACCACAATAGGAACGCTACTTAGTCTCGCCTCTTTCTTTCCCGTTTCATCCCTCAGGTATGGCTCCCCTCGCGACCCCGTAATTACTGGTCCTGCTGGACAGGACATGCCCCAATCAATAACTCAGTAGAAAAGAATGTATAAGTTGATTATGCCTGTTTTAGATACAGAATAAGGAAACTTTAAGAGTTCTGTAGGTAGCTAATAATTGTCTACACAGTTTCATCAATCCTGTGTATAACACAGGGCCCGCCTTTGTTTTCAGATGATGCCATCATTTGCAGAGATATTTCTATGAATAGGCAATTTCTACCTCTGCCTCTTTAGCAGTTTCCTTAACATTTCAACCATCAAATTATGTTCTGTGCTTCCAGGGATAGAAAGAAACAATGACTTTAATTTAAGAATGTAGTTTAAATAAAGTTTAAGTCAATGCTTAATGAATTTCCCAAAATGAGTATTACATATGCCAAGAATATTTAACAGCAATAATGTTCTTTGTTATATTCCTTAACAAATGTGGGTGAGTATTATTCTAATCAAATTCCTTTGAATGCTTGATGAATTAATTTTTACTTTACATAAACTAATTTGTGAAATAAATATACAATTCAAACAAATTCAAACTGGTCACGTAATTTCAACTGTAAATTATTTCTAATATTTATTATATTTTAAAATAATTTTATCACTTTTCCTATTTTTAAATCAGTCAGTTAAACAATGACTTAGTTGCTTTCATTTTTTTAACCATTTTTCCCAAACTTGGAGTCATTCTATAAACTATTTTCTCATTCTATGGCAACTACTAGAATCAAAAGGCCAACAAGAACACTGTAGTTATCAATAGTAACAGTATAATGCTATCTTTTAAATAACTCTTTAAGCTGATAGTTTTTTTAACCCATTCAGCCTTTCATATTTTATTCAATTTCTTTAACACACATATTTTTTCAAAATTATTTATCTAAAACAAAGCTAAAGGTGGCTGCCTTATCCAGCTGTTGCATAAATGGAAGAAACTATAAGGTGTTTCTAAGTTCATTACCCATACTTGGCTCCTGTTTCAACTTTTGACTACATTGGTCAGAGCCAAGCAGCCTTTCCCTTTGCTCCACACACATTCAATTCTGCATGGTTTCTCTCATCATCATTATATTGATGAATATTTCTCTTTCTTTAGATTCAATACAGGATGATTTATTGTATATTGTTGGAGCACTATTGATTCCACAATTAGCACTTATACACTCTACCATTTGCAGGTTCTACTCAAGGCACTAGAGATTTGTCAGTGAATAAGGCCTCCTCTCCTGAAGCTCATGTTTCTGTTGGATTCTCACTTCTAGAGTTCATTTCTATGTTTTAATTTCCATGACAACAGTAGCAACGCTTGAGTTTACTATGCCTGTGAACGAAGAACATAAATTTACTTCTGTGTAGCACATTACACAGTCTGTCTTTCTGATATGGGTACATAGCTGCCTAGTATCAGAGACTATACAAGTAAACATAGTGGAAACACAAACCTGTACCATAATTTCCCATAATTCCTTTTTATTCTCTAACTATGAAACCTACATTACCAGGTGGAATGATACTTTGTGTCTTCTCTTGGATAAGTTTATAAGAGAACTGCAAGGAGAAACTGCCTACAGGTTGGTTTCCTATATAAAGAGAAGCAAAATCCAAAATCCATATTTCTCAGAGTTATGTGTTGGCCATATTTTAAGAGATTTTCAATTGGAGAACTACAGAAAGTGCTAATCATGGAAAGAGTGGGTAAAATCATGAAGATTGTGTTACTTCTGAAACCTCATCTGTTTCCACCAACCTTTTGTGAATCTGTTTATCATCTGAAAAGAAAAACCTTTTGGACCTTCAAAATAATCAGAATAAAGAAAACCAATGAAAGGAATAAAGGCTTTGATAAAAGCAATGCTATGTGCTCACCAAATCTCTTTTACTTCTCTTCTGGTGGCTAGACAGGGAGATGGGCTTTCCTCGTGTTGGGTAGATTCTTGTGATATGCTCTGGCCAACAGAACCTCAGCAGAGGTTGTACATACTATTCCAAGACCTGTGTCTAAAACCTGGAAAACACCCATCTTTCATGGGTAATCAGATGCAGAATGGCCAGTGGAGATCTTCAGAGCTCTTTGTATTGATTTGATCTTTGTATTGACTCTTTGTGAATTTCACATAATTTATCCCAATCCCGCTCATCTCTCCATCCCTCCATATCTACTCTCCACCTTTGCAAACCCCCCAAGAGAACAAAAATAAAAACAATGAAAAGAAAAAGTAACATGAAAACAAAAACAAAAACAAAAACAAAAACAAAAACAAAAACATCTCACCATGGAAGCTGTGGTGTGTCACAGTATATCACACACTATACCCTTTCGCCCAAACAGCTTACTCACAACTATTCATTGTAATGAGTCATTGATTTGGTTTGAGGCCTCTGAATTCTGCTACTCTATCAATACTGGTTCCTCACACAGACTCCTCTTGAATACCCTGTTGTTGCTCTGTGCCATGGAGTTCCTATAAGTTTGGTTCTGCGGGACCCGCCCCTTCATGTTCCCTAGCAGTTCATAGATGGGATACGTTTCGGGGTGGGCCAACTCAATGCCTTGGATGTGGGCCTGAGAAGTAGCTGTATGTTCACCCTTCCAGCTCCCTGATCCTGCACCACGAAGGCCAGCTTTCCTACTTTGTCCAGGTGAGGGGCAGGGATACTCTCCTGCTTGTGGAAGCCAACAAGAGGTGGGACTGGCTCTCCTGCACTTAGGCCATCAAGGTCAGCTCTACTGCACCCCTGCCACTAAGGTCAGCTGTCCAGCACTGCCCTGGGTAGGGGTAAGGACAGATCTACCACACTTAAACCCTCAGGGCCTGCTCTCCAATGCCCATACCACTAAGGGAAGCTCTCACCTGCTGGCCAGGGGAAGTGCTGAAGCCTGTGAGGGGCAGGACCAGCTCTCCTGCATCACCCCAGTGAGGCTTAGGGCCAGTTCTCCCACACTCATTCCACCAAGGCCAACTCTCTCACACTGCCCAGGTAAGGATCAAGAACCCCTCTCTCAAGTACCATAGACGGTGAAGGATGGGGACAGCTCTGTGCATCTCTTGGACATGGACATTGAGATAGTTCCAGGAGGCATCGTTTACCAGGGATAGCTGTATGGCCTTTGGTGGTAACATGGGCCATGTTCATTAACTCCTGCTCCTGCAGGGCCATAGACCCAGACATGGCCCTCAACAGCAGCATGGGATGGGACCTCACCATGGCCTCAGGTGGCAGCACAGGCTACTCACACCACGCTGGTCCTCATCACCTTTGAGTCTCCAGTTCTGCCTCCCTTCATAATACACACACTCTTACCTTCTCTTTCTCTCCTATTTCTTTACCATATAATTTGTTTATTGTAGTGGTGCCTTTGGGTGTCTTCCATCCACCCAGACTCTATAGTGGTTTGTAGTTGATATATGCATGTTATGTATTGATCCCAAGTGTGGGACATGAAACAGACTTGTGTGAGGGCATGCATGCTAGAAGGTCCCATCCCATACTGCTGTTGAGGGCCAGGTCTGGGCCCATGGCCCTGTAGGTGCTGGAGTCTGATCATGAGTTCCCACCACAGCATGGTGGTTGGCATATCTTTGGGTGTCTCCAGCCGATCAACCACTGCATGGTGGTATTTGTGCCTCTGGGTGTCTTTCACATGCTCTAATTAAGTAATTTTTATATGCAATGCATCAAGAATAGCACTAGGCATTTAAAAATTATCTGCATATTTCTAAAATTGACTTATCAATGAACAAACTATGTTAGAGTTTGCTATTAATAACTTCTGGTTTCTTATGGTCATTATTTATTTTCTTTTAGTCAATGTACCTGTTTAATATAGATCTACTTTACTAAAAAATAGTGAATGGATAGACTTAGCAAGTGATTGCCATCGTCAGATAAGAAGTATCAAATTTGCGGAAATGATTTCTGGGTAGGAATGGCTCAACCTTCTAGTTTGAGAAAAGACTGTTACTCATATCTTGGCAGCAAAAACCATTCTGTGGACAGATATAAAGCCCCAGAACATCACATCTTTTTCTTATGCTGGCAACCCACTGACCAAGACTCAGCTTATTGCACACAGGAGTGGGTGTGGCTGGAGGACACCAATTAGGATGCAAGGTGCTGACTTCTGTAAGGGAAGCTTGAAGTTTGGTGTGTCTTACTATTTATGTTCCATAGATACTTATAAGGTAGCAACTGTGAGATGGAATCATGAGTGGGCAGTAAGGTTAGTCCAAGGTACTTTTATTTTACATTTTTGCCATAAGGCAAAATGATAAGAGAGTGTTGTTATCTCTGCAACAATTTCCAATATCCTGATATATTTTCACCTATACATACTCAGCTGGGTGTTCTTATACCACTTTATACTCTCTCTCTCTCTCTCTCTCTTTTACTTTTCATTGCATCTGTATGTTTTAGCATTTAAAATATTTGCCTAGCTATTTAAATATATTTGTATTTTATTTTCCTTCTCAGGATGTTAAGTTGGTAGGACAACTGTGTTTTATTAAAAAAATGGAAATCCAAGAGAACAAAAGTAAACTTACAAATCTTGGGAATTGTACATCTATTCTGTCTTACACACAATAATGGGGCTCTTTTGTTTTTGGTCCCTGGAATTCTATTCTGTGGCTCTACTATCTACTGATAGTTAGTGGTGAAGTATAAGGAAAGGAAGCAAGAGAAAGGTGGAAAAACTCAGAAAGAGGAATTTCTAAAGAAGTAGAAATGTTTCTTCACATATGGTGGGGGTTATGTCTCAGTCAACACAATGTAAGTAGAAAATTCCATACGGCTGTTCAAAACAGATGCTGAGACTCACAGCCAAACACTGGGCAAAGCATAGGGAGTCTTGTGGAAAAGTGAGTGGAAGGAGAAAAAGACCTGGAGGTGACAGGAGCCTCACAAGAAGACCAACAGAACCAGCTAACCAGGACCCAGAGGGGCTTGTGGAGAGTGATGCACCAACTAAGGACTATGCATGGACTGGACCTAGGCTCCCTACACAGACATAGCTGATGGGCAGCTCAGGCTTCATGTGGGTACTCTAGTGAGGAGAGTGGGGAATATCTCTGACGTGGGCTCTGTTTCCTTATTTTTCATCACTTCCCCCTGTGCTAGGCCACAGGGTAGGAGGACATGCTCAGTCCTGATGCGCTGGGGTGGATAGATGGGAGGGGGCTCCCTTTTTCTGAGGAAGAGGAAGTGAGGGTGGTACTGGGAGGAGAGGATGGACAGGGCTACAACAAGCGTGTAAAGCGAATAAGTAAATAACATTTTAAAAGCCCTGAACACATCTAACCTACCAAACCTTCTATTTTAGCAACACAGGACATCATAGACTGCCATGATCTTGAAGCTTATTGAGCGCTTCCTGCTTCTGTCCAGCACTGAGAGACTATGAGGACTAGATATCACTATCTAGAGAAAATGCCAAAATTCAAAATTTTACGTACAGATTCTACTCAATGTCAAACTATTGTAAGTCAAATTATTATACTAAGTATGGGACTGTCTGTAAAGTTTCAAGGTGATGTTTTAAAAAAATCAATTTTAAAAGATCAAAATTAAATTTCAAAAAGATAAGTAAGGAAAAGGGATAGAGTGAGTTCATCTGAGTTAGCCCATACAAAGACGTGTAAGCAGGTCTTCAGGAGTTGTTTGAGCACCTAGAGTCCTGGGCAGCTGCTCCAGGTGGAACCCAGGCTACTGTGGGAGGAGGAATGAGGGAGTGGAGGAAAGGTTTTCCTGCAAAGGAAAGAATGATCATCCAGCCGAGTGAAAGTGTATATCTATTTTTAATATAAAAGTTTTGAAATGTTTTTTTTTACTTTAGTCAATATAAAATTGAATACATAGAATAAAAATAATTGCCAGATTATAAGAGGCTGTGTAGGGACAGGGTCCATAACATAAGCACAGGTATGCATCCTGATGTAACTTAAAGGAAGAGTAGCAACAGATGGGAGACTTTCTGGTCCTTTCCTGAGTGTGGGGGGAATGTGGGAGGAGAAAAGAATGACATCAGTAGGGACACTGGGCAAGGCACTGATTGTGCACATAGGTAGGATATGAGGCTTCATTGAGGACCACGTTTAAGACTAGAGGCAAGGATTTTACAGAGGCACCAAGTTAGTAATATGTCTTTGACCTAACAAGGCATCTCCTAGCTATCTTAAACGCCAAGGTAGCAGATGAGTGAATTGGCCCACATTTTTTGACCTATGAGGAGAAAGCTTGTGTCACGATGTGTTTAATGCTTTCCTTAGTCTGAGATTTCATTATGGGTCTGGACAATTTACAAAGCTGCAAATCGTCTGGGGTTTCCCCACCACTGCTGACTGCTAATCCATCTAGCTAGACATTGCAACCTGCAAGGGAGCTAAAGCCTTTAAACTCAATTCTCTCTTGACATGTGAGCAATGAGTAAAGAACAATGTGTCCAATTCTTAGTCCTTGGAGAGTCAAACACAAAAGGGCTTTAGAAGAGTAACCAGAGAAAAATTTTGTTCCTATATTGCTTATTATCAAAATAAAAAAGAAAAAAGCAAGGGCATTTGCATTTCACCTTGACAGGAGAGGAGTTTGTCAAGGACATTCTCACTTCTGTTTTGTGATACTTCTGACTGTAAGACACTCTATGGTGAACACCTAATTGACACTACAAAACAGATTATAGCATCTCCTTTTTGATTCCCAGTGGTTCAGAGACTGTGGCTATTAGTCTTGGCAAACTAGATTTAAATCAGAAGGCAAAGAATAGGTGGTCCTGGTTCTCCATAAAGGCCTTGACTTTACAAAAAATGACAAAAGTAAGGAGAGGGGGTGTACAGTTCTTTCTGCTCTGGTGACTGTGACAACTAATCTTCATTGTCATTGTGACTGGATTTGGAGTTATCTAAGAGATGAGCCTCCAGGCATGTCTGTCAGAGTGTCTCTAAGGAGGTTTATCTGGGGAAGAAAGGCACGCCCGAATGTTAACAGCACCATTCCATGGACTGGGCTACAAGGCTGAATAAAAGGTAAAAGAATAAGATCTTCAAAAACCTCAGATACTTACAGATTAATGCATTTAAAGATGTTTTTATTATTTTAAAGATTCACTGACAATAAGACAGGTTAACTCCTGGCAACACCTAGTGTATCTCAAAGAACAGTATGAGCATCAAAGAACCTCCTTATGGAGAAGGCTTCAAACGTGGCAAACCAGCCACTTGGAAAAATGTCCTAATTTTAGCCACTGATAGAATTCTGACTAAAAATGGGCAAGCTTGGATGCAAGCAGAGTGTATGGACAAACTCTGCCAAGACAGGGTAAGCAAGTCCTCAATAGTTCCTGCCTCACAAATATGTATGTCAGATATATTAATCCAGAAGGCTGAAGATGATGCTCCAACATTTAGAGAGTTTTGGATGACTGTTCAGGCAGCAATCTGTCTCTGTCATTGTTTTCAGTTTGGAAGCTGCTAACCTGCACTTCCAGTTTACTCAGGTAACTAATTTTATTCCTTTTCAAGTCTCTGATGGTATTGAAGACTAGATAGTTCTGTTTTACAGTTAAGCTTAGTTATTTAGGGGTTAAGATGGTTTTAGGTCTATACAGATGTTTTAAGTTGATAGAGATGAGATATGATAGATATTGATTTACATTCAGAATTTCAGACTCACCAATATAAAAAAATGTTTTCTTCAAAGTTGCCAAATACAAATAGCCAAAACACTATGAATGTAATACTTGTATAATTCCTGTATGTAGTTTATTATATGTGTGTAATAATATAAATATATTTGTAAAAAAGAATTAATTTGTAAAAATGAATAAATAAATAAATGATATAACCCTCCCCCCAAAAAAAGTAAAAGAAAAAATTGTCAGCATTTAACTGTTTCTCAACTGTAGACTCAATATGACCAACCACCTGATGGTTCTGCATCCATCTCTTTCAGGACACAACAGACTTTGTTCCCTCAAATTGTAATCAAATAAACCTTCCTTTTGAAATTTTGTCAAATAGTTTTTTCATAGAAACAACATAAGTAATCAATACAGTGATAGACCTGTAGCTCAAGTTCAGCCTTCACTGTGGACTGTGACATAACTGGCCATTTCCCTATACCTCTTGAGGAAGCTTTTATACTGAATAGCCCTGCAGATGAACATTTGGAAAACAATGGTGCCCTAAAATCTGGGCCAATTCTGTTTGTATGAAAGTAAATACTTGAAGCATTTAAACCTGAAATCTGTTGGCTGCAGATTTCTGACAGATTTTGAGGAAGTGGCTGTTAAAACTCTGCTGTATGGAGTTTCCTGCTAGCATTTACATTCCACATTTTTTTTCATTGTAAAGAAAGAAATCCTTCTGGAATATTAGCTGCTATAATTGTTATCAGTCCATAATTTCAGTACTGAGGGGTAAACAACTACAGTTGATACACAGCGTCCACACACACAAAGCATAAACAAGCAACTAAATGGTATGAGTCATGTGCCATGTTGGGTTTGATGGTAAAGATATTAGGATAATTACTTCTCTAGGAGTCCTAAGAGGCTCAAATGAGTCTGATCTCTCTCTCTCTCCCTCTCTCTCTCTCTCTCTCTCTCTCTCTCTCTCTCTCTCTCTCTCTCCCTCTCCTCCTCCTCTCTTTTTCTCTCTTCCTTCCCTGACATGCATGCGTGCGCGTGCACACACACACTCACTCACTCACACCTTGGCAGACTCATTACTTTTGCTTTTCCTCACAGTTTTCCCATTGACTTAGTGCTTCTAGGGAAAAGACTTTTTATTCATATTATACCTAAGGCCGCAAATATTCAAAATAAACTTCTAAACACTAGAGACAAATACTTCAAATAAAGTCAGCTGAGCATAAATGGAAAAAATGCTGAATACTATTTTAAAAATACAGCACTTATAACAAGAACCTGAAATATTTTCCATGTAAATATCACACTATTCTACAATTGATTTTACACTACAAATACAGGAGGGAAAAGTGAAGGAAGACGAGAAGGAGGTGGTGAGAAGGGAGGGAGAGGGGGAGCAGGAAGAAAGAGGAGGTGACACTGGGTAAACCACACACTTTATAATGTAATCTAGGCTCAGAAAAAACAGTGTCACTGTGCAACCCTGACATTCACTTCCTGGGCAATATAACTGACCATTGCTTCTTTACCACTTCCAATGTGAGTCTCCATTGGATCTGTTTTCCTTAAAGCTTGGAATTATTAAGATATGCAGTAGTAGGATTGTCTCAACTTCCTGATAGTGCACAATCTAAATGAACGTTTGCTTCCCTGGATCCTTGTCAATACCCTAATCTAGCCGAAATCCAAAGTTCTAGATCCTTCTTGGCACCCTTTCATTGAGAAACCCAGAACCTTTTACAGGTGTTTTTGTGCACAGCAACAGATATAAGCCCACTGTGTTCAACTACAGGTATGCTTTCCTGGTCTCAGACAAGCAGAGCTTCAAGGAGTCTGGGTCTCTAGGGCGTCATTTTGATATGATGGTCCTCTATGGTGTATGGGGAAGGTAAGGTGAGTAAAACTGTGAGAAGTCCTTAGCAATGGTGGGCAAGGGCACTTCATTGTATAAAGTATAATCTCAAAGGATCATGTAAGAGCTCTCTGCTGTTTAGCACCTTTTACTCTCCTGTCTGTGGTTTTGTATACAGTCACGCACACTGACCCACTCACTGCTGGGAAGGGCTTTGCAGTAGAATTTGACTTTTATCCCACACAGCATCCTAGGCTAGCTTGGCAGCTGGTTGTTACTTTCATCCAGCCAAATATGTTTGACCTCCTGGGTTCTGAGTGTGGGAACTGTGAGACTTCCAAGGATACCCATTAGAGGGTGGTTAAAAGAACATGACCTTTAATCTGGCATCTCTTCTTTGTAGAAATGAATTGAACAGGATGAGGATAAAAAGAAAGTTAGTGGGGAATGTCTCCAAGGAAGTGGTTTTACAAATCGTCCAACACAGAAGGAAATTCTTATAAAACCTGAAGAAATGCTGAGCTTTCAATTGGCATTTGTTTTCTGGAAATATGTTATTTATATAACTACTCCCTGACAGAGAAACGAGCTTATTTTGTAAGTGTGCCCCCAAATTGGTCAGAACTTTGGCATGGTGTGGTAGGAAGTAGAGATTATCTCACTTGCATACTGGAAACATGACTTGTGATAATAAGCCCCACAATGTGGTCGGGTCCTGGAACACACCCAGGCCTTCCTACTCCACAGCACTCTCAACATTCCCCAAGTGCTATTCTCCTGAAGCAGCCTCCTTGTTACTCTTTTGATCTTGGACTTGATAAAATTAGCAAACCTGGGTTAACACTACCTAGATCATGCAATTTTCAGATGGTTTCTGCAATGAAAAATTAATAAAGACCCAGAGCCCATTCTGTTCATCAAAGGATGGTTTGCAGATACCCTGCACTGTGTGTGTGTGTGTGTGTGTGTGTGTGTGTGTATCCATACATGTACATGCATGCACACATGTTCCCTTGCATGTGAATGGAGGCTAGAGTCCAGTGTCAGTGTTGGGAGTCATCCTAACTCACTCTTCACCTTACATATTTAGGCAAGGTCTCTCTTGAACACATGGTTTGTCAATTCAGCTAGTCTAGCTAACTTGCTCTGTCTCTGCTGCCCATGTACTGACTCAGATTTTAAACTGGCTGCCATGTCCACATGGCATTGATGGTGGAGATCTAAATTCAGACCCTTACATTTGCACAGCAAACATTTTATCTGTTGAGTCATCTCTAGTAAAATGTTCTGCTCTTTATTGTCAGGAGTTCTGACCCCCAGCCCACACTTCATTGTTTGCATTTGGGAAATGGGACTCAGGAATCTGTTCTTGTAACAAACTTTGTCTGCGATTTTTACCTAATTTGTTTTTAATATTACTGTTCCAAGGGTTGATGCGTGTTTTCAAAAACTCACTCATAGTTGAAGGGACCAAAATTCCCCATCCTATCCTTCGTAGAATCCAATAACCCAAGAGATAGAGTTGTGATAAGGGTTTAACTATGGAATAGCTAGTCAAAACTTCAGAAGAGGCACTCTTAGTTTTCAATGATTACAAAATAAACAGATCTCAACAAGAAAAGGATTCATTTTCTTTTCCACATTCTTTGTAACAGGGCTGTAGCTTTTGTGCCCACAGGAGAGAAACCTCTGTCTATTGGCTGCAGATAAAAAGGAGCCCATAGATTACTCTAATAATGGGTAATCTCCAATCTGGTCTCTTTTAAAAGGCAGACTATGGAATATTCTGCAATCATTAGAATTGCTTCTGTGAGTTCAGGAAAGCTGTGAAGACACAGGAGGGGCAAATGGGGGGGAGGCAATTTTCTTAATAGCAACAGCTGCCAAGCCATTTAAGAGTGGGGATATTATCAACTAGGGTGTATTTTAAATAGAAAGGCCACCTATGGAAGTTATTTCAAGCATGATTTGGACTTCTCATTTTATAAGTAATCCACAGTCTCTTTTTCTATATAGTTTTTTAAAAATGAGTTGTTCTGTTAAGATACCATGCCTAAAATTAATTAAGTTAGATTAAAAGAAATAAACAATGCTACAAACTATCTATTACTTTAGTCACATTATAAAAAAGTATGGGCCACAGATTCTGACTGCAAAAGACTCTTCTTATAAGTTCAAGTCCACACGAGGGAAGAGGGAACCTGCACCCAGGACCTCTGGAGGCAAGGTCCATGCTAGCACTTAAACCTCAAATATTCTCATTTTTGTGGTTGAAACAGGTAAATTTCAGTCCTTCAACAATTGCATAACTTCTGAAAACTCACAGAGAAATCATACACACAATTTTTTAAAATCCTTTTTATGTTATGTGGTCTATAAGGTAAGCAAGTTGTGTAAAATTTCTTCACAGAAAAGCCTCATTAGGGACTTGACTCTAGCACATCATGTAGCAAATAGCATGCATCAAGTGAAGCCAGGGAGCCTTTCCCAAATGGTCACCTTGAACACAGATGCTTAAAATCTGCTGCAAGCGCATAAATCAAGGCAAACAGCTATTTATAAAATTAAAGCTCCATTGATTCAAGAGGAAACATTTACCTTTTTATTGCATTACTAGTTTGGCAGTGAGTATGGTGAAAACTAACTACCATTGCTTCCATGGATAACACTTTTCACTATTAATATTCTTAGAGAAAACACAAAAGTGGGAAATACGTCAAGGAAGGACTTTTCCTTTCAACACTGTGGAGACGGTGGTAAAAAAAAATGCCATTCTTTCTCATCTCTCTTTGCTTTGCATTTCAGTTTGGATGTATCATGTTTAATAACTGGAAGTCAAATATTTTTTGAAAGAAAACATTTTCAATATTATCTAATAAATTGTACTTGTATACCACCAAAACAAAATAATTAGAAATGTTTCAAATTGACCAAGGGTTTGAAATTCCTTATTTCTTTTTAAGCCAGATGCAGCACACAGGCACTTTTTAACCAGGTACAGACTGAGTAAAGAAATATCTCCTGTTAGCAATAACCTTTTGTGTTTTCTAGTGAGATCTTTTCAAATGAATCTTTCAGTATTTGTATTGAGAAACCCCAGTTCTTGTTAGTACTCAGATGTAGTGACAGCCTTTTGCATTTGTGATGTCAAGGAATAGAACAGAGGGCAAACACTTGGCTAATTTAGCTTTCTTCTGCTCCACAAAATTAATACAACTGGGTTCCTAATGGAAAAACTTTCAAAATTTGAAATTCCGGCTCAGATTTCTTAATCTCCTATTCAAGATGTACTACTACCATTAGGACTAAGTTTTTTTTTTTAAGGGAAGAGCTCTGTACTCTTTGGGGGTGGCAATGGCCCATTGAGGAGGAGTATAGGTCAGCTTGATTCTCTTACAGTTTTTCACGGTACAAGACTATTCCATTTATCCTATGCTGTTTGCAGGCATTATCATTGACAAATGACTTAGGGCACAGAATTCCCTATTGAATATGTATGAGTTGTTAGCCGGCACTAGTGGAAGCCAGGCTATTAACCCGCTAGGCCATTAAACATGATCTGGGAGTATGTACAACACCAAAAGAGCCTAACATAGAACTAGAATTAGGAAAATAAACAACAAAGAAAAGCTGTGCTCTAGACATTCGACTAATTGTCAAATGAGAAGGCATATTGAAACCTTTCATAGGAGTAGGTTCTTCTTACTTTGGGGATCAGTTTGAAAGGTCCTGAAGGTCCTAAAGGTAGATTTTTACTTCTGAGTAAGAACACTGCAAGATAGGCTCTTCCCACATCAGAAACAGAGCACACTGCAAGTGCCAATCTGGAGGACTCTTCATTAATATGAGACTGCACAGTACTTACTCAATTACCAGTGGACAGAATTCTCAATAGTCCTTTGGAAAATATGAGTTTTCAGACACAAACCTGACTAGAAAGACGAAGCTGGAGAGAGGATCTGGCATTATTTTATAGATGAGATAATGCAGACAGAATCCAGATAATTTAGCCCCTACTGGATTTCTATAAATGATTTCTCAAGTATTTGTCTTTGGTCAGCAGCACTGACTGATGACAAAGATAATGTCTAAGAACTTGCCATCTTCCTGTCTTCAACAGGGATTCAAAGATGTCAGAGGTAGAAAATGGGCTTTGCATTCAGAGCAGGACTTCAGGGCTGACCTTCAACTCCTTTATCTCATGTGCTTGCTAAGAGGAGAGGATGAGACATGTAATGCTTGTTTCACATTAGCACGTGGTAGATCTTCAGTATCTCCCTAGTTTCCATTCACTTTCTGAGCATGCTACAGTTCATTTAAAATAATTTCTTCTTACAGGTAGATTAGATGTACCAAAAATGCTATTTCAAGAAAGTCTGTGTAGCCCTAAATGCAATCAAAATTCAAAAACATTTCTAATTCATTGAACAGCAGAGCAGGATTGATTGTTAAGTGCCAAGCAATTAAAGTCCCTTTCCTCACGTATCCTTGAGTTTAATAGGAAACCAGTGGGAAATTTAATTCCAGAAAATAGGCATGCTCAAGCACCTTGTCTCTCCCATTTGAAGGACAAACAGACTACACTCTATCAGCTTTCTTTTTCCCTGTACAGTTCTCTAATCATGTAGAAATGTTTCATTTCAATAAACACTAACTAATTTGTTGATCACCTCTCTTTTTCCATCTGGTGGTAATTTGTTTAGATAGTAAGAGTAACTAAGCATTATGACCCATTTGATATTTAAAGATTAAGAAATACCATTAATGACCATCAATGAAGTCACCAGTATCTTTAACTTCAGTCTTGACATCTTTTTCTTTCATCCGTTGAGTAGTTTGTCCCTTGTATAGTTATTCATAATATTAATGAATCCTTACTATGTCCCAAAGCATCACTTTAAAAAATAAAACAATGTTTGTATGGGCATGTAAAGAAAGCAGTATTGAATATTTAGATGAAGTGAGAAAAATATTTAATATTCTGAGTAGTATCACAAATCCAAGAAGAAATAACAGAGCCAGAAAATATCTGGATCTGTGACTTGATTAAGCTTCACTTTTGTAGTTATTAGATACTTCTTTCATAATATGAATATAGAATGAAAATGCTATATTGTTTTTTGCTAGGAAGAGAGTTAAGAGAAAAACCATAGGCTCAGAGAAGATCCCAATAACAGGCTTAGACACAATAAAAAATCTGACATAAATTTTGACTGAAAACATGAAAATATAAACTCAGAATTAAATAGTATTAAAAGAAACAGAAAACAAGTCAAGAAAAACCAAAACATTTTCTATTAACAATGAACAAATAAATAAGCAAAATCCACTTATAAAAAAGGCTTTAAATGAGTAGAAGAAAACCTTTACGGCCATTACCTATGTGATTTCTCTGTGGTTTTACACACACACACACACACACACACACACACACACACACACACACACATGATTAGGAATGACTATAGCTCCTTTATAATAGCACATAAACATATTCTAAGGGAAAATTTTATTTTTGACTTCCAGGACACTTAAAAGCATACACTTTGTAAATAATCCCAAAGGCCTGTGAACCAAGGCACAGAGAGACACATGCTATGACACAAATGATGTCATATGACCCTCTGCAATTCTTACCAGATGTGGCAGGCCAAAGGATGGGAAACACAACTTCCATTTAACACACAGACTTCCTGGTGATTGATGGGATGGATGGGGGGAGGGTCTTAGAAAAAAATGAAGGTTTGATGAATGAGGCACCTGGCTTAATTGCACTAAAGTAATAAATTTTAAATAACAAATAGATTTACTAATTGAAGACTAGGAAATACTTTTTGTTATTATTCAAGAAAAATTAAAGATCTGGAGAGGCTGCGTAGAAGGCAGTGAGGAGAGAAGGAAGACTATGTTGCCATGGGATACATAAACTCTGTAAACCACACACACTTGTGGGGTTTATTGGCAAAAATGAAAACAGAATTTGTTTCGAGAGAAGATGTTTTAAAAAATAAGAAAATATTCTTTCACTCAACAATATTCTAATCTAGTTGCTCTCTAAATTTTAGTGATGAACAGTGTACCAATCTTTAAAAAAAAAAAATCTCAAAGCTAAGGCTAGTATTTATTCGTGTTTGTTTGATACGGGCAGTTTTTTGCTATTTCATCTCTTGCCCCTAATATTTGAACAGACTGGCTCCTTTTTCATCATGTTCTCATTTCACTTGGACAATAAGGTTAAACTTCTGGGAAAAAAAAAAAAAAAACATTGGTGGCTTGGTTTTAAATCTGAATGTCAAACAGGCTCAGAGAAATAAGTATCCTACTTCCAGACCATAGGAAAACATTTATGCATTTTGTGGGCTCCTTGTCCATGTGAGCACATGTTGTATAATTTAGAACTAGGTATTGCTTGGGAGAATCAGTTGAGTCTCATGAGTATTGCCAGCCATCCCTTCACACCCTTACCCCAACTTTCATCAACTTATTATCAGTTCTCTTAGGTTGACCAGGAGCTAATTTCAGAGTGAGTAATAGGGATTCTTGATTCAAGTTTCTTATTTGCTTCTTTTTGTGAAGTGTTGCATTATGGTGAAGCAAGTTAGGCTTAAGTCAGGCCATTGAACAGACCAGTGGTGGCTCAGAGGGAAAGCCAGCTTCCCCAGCATGCTGTTTTATACCTACAAAGTAAATGTTCTAAAAATCAGCAAATGCCAACAAGGCAAGTACATCTGTTGATATGGCTTACAGAAGAGCTAAGTCGGCTAAGTCACCCTCTCTACTGGTTCTAAGTACATGAGAGCATGTTTATAGCAAGTCCTCTCCAAATTTTAAAAAATGAAAAAACACCCAACACCCCTAAGCTACATCCTGAATATCAATTCTATACAGTGAAACTGATTTACAAATATATTGGCGCCTCTCAGGTGCATTCCATTCTCACTAGAGCTCTCTGAAAGACTATTGACCTCATTTGTCGATCAGGGAAGGGCAATTCCAAGAAATGAAATTCTCCAAGAGTGAAGCACTCTGCCCAAAAGTGAGAGTCCTGTTCCTCCAACATGATATTTGCTGCCTCTGCACTGCGAGTGGTAGGCAAGTGGTTTGCTTAGTTTAGGTGGCAAGGCCCGTCTCACCTCTGTGGTTGCTCTTCTGCTCTGTTTTGCTCTTGGGAAGCATGTACAGAGGAGTAGATGGATGATGTTGCCACAGGGAACTCTGCTGATTTTTACACCTATGTAGGTAAGAGGAGATGGAGCAGGAGAAGGGTTTCAACAGCAGATGTCAAGGTGGCTATTTCATTCTACGGAGGACCTACTCGTCTTCCTTTTAAAAGGCACTCACTGATAGTGGCTGTGTGACAGCCAGCCAGTGCTGTGATGAGTTTCCAACCATGCCGACTGAGATGAACATCATAGCTTTTCTCTCCAGGAAGCTGGAAAGCTGTGCCTTTGAGAGATCCACAGTCATGGTTTAGCTTAAGAGGGTAGCTGATATGAGAGAATGAAAATAAATCTTGATAAGAGTGCGAGAGCGTCATTGTTTGCTTAAAAATTTCCTCTTTTCTTCAGAGCATCTGAGATATAGTTCTGTCACAGAGAACTGAAGAAGTCTAACAACAGAAATTTTGCTTTAATAACTAAACTAGTAACAGTGACCTATTCATGGGAGTCTTGTGCCAAGCATTCACCCAAGCTGACTTTTATCTAAAAATATATAAATAACCTTAGAAACTATTAGTGTAATTTTATTTTTTTTTAAGAGATCGTGGTTTCAAAAGGTTAAATGCCTCACTAAGGTTACACAGCTAGAAAATAGCTAAGTGAAATTCTAAGTCCGTTTCTTTAATCCAAACTCTTAATGTCTAACTAAACCTAACCCAATGTTTCTTCAGTTTGACTGCATTTCCAAATCTCCTGGAAATGTCCTAAACCAAGTGTAGTCAACCCCTACCTCCAGAACCTCTAAGTATGCATAAACATGGGGTTAAGTCCAAACTGTTGTCTGTTTCCCCTCCTGTGCTTGAGCCTGCAGTAACTCTTTGAGGACAGAAATGAATTTTATGATTGATATTAGCATGCATTGATCTTACATGTTACATCTGCCTTCTCTACTTACTACCTTTTTTAATTTGCACAAACTCTCTGAACTCCAGTGGCTTCCTCTGAAAATTGGTTATAGAATAGTAATCTATATTTCAGAAGGTATTCATGAAAGTCTATAAAATAACATATGTAAAGCACCTAGCATAACATTTGACTCTTTTCTTGCTCACTCACATGATCCCATTTTCTTGAACAAATGAGTAACACTGTGAAATGGTGAGAGTCATGAAATAGTATTGTGAAGATCCAGACGAGTCTCCAAAGTTGTTTTAAACTTCAGATTGACTCATATTCAAGATCTCTTTTCTATGTTATAAATTTAAAAAATGCATTTAGCTCAAGAATTCAGCAATTCCAGATATAAAAACAAAAATAACAATCAGAATAGTAAGCATCATCGGTTAGCAGAAACTTTTACATCTCTAGTACAAGAACTAAAGAACAAAATGACCCAAATTGTTTTACATAATTATTACGCTGCTGTTTTTCTGTTGTTCTTTTTCTGAGACTCTCATGTATGCATCTGGGACAAAACACTGATTATGGGGTCTATTGAACATTAGGATTTTAGGCAACAGACAAAGGAAATTCAGATGTAACAACAGCAAGTTTGTTAAATTTATACTCTTGAACTTAAATTGAAAGATGTATTACTAATAGAATTTCTCTCTTGCGAAAAAAGATAATTCCTAGTCTGGTTACTAAAAGACTTAGAAGACAACAGCCATTCTTGGTAGCGACAAACACTGATAAAGCTCAGTCTGGGTCTCTAAATACCATGAACTTGTAAAAGCAATTGGACTCATTAAAGAAATCTCATTCTAGATCTGAGCCAAGAAATGTACACGGTGGCCTGAAACATTGGTAAGATTATAAAGCTAGAATGGTCCCAGTAACTGTGAGGCTCATGCTAAAACTCCTCGGAAGGCAGTCAAAGGGACTTCCACTGGCCAAAGCTGGGACAGCTCAGGAATAATTAAAAACAACTTCACAACAAAATGAAACATATCATCAGTCTTGAAATTCATCTGCTAACAATCATATAAAATGAATACATTCATCATCTTTGGAAGACACTAGGGAACAAACAAATGGGTTTTTAAATATGTAAATAAAGGAAAGAATAAATGATGACTCCTTCCTTCCTTATGAACAGTATCTCAGGGTTACCAAAAGAAAAGGCCATTTTAATAGAACTATTTCAAATAATTAACAAGGAATGCAAAAACTAAAATACATTATTTAGAATATGCAGCAGTGTATATGAAAGTGTATATGAGAATACACCCACAAACACACATACACACACACACACACACATATGTGAAAGTCTTATATATCTACATATAGATATTGGGGAAAGGGAGAGAGAAGGGATCAGTGGTTCTTTCTAATATGAGTAAGCAGAAGCAGCACCTCATGCATCTATTTCACCATCCAGAATTAGATTTGAATCAGTACTAACCACCTGATGACCATTTTGCAAGAAATACAGATAAAGGAACACAATAAACAATGTCATGGCATTGGAATCAGGACAAATCTCTTATCTTCTGATGCAAATAAGGGCAAAACAAACAAACAAAAACAAAACAAAACAAAACAAAAACAAAAACAACAACAAAACCCCCAAAAAACAAAACAACCAAACTCTGAATTATTAGAGATCTCACAGGCATACAGCTAGTTTTATTGTTTGAACCTTATTGAAATTTTGGTTCAACCCAAAATACAGTTTTTGTTTCTTTTTTTTCTTTTTCTTTTTAGTTTAATGAAGCAAATTTAACTAGAAACTTCTGGAAACTAGCTATATAACTGAACATGATAGCAATAATTTTTTCTAAAGTATTTTAGTGGAAAATAGTGTAGTGCTATTATATATCTATATCTATATCTATCTTTACTTATAAGAGATACAAGTTATTTACAAATGGATGGTATATGCTGGGGATATGCATAAAAATCAGCTCGTGTAGAAGGCCTAGTTGTGGCTGAAATGAAATAAGACTGTCCATTGATAAAACTGCCCCTAAGCTGAGTTATAGGTACATGGGAGGGGGCAAATTGTGCTGTTTGTTTGATATTTTCTGTGGTAACATATTGATCAGTGGTGTGGACTGAACCCAGTGATGTGCACACATTAAGAAGACACTCTCCACTTAGCTACATCTCTAATCTTATAATAATGTTTTTCTTGTAAATAGTAGCATTCTTTATAATCATAGGATATAACAAAAATGCATCAAACTGATTTTATATTCCTCACTCTTAATTTTAGGCTAGAAATGGATTCTATTGGGTTTCATGTCATTTCAGACTTTTTCCTTAGAAACTTAAATGTAGCTTTATTTTGTGTTTCATGATGAAACCATTTTTCTTATTTTCATGATTATGTAAACCAAATCAGTTGGTTCTCAGCTGTGAGCCCCTGGAGATAAGAGGCCACTTTTTACTTTTGTATTCTCCATAATTCATACATAATACTGCTACCTATTGAAAGCAGTGATTATATAGAGGCCCAGGCTTCTGAGGGATTAACTTGATGAATTTTCTGCTTTACCAAAGTGAGAAAGTGACAGTTGGAAGAAGCTGTGCTGTGAAGTTTGATCTTTTCCTCAGCAATATGCGACTATATGCCATCTCAAGATGCTGAGCCTAAGCATCAGGAAGCCATGTGGTTGCAAGGGTAAGCCTTCATGCAATAGTGCTGCATGATCTGTTGCTATGTTACCAGGACATGATGTCTGACAGGTAGGTTAGGTGAATTGTGCATATGTGATTCACAATATTGTCATCTCATAGTGAGTTTATTGATACATAATCCCAATATAAGTCAAGAAGCATCTGTGCAGTCAAATATAATGTACAGCAAGTTGATAGTCAAATGTATGGGAAGGAGATTCCCAATGGACCAGCCATGAGACCATTAGAGGGAAATCTAAGGAAGCAAAGCCTCTCCAGGATATGATACTAGAAGTCATAGAAGATGGCAGCTAGAGAAACAAACTACATAGTGTTCATGGGTCATTCTGATGAGCAAATGGAACAATCCTGTAACACTTAAAGCAAGAGTTTCTAATCTGCTGCTTCTTCTACAAGCTCCCATTTCATGCCATAGTTCTCACACTGTGCCTCCTATGTGATCCTAGTGCAAGTTGTCTGAACTCATAACACTTTTTCCTAAGCACTCTCTTGCTGGAGACTTCTGGCTTCTTGGCATCGTCTGTAAAAGGTTTTAAATGGAAACATATGGCCTTTGTTCATCTGCCTGGACACACTCAACTTTTCTCACTGCCAACTTCCCAGATAAACTACCCAGAGAAACCTTTTTCTGACTACTACCTGCAGGGGCACCTGCCTGACATATGAAATTTCCTCACAAGGAATGTCCTCCATTCTAGTCTCTAGTCTAACATTACATAGCTTTCGTCATCAAGGCCCAGCTCCACTCTTGTAGCATTTTCCTGTGTTCCATGCTAGGACTCTGGGAGGTGTGTTACCTGTGTTACTTATTGGAACATTACACAAAATACCTGCTGTTTACTGTCACTTAATTTTTGCATGCTATTTATTTTCAAATCAATATATATAATCATTAAACTTTTATGCTCCAGGTATTATTGGCCCTTGTGAATATATGAAGAAGAATAAAATACTTTCTTGACTCCCAAGTTAACAAGATAAAACACAAAGTACATTAAATTCTCAAGGGAAGGATTGTACTTTAGTTTTTTAAAAAAATTTTTAATTTTTTAAAATTTATTAATTTATTCTTGTTACATCTCAATGGTTATCCCATCCCTTGTATCCTCCCATTCTTCCCTCCCTCCAATTTTTCCCTTATTCCCCTCCCCTATGACTGTTCCTAAGGGGGATTTCCTCCCCCTGTACATGCTCATAGGGTATCAAGTCTCTAGATGGTAACCTGCTTTCCTTCCTCTGAGTGCCACCAGGTCTCTCCATCCAGGGGACATGGTCAAATATGAGGCACCAGAGTTCGTGTGAAAGTCAGACCCCACTCTCCACTCAACTATGGAGAATGTTCTGTCCATTGGCTAGATCTGGGTAGGGGTTTAAAGTTTACCACCTGTATTGTCCTTGGCTGGTGCCTTAGTTTGAGCGGGACCCTGGACCCAAATCTGCCTATCATAATGTTCTTCTTGTAGGTTTCTAGGACCCTCTGGATCCTTCTACTTTGCTATTCTCCTATTATTCTCTCATCTAGAGTCCCAATAGGATGTCCTCCCCTCTGTCCCAGTTTCCTGGTAAGTGAAGGCTTTCATGAGACATGCCCCTTGGGCTACTGTGCAGATATAAGTGAGTATATACCATTTGAGTCTTTCTGCTTCTGGGTTAACTCACTCATTATGATCATTTCTAGCTCAATCCACTTGTCCACAAATTTCGGGAATTCCTTGTTTTTAATAGCTGAGTAGTATTCCATAGTGTAGATGTACCACAGTTTCTTTATCCATTCTTCTACTGAGGGACACATAGGCTGTTTCTATGTTCTGGCTATTATGAATAAGGCTGCTATGAACATGGTTGAGCATATGTTCCTGTTGTGTGGTAGTGCATCTTCTGGATATATTCCAAGAAGTGGAATAGCTGGGATTTGAGGAAGCCCTATTCCCAGTTTTCTGAGATAGCACCAGATAGATTTCCAAAGTGGTTGTACTAGTTTGCATTCCCACCAGCAATGAAGGAGTGTTCCTCTCTCCCCACATCCTCTCCAGCATGTGGTGTCGCTTGAGTTTTTGATCTTAGCCATTCTGATGGGTGTAAGATGGAATCTCAGAGTTGTTTTGATTTGCATTTCCCTGATGACTAAGGAGGTTGAGCATTTCTTTAAGTGTTTCTCAGCCATTTGATATTCTTCTGTTGAGAATTCTCTCTTTAGTTCCAAGCCCCATTTCTCAATTGGGTTATTTGGTTTGGTGGTGTTTAATTTCTTGAGTTCTTTATATATTTTGGATATTAGACCTTTGTCAGATGTAGGGTTGGTGAAGATCTTTTCCCAGTCATGCTACAGAATTTTCTGACTTAATTTTGTATCCAGCCAATTTGCTGAAGGTGTTTATCAGCTGTAGGAGTTCTCTGGTGGAATTTTGAGGGTCACTTATGTACACTATCATATCATCTGCAAATAGGGACAATTTGACTTCTTCCTTTCCCATTTGGATACCCTTGATCTCCTTTTCTTGTCTTATTGCTCTGGCTAGAACTTCGAGTACTATATTAAAGAGATATGGAGAGAATGGGCAGCCTTGCCTTGTTCCCGATTTTAGAGGAATTTCTTTGAGTATCTCACCATTCACTTTGATTTTGGCTATTGGCTTGCTGTATATAGCCTTTATTATGTTGAGGAAAGTGCCTTGTATCCCCAATCTCTCTATCTCTCTAAAACTTTAAACATCAATGGGTGTTAGATTTTATCAAATGCTTTCTCTGCATCTGAAGAGATGATCATGTGGTTTTTATTTTCAGTTTGTTTATATGGTGGATTATATTGATGGATTCCCATATATTAAACCATCCCTGCATGCCTGGAATTAAGCCTACTTGGTCATGATGAATGATATCTTTGATGTGTTCTTGTATTCGTTTTGCAAGTATTTTATTTAGTATTTTTGCATCGATGTTCATAAAAGAAATTGGTCTGAAATTCTCTTTCTTTGTTGAGTCTTTGTGAGGTTTAGATATCAACATGACTATGGCCTCATAGAATGAATTTGGTAATGTTCCATCCATTTGTATCTTTTCGAGTAGCTTGAAGAATATCGGTATTAGCTCGCCCTTTAAGGTCTGGTAGAATTCTGCACTGAAACCATCTGGCCCTGGGCTTTTTTTGGTTGGGAGACTATCAATGATTGCTTCTATTTCTGTAGGGGAAATGGGACTATTTAGCTTGCTTATCTGTTCTTCACTCAACTTTGGAAGTGAAATTGATCAAGAAAATCATCCATTTCTCTTAGATTTTCAAATTTTGTGGCATAGATGCCTCCAAAGTAGGATCTTATGATTCTTTGTATTTCTTCAGTGTCTGTTGTTATGTCTCCCTTTTCCTTTCTGATTTTGTTGATTTCAATACTGTCTCTCTGCCTTTTAGTTAGGTTGGCTAACGGTCTGTCTATCTTGTAGATTTTCTCAAAGAACCAGCTCTTGGTTTTGTTAATTCTTTGGACTGTTTTCTTAGTTTCTAATTTGTTAATTTCAGCCCTGATTTTGATTATTTCCAGAGCTCTACTCCTTTTGGGTGTTTCTGCTTCTTTTTTTTTCCCTAGGGTTTCCAGTTGTGTCGTTAAGATGCTTATGTGCAATGTTTCCAATTTCTTTTTAAAGGCACTTAGTGTTATGAATTTTCCTCTTAGCACTGCTTTCAATGTATCCCACAAATTTGGGTATGTTGTTCCTTCATTTTCATTGAATTTCAGAAACTCCTTCATTTCTTTCTTTATTTCTTCCCTGACCCATGTGTCATTTAGCATAGAGTTGGTTAGTTTCCACGTACGTGTAGGCTTTTTGTTATTTCTGTTGTTGAATTGCAGCCTAAGAGCATGGCGATCTGATAGAATACAAGGTATTATTTCAATCCTCTTGTATCTGTTGAGGCCTGCTTTTTGACCTACGATGTGATCAAATTTGGAGAAAGTTCCATGAGGTGCAGAGAAGAAGGTATATTCTTTCTTGTTTGGGTGAAAGGTTCTATAGCTATCTGTTAGATTCATTTGACCCATGGCATTGATTAATGATGTTATTTCTCAGCTTAGTTTCTGTTTCAATGACTTATCCTTCAGTGAGAGTGGGGTGTTGAAGTCTCCCTCCATTATTGTGTGGGGATCGATGTGTGGTTTAAACTTTTTTAGCAGATCTTTTACAAATGTGGGTGCCCTTGTATTAGGAGCATAGATGTTCAGAATTGTGATGTCATCTTGGTTGACTTTACCTTTGATGAGTATGAAGTGTCCTTCTGATCCCTTTTGATTAATTTTGGTTGAAAGTCTATTTTGTTTGATATTAAAATGGCTACGCCTATTTGCTTCTTGTGACCATTTGCTTGGAATATGTTTTTCCAACCTTTTACCCTGAGGTAATGCCTATCGTTATGGGTGAGATGTGTTTCTTGAATGCAGAAGAATATTGGATCTTGTTTATGCACCCATTCAGTTAGTCTGTTTCTTTTCATTGGAGAATTGAGGCCATTGGTGTTGAGAGATATTAACGACCAGTGACTGTTAAGAGTCTTGATTTTGATGTTGTTTCCAATCGAGCGTTTGTGTAGTTGTGTTTTTGCAATAGTATAGTTATCTATTTTCTGAGTAGTTTTGGTTTTAGCTTGACCCTTTGGGATGGAGTTTTCCTTCTAGTACCTTCTGTAAAGCTGGATTTGTGGATAGGTACTGTTTGAATTTGTTTTTTTCATGGAATATTTTGTTTTCTCCATCAATGATTATTGATAGTTTTGCTGGGTAAAGTAGTCTGGCCTGGCATCTGTGGTCTCTTAGAGTTTGCAGGATCTCTGTCCAGGCTCTTCTGGCTTTTATGGTCTCTGCTGAGAAGTCGGGTGTAATTCTGATAGGTTTGCCATTGAATGTTATTTGGTCCTTTTCCCTTGCAGCTTTTAATATTTTTCTTTGTTCTGTATGTTTTGTGTTTTGATTATTATGTGACGGGCAGTTTTCCTTTTCTGGTCAATTGTATTTGGTGTTCTGTAGGCCTCTTGTATGTTTATAGGTATCTCTTTCTTTAGATTGGGGAAATTTTCTTCTATGATTTTGTTGAGAATAATTTCTGGGCCTTGGAATCTGATATCTTCTTTTTCTTCAATGCCTATTATCCTCAGATTTCTTCTTTTCATGGTGTCCTTAATTTCTTGGATGTTTTGTGTCAGGAGTTTTCCAGATTTGGCATTTTCTTTAATGGTTGCTTCAAGATCTGTGATTGTATCTTCTGGACCTGAGATTCGTTCTTCGGTCTCTTGGATTCTGTTAGAAAAGCTCACCTCTGTTTTGCTCGCCTTCTTCTCTGAGGTCTCATGTTCTCGGGTTTTTTCTGTCTGTGTGTTATCATTGAATCCGTTTTCGTCTTCTGATCTTGAAATGATTTTTTTATTTCTTTTATCTGATTGTTTGTATATTACTGAGTTTCTTCCATTGCCTCTTTATAGGTCTTCAGAGCTTGAACCGTTTTATTTATTTCTTTCATCTGGTTGTTTGCATTTTCCTGAAAATTTTCCAGTTCCACTCTATGTGCTTCTTTTATGTCTCTCACCTGTTTGGCTGCGTATTCCTGCATTTGATTACGAATTTTATTTGTTTCCTCCATTAATATCCTCATTACTAAGGATTTGAGGTCATTTTCTTGTATTTCCATTGTATTTGAGTTCTCTGGGTTGTTTTCTTTGGGATAGCTGGAAACTGGAGATGCCATGTTTTTTTTTTTTTTTTTTTTTTTTTTTTTTTTTTTTTTTTTTTTTTTTGCGTATGCTTTTACGCTGTCCTTTAGACATCTTGCCATCTTTGTTTTTGTTGGGTAGCTTCCAGAGTTGGATGGAGGGAGTCTGATGATAGATTCACTTGTTTTCTCACGATTTCCGTAGGCTGGAAGCTCTGATACTTCACTGGTATGGATGGCAGGATGTTAGCCCTGTCGTTTTGGACTCTCACAGCCAGTGATCCTCAGCTCCCCTGTGATGTGGGTCTTGCAATTGTTCTGGGCCTCTGAATGAGCGTTGAGTCAGGCCAATGTTTCCATAGCCTTGTGGATTCCCTGCCAAGTCCAGCCAGGGACACTGGGCCTGAACCACGCGCCAAGCCAAGCCCAGCTAGATTCTCAGGGCCTGAACCGTCTGTTGAGCTCAGCTAGGGATTCTGGGCCCAAAATGCACACAGGGTCCAGCCAGAATTATTTGTGCTGGGACTGCTCACCAAGCTCAGCTAGGGGCTTTTGGCCCAAAGTGCATGCTGTGGTTAGTTATTGCCTCAGGGCCCACTCTGTCTGCCAAGCTCAACCAGGAATTCTGAATTGAAACTGCACACTGTGTCCAACCAGAGTCTTAGATCCGGGACTGTGCCAAAAACTCCGCTAGAGTCTCTGGGCCCAATCTGTCTGCCAAGCACAGTTAGGGACTCTGGCCCTAAACTGCACGCCGAGCTCCACCCGAGTCTCCGGGGTGGAATTGTGCACCAAGCTCAGCCAGGGACTATGGGTCCACACTGCATGCTGAATTCAGCCCGGGACTCCGGGACTATAGTGCGTGGAGAGTCCGGCCAGATCTTGGGGCCGCTGCGCCTGTGTGCACAGCTCAGCTAGAGTCTCTGGGCCTAATCTGCCCTGCAAGACCAGCTAGGGCCTCTGGACCCAATCTAAGTGCTGACCTCATCCTGTGTCAGTGCCCCAGAACTGCCCGCTGTGCTTAGCTAGCGCTCCGCCCTGCATGCGTCACAGCAGGGGAGCTGTGGCTGTGCTGAGCTGGTGCCTCTGGCAGAATTGCTTGCTGCACTGAGCCAGCGTCTACACAGCACTGTGCACTGAGCTGAACTCGGGACTCTGGGGATGAAATGTCCGCCGAGTCCAGTTTGGGTCACAAGGTACCACGCAACCCAAATCCTGTCCAGAGTCCCCTCTCCTGCAGCAACTCCAACTGGCCACCACACCAATAGCCTCCACCAGAAGTCTCTGAGCTGCAAACCTCAACCACTGTCGCTGCTGATGCTGGTGTTACTGGTGTTACCGCTGCTGCTGCTGCCTCTGCCACTGCTGCTCCGATCTGAGAAAATCCATGCTCCTCCTGTGTGCAGGAGCACACAGGTCTTCTGCACCCTGGTCCCTCTGAACCGTGGAGCACTCCTGCTGCCTTGGTGTCAGGACCTTGGTGTTCCCGGCTCAGAAATCTGTGCAATTCCCTGAATTGTTCACTGGAGCTTTCAAATACAGTCCACACTGCTAGCCGCCATCTTGGATCTCTGCATTTTAGTTTAAAATAATCATTTCTGGCAACATTACAAGATGTTTCATAAGTTACTATGTGACAAACTGAACCACTTCTACAATGTACATAGCCCCTCTTCACCTAATCTGTAATCAGCCTGAGAGGCTTGAGGACCCTGGGACTGGGGACCAAGAGGCTTGTGCTGAAGTTGAAGCAAATCTGTTATAAAGGAGAAGTGTACAAGAAGAGTATTAACTCTGAGCTTGATGAGAAACTTGAGGTATTGACGTGGGTGCTGAACAAATCTATTTAAAAGGAGTCATCACAGAGTAGTAATACAAGAGTTCTGACTCACCAAAGCTAAAGATGTAAAAGGGAACCTCCATCTAATGTTTATAACCCTACCAATGTATGTATGTATGTATGTATGTATGTATGTATGTATGTATGTATGTATGTTTGTGTATATGTATGTATATATACATTTAAAAAGTGTACATACATATGTATACACACACACACACATACACACACACACACACCATTTTTATTTAGTCTTTTGTAACAGTGTATTTCCTCCCATAGGTACTCCCTTAGTTCAGTCTTCAGTAGAACAGATCTGGCAATCTATCCTCAGGTTCGACTCAATGCCTAGCTTATGCTAAATACTTAGGTCATGCTTACTGAGTAAAATTTCCACACAGGGACTGAGAACTTCTGCCACAAATCAGAGAGCTCAGCCTGGTGTGGTGGTACATCCCTTCAATCCCAGCACTCAGGGAGGCAGAGGCAGGAGGACTGTTGTTGTGAATTTGAGTCCAGCCTGTTCTACAAAGTGATTCTAAGATGGCCAAGAAACTCTGTCTTGAAACAACCCACCACCCCACCTGCCAAATTAAAGGGAAAAAAAAAGAAATAAGAGAGTTCACTTCTAATGTTCTCATAGATGTGAGAACTCCTCAACTCAGAACACTGACCTCTTTGAGCAACATCTCCCATTTAGGGACAGTTGGGGACATAGACCTGCTGGGTGCTATGTTCCACTTGGTGATGAGAAAACATGTATCTTGGATCCAGAATGTGAACCTTGAACCTTCTTTACATGAGCATACTTAGTTGTGTCCTTGCTGACTGCTTTCTTGGATCATTTCAGAAGAAAGACAATTGGAAATGTCAAAAGAGAATGTTTTATTAGTTCTGCTGATATGAGGCACTAGACAGAAATAAGGAAGACTGAAAATATTGAAAATCCTGAATAATGTGTATATTTTGTATGTCAGTAGAGTCTGGAAAGAAATGAAAGAAACTAACATGTGAGTTATCTAAAACAATGCAAAATGAAGGAAAGAGGCTCATTCAATGGAGACATATTGTCATTGTTTACTGTTTGCGCAATGGATACCCTCATCTTCATCTTTAAAATTTTCCTTATATATCAGGAAACGGTGCTTCACAAACACTACTGAAAAGTGTCCCACTTATGCTAGGAAGCAATATTTGATCAATATTCACCAATCTTGGTTGTACTACCATGTTTCCTTAGTATGATACAATTTAGTTCAAGACAGGAGTCACAATTTTTCATCAGTGTGATGGAAGGAACCCTGTTTTGTTAATTCTTGAAAGAGTTCCTCACTTTAAAAAAGGGATATCAATTATAGAGATTCTCTCTTCCATGACCATGCAGTGTGGAAAGATGCTGCGCTGAACAACCACAGCATGCCAAGGAGGGCAGGGTGAAACATGGGAAGGAGTAGGATACTTGGTATGGTTGGAAACCTAAATTGAGTTGTGAGTTGGGCTGGAGACAGATGTCAATGGTGAAGCCCTTTTAGAGCCTGTGAAAGGCCCTCGCTTTCATCCCCAGAACTGGAAAGGTAGAAAAAAAATTAAGCAAAAGCAAAAACTCTCTGTAAGCCCTCACTCTGGCTTTCTTGTTAAAAAAAAAATGTGTTTAATGTCCTCTGACTTGGATCTTCTGCTTAATTTTCCAGATAAAAGCACCCCAATTTTTAGGTAGAGTTCCATCTTAAAGTTTACAATGGAGTGACCAGATTAAGGGGCCAGGAATTTTGAATACAGGTCAGTGTGGCTGAAGGAGGCCTAGGAACAAGTGAGTTCTGCTGAGAGAATGTCTATGGCAAGACGACGAACTGAGGAAGAGGCTTTAGGATGCAGGAACAATTCACAGTGAACAGAGCTTGAGGTATGTGTTGGCATGGTCTAAATTGTGTGGAGGTTGGGGACTGTAATGTCAGTCTGTGAGGGAGGGGACAGAGGAGGAAAATGCACACTTGAGACTTGCAGGGTACTGTTTACACTTTACAGATGTGCTAACCAAGGCTCACTAACTAGACCATGTGGTGCTCAAGGGCATAGACTTTGTCTATATTCATCTCTGACTCCCTGGTGTCACACAGCAGGTGATTAGTCAGGACGCTGAGTAACAAATGAGCAAACTTGAGAAAGAAAACTGTATCTTCTGTTATATAGTTCATAGCTATAAAGCAAAACATACATTCAAGGCCTGTGGTTCTTCCCAGAATAGCATACAATAAGAAAATACAGTAGAAAAAGTTTGAGGCTTAAGTCCTGTAGCACAAGATGAAACGTGCTGGGAGATATGGAATAAGAGGAGTCTCATTCTCTTAGGCCACACTGAGAAGTGTGTGTGTGTGTGTGTGTGTGTGTGTGTGTGTGCGCGTGCGTGTGCGCGCGAGCGAGCGCCCGTGTACACATTATGTGTTTCTGTTTTTAAAAACATTTTAAACGAATGTTTTTGAGCAAGCGAGAACAGTATGCCTCAGTACTGAAACAATCAGAACAAAAAAAGAGTTTTGTCCTGTCACCGAAAGCCCACCCACACTGAAACAAGCGACTATTCAATAAGCAGAGTCTATCTGGTACCAATAGACTGGTTTAGAGCCTGAAGCTATTGTAATGTTGCTCTTATATTGTCATTGACAGAGTCAGGTAAAATCTGTAGAAGATGTTAAAAGAAATAGAAAGACGACTTTAAAGCTGCAGAAATGATCAGTGAGCATAGGATGTAAGGAGCTCCCAAACTCCTAATAACCTCAGAGCAGGTTGTGTGTGTGTGTGTGTGACTAAAGGATCAGGCTCTGTGTGAAGACCAAAGCCCTGTAGAAAATCAGAGGGCTGCAGGATCCTATGGGCTGAGGAAGGATTCATGATCATGAGTAAATAAAGACAACGCTGAAGGGTAGGGGAGAGTAGTGACGTTAGAGGAGGCACAGAAGTGGTGAGGGTTGAGATCTTCAGGAGAGACCTTGAGTGGAAAAGTATACCCATGACACTTTATATTAAACCTCTTTCTAAATAAACGTCTATTGTTTATCAGTTGGATTATTATCCATTACAGATTTCAACTTGGTCAGCTCAAGATTTTCCAAAGACGACATTTTCATAAACTGACCTACTTTTCTTCAAAATTAAGAAAAATCATGCTGAATTTTAACTCAATCTGTGTTCTCAGTAAGTATTTCTTTCTATTAAGCATACATTAAGCAGTTAAAAACTGAGGCTCATCATCAAGTCGCCACTTCAGATTATGGATATTTAGCAGGTGTAGGTCACGTAAGGGACCAATAACCATTTACTGATCAATAGAAGAAATGAGAGAAAGAGAACAAAAGAGCTTGGACACGGTGCAACACGTCATCTAAACAGTGTTTTTTACTCCCATCCTTAGAGCATGTGGTTATCAGGAGCCAGATTACACATACAGTAGAAATGACATACATTTCCATCTCCCTTCAGATCAGTTATGACTATCGTCTTTTTCTAAAGTTCTGGAACTTCTCAATATCCTGAGTGTTACAACATGAGCTGTCCCACTGTTTCCTCCAGGAAAAACTCAACGTGGAAAAAACTAAAAGATAGCTTAGAGCTAGAAGATGGTTTAGTGGATAAAGGCATCTACTGCCAAGTTGGAGACCTGACTTCAGTTTCTGGTACTTACATGATGGAAGAGGAGAGCCAATTCCTAGCAAGTTGTCCTCTGATCTTCAGATGAGTGCTTTGACAAATGTGCGCACATCGCACGCACACACATACACACACATGTACATGTGCTTACATGCACACAAGTATACCCATATGTGCACAAACACACACACATGCACACAAGTATACCCATGTGTGCATACACACAGGAACACACATACATACACAGGTAACAGTATTTGTTTTAAAGATAGCTTCATGTTAGCAAGGGACAGACATCAAGATTGTGATTCCATCTCATAATACTATAAATGAAACAGTAAATAATCCAGGGAAGCATTTGGTTACCCAAAATGAAACACTGACACTATAGAAAACCTGCTGACCTGAGGGAGAAAGGAGGATAACAAGGAATGTGAGGAGGAATAAGCAGTTATTTACAATAACAAACTCCTTGCTTCCAGTGGTAAATTATTCCAAACAGCAACTGGCTGAAATCCTTTGCATAAGCAAAAGCTGAATAAGATCAACATTTTAGACACTGCCCGAGACTGGGAAGACTACCTCAGCATTCCAGACGCCTCTGTGTTGCTACATGGTGGTGTGGGAGGAAAGGCCACCAGCCTCGACACCAAAATGGCCTGATCTCTGGCTGACTTTGGCTTCTAATAGTTATTTAAGACCTCTGAGTCTGTATCCCATCTTTAATATAAAGGTAATTGTATCGGCTTCCAACGAGTGGTGTCAGATTCAAGACAGTGTTTTAGAGGAAGCTTGATCAGGAGCCTCATGAATCGTGGAAGCTCAATACAGTACATTTTACTGATTCTACAACCAAAACAGGCTCAAATTTCTGCTTCCACTCTGTACATGAAAACTCAAGCCGGACTTTGCTGAGGTCAAGAGGGATGGTACCGCACTGCCTTATACGAAGATAATTAATCTACCTCCTCACTACATATAGATCAATTTCTCTGGAACAGAGACATGTGAAAGAAAAAGGCAAGGGGCTTTAGTGATCAAACACAGCAAAACAAAATGGTGTGGGGGGTGTAAATATTTTTTGTCTCAATTCTACTGTAGATTTTAGTTCCTTCTCCCCTTTGGCTACTCATGGTCACTCTTCAGTGTAATTATCCTGATCCACTAGCATGTTCCTTACAGCAGCTGACTTGGTGGTTCTCAACTACAGGCTCACTGAGCAAATGGAAATTTTGACCAAATGATCCTGAACCATTCAGCACAAGCTTTCTTCCCTGTACGTAGATATCCAGAGATCATATGTGTAATGATCTATATATATCCAGGCATTGTGCATTCTCAATGGGAATATGGATTGCTGAGAATTTCAAGTTTTTGTTTAAATATGCACAGGACAAATGGATAGAATCTGAATCTTCCATTACAATAAAAGAAAGACCTTCTAATTTTTAGTTATTGATATTGGTGTAAATCTCCAAATCTAAAATATGCCTTTAAAACCCACAGTATCTCAAGAGTGAGATTTCTTTAAAATTTAAATCTGTGCAGCTGTTGGAGAAATCTGCTTTTCGAGTAGGAACCAAAGTGGCAGAGGTGGACCGGAGTTTCTGCTTTTGTATCTATGACATATTAGAGTTCTGGAAAGAGTAATGATAAGGAGCTCAAAGAGTAGGCTTCTCATTTGTATAACACAAATGCAGGACAATCTGAAGGTGGTTCTCTGGTCTCTTTGACTATGGATGGAGTTGTAATACCATTAACTCTCTGATGTTGAGTCTTGGGGAAATGTGTGAAGCAGCACTAATTTATGTTCTTGAATTCTGTTCCCATATACTCCTAGGTATATTTGCACTTTGTAATTTCATCCCTGTCCTCATGACTTCTCTTCAGGAGAGTCACATCACAAATCACTAATCAGGGAAAAGCCAGTTTATGCCCACTTTCTGTTACTTGTGAGTGTGTGGAGGGAGGGTCTTGAATGTGCTACAGTGTTCATACTGAGGTCAGAGGACAATTTATGAGAACTTTATCTTTCCTTTGACCATGTGTGTCTGGCCGATTAAGATCATGTGTCAAGGATTGATGGCAGGTGACTTTCCACTGGGCCATCTTGTCTGCTCCCTGTCCAAGCTTTTAACATAAGCATCAAGGACAAATACAATTATAAGGAAGAATCTTACTCTCAAACAATGAATCTCTCATTGTAAAAGTTCAGGTACAACACTCTTTGGGTATAGCAATATTAGAGTAAGCGAAGGTTCCCTAGTAGAGGGCTAGAATACAAGGTTATTGGCAGCACTGACTGCCTTCTTCTTTATTTTTCAGTATTTGGTTGTAAGATCACCAAACATATAGCTTTAAAAAGAAATAAAAATCAAACAGCACCAGAGTTTGTGTGAAAGTCAGTCCCCACTCTCCACTCAACTGTGGAGAATGTCCTGTCCATTGGCTAGATCTGGGTAGGTGTTCAAAGTTTATTCCACGTATTGTCCTTGGCTGGTGCCATAGTTTGAGCACCCCTGGGCCCAGATCTGCCCATCATAATGTTCTTCTTGTAGGTTTCTAGGGTCCTCTGGATCCTTCTCTTTCCCCATTCTCCCTTGCTTCTCTCACCTAGAGTCCCAATAGGATGTCCTCCCCTCTGTCCCATTTTCCTGGTAAGTGAAAACTTTCATGCGACATGCCCCTTAGGCTAGTGTCCAGATATAAGTGAGTATATACCATTTGACTCTTTCTGCTTCTGGGTCAACTCTGGTGGGCCATATTTGACCACGTATCCTAGATGGAGAGGCCTGGTGGCACTCAGAGGAAGGATAGCAGGTTACCAAGAAGAGACTTGATACTCTATGAGCATATACAGGGGGAGGAGGACGCCCTCAGTCACAGTCATAGGGGAGGGGAGTAAGGGGAAAATAGGAAGGAGGGAAGAATAGGAGGATACAAGGGATGGGATAAAAACTGAGATGTAATATGAATAAATTAATAAAATATATTTAAAAATTCAAAAAAATCAAACAGCAGATTTATAGGATGAGTTATAGAATCATTCACTGCTGAGCTCAGAGATTGAAGAACAGAGGGTAAGCAAATGCAAAGTGACCACTGACATCCAAATTATGAAAATAATCAGAGTATACCTTAGTGATAAAAACATATGACTTCCACTCCAGTGGTTGCCGCCAGTAATGACTGTGACATTTTTTTAAATTTTCTTTTTTATTTATTTCTTTTTAAATTTTTTTCTTTAATGCTTGTAGATAGATAGCATACACTTATCATAGTTTCAACCACAATGAACTAATTTTAGCACTGTTCTAGTATTTAGCTCACCAATAACTGTCTTAAGTCCTTTCGAACAATCAACTTCATAGACAAACTCAGCCTAGATCAAGCTGAAACATCTTCCCCTTCTTTAAGATTACATCATCTACATCTATAAAAGTAATAGACTTTCCCTCATTGGTCCACATGTATATATGACTGTGACATTTAAATAGAGATTTTATTTTAAATTGGTGACAGCATACAGCAACATCACCTTCGGTTTTGGTCTTACCAGGCACTCCAGCTTGGATCCAGAAGTTAATATCAGTTCCTTCTCCACCACTAAAGACCTTGGTGACATTGAGGGGCTGCAGCAGACTCATGATCTCCTTCATGATAGCTCTGGCCTTGTCACTGCCGGTGAACTGCAGCCCGGATGGTAAGAAGGTTCCTGAGTCAGACTCCATCACCAGACTGTACCTGGAAGCATTTATCTAAACAAAATTTAAAAAGACGTAAGTGTTTGATTCCCATATGCTTCTTCTGTGCTATCAAATAATTATCTTCCTACAGATTGTTGTCAAAATAATATTACTCTGATCAATATCTACTCTGTGTATTTCCTGATGGTTCTAACATGTATAATTTCCTATCCTGAGGTTAGTCAAACCTAAGAGTTGACTTGGAAAGTTACAAAAAATTATAATGGAGGGAATGTAATAAAGTTCTAATTATTCTTACTAGCAACAGTAGTTTTTGAACCACTTTGCTTAAGGCAACACGGTACTAGAATGTTCTTTGTACTTTGCAGGAGGAGAAAGTAATCATCCCTCTTACCCAAGTATGTACACTGTAACCTAAGTTCTAGCTGTTCTAGATAGAGAATGCCCACTTGTGCAATAATGGCACAATGTCATAAGAACAACCAGCTACTTTCTGGTTTAAGTCCTACTCCAGAAGATGAAAGACAAACAATGCCATTATCAGGCCAAGAACCTTTGCTAGACAAGTCATAGCCACTTGAGGAGAAATTGATACTATTATTTTGGTAAACTGACATAGTATTAGACTGACTTTCATGACGCATTGTTATAGCCATAGATTAATGCATCTTTCTCCCCTCAACAGAGAAGCTTCCATTTGCTCAAGATGGTGAGTAACACAGGCCAGGGGAAGAAGGTAAAAGATGGTAGAATTATCAGTCCTAAATCAAACATAGCAAACCTCATCCTTCCAAAACTCAGAGGTAATTGCCAAAAAAGAGGCAGAAAAATTATAAGAGCTGGCCTGAGGTAGAGGGTGACTATGAGGAAACAGTGTCTTCCGGACATAGCAGGGCAGTAGTACAAATGAAGGCACAGCAGTATGACAGTATGTACAAGACTTGTGCAAGTCCAAATCAGACCAGATCTTGGCATATATAATGGATTTGAACATCAAATTCTACCCCTAGCCTTGTAGTGATTGGCAATAGTTAGCTGTTGGAAGAAAAATAGTTCTCTATAAAGTAAATTCAGGGGAAGGCTACACATTCAAGGATATATGGGTAGCACAAATCAGTTTGGATAAAGAAAATCAAAAGACAAGTTGGGAGTGATGGATCTGAGAAGAGTAGGGGAGGGGTGAATATGATCAAAACACATCATACAAAATTCTCAAATAAGTAATAAAAATTTTTAAATGAGCTTAAGAAAATATGATCCTACTAATAGTTGTGTTTTTGCATAATTATAAGTGAAAACTTCAATGTTCCTATAATAAATGTAGCTATCTTTGCTGTAGGATTCAGATACTGCCTTATGGTACCATCAATTGAAATAATAATGTGTAATATATTTTCATTTATACCCCATATTAAAGGCTCATCTAACTGTGTATTGATGCCAGGTCAGCAGGTGGACATGTAATTTGGAAGTTTTAATCTCTGCTCAGCATCTACCCCAAATACTGATGGAAGGAGAAAAGTAAAACTATAATAGATCTTGCAAATGAAAAGAGAATTTCCCAAGAGCAGGCAGCTCTTGTGTTTCCAAGAAGAAAGGCTGATGAAGTGCTCTTAACTGTGCATTGCTTAGGTTAAAAGTGGATCACGTTGGCATTTTAGTGCCCATACCTGACACTTAACAGAACCCTGGTGAGGTGGACATGACCTTGGGATCATTGTATTTCATCCTTTATACAGCAATTGCCACTCCTGACTACCAAAGAAGACCTACCACCCACTCCATCTCTCCTCATGTCAACACACCTTGAGCCTTGCCTTTTCTGTCTGTAGGATGTGACAAATGCTTTTACCTAAGTTTGAGTGTGGACTTATAGCCTCTTTTAAACCAAAGTAAGAGTGGTTGCATGAGTGCAACTTACCAGGACTTCTAATCTCCCTTTTTGCTACTTTATTTATTTATTCACTTTATATCCTAGTCATAGCCCGATCCTAGTAACACCATCCCTCCCTCTTTTCCTTTCCCTCCTCTATTCCTTAGATAAGTGGAGCCCTCGCCCTCCGTCCCATACACCCCCGCTCACCAATTCACATTAAGGCTGAATGTGTCCTCTTCCACTGTGGCCTGGCAAGGCAGTCCTGCCATGGGTGAGTGATAAAAAAGCCAGCAACAGAGTCCATATCAGGGACAGGCCCTGCTACTCTTACTAGAGGACCCACATGAAGCCTGAGCTGCCCCTTGACTAAATTGTCTAACACATCTCTTAAGTGCTTTCTGTTTCTTGAATTGCAAAAAGATGGAAATCCCAGAGACAAGAATGTTGAAATTTGGAATGCCACTGTGAAATGACATAGGATACTGATGGACACTCAAAACTTGATCTAAATAAATGTGCCACAGGCTGATAGCGTAAGAGATGAAAAGCCTAGGCTTCGGAATTATCCAGTCTGAGTTGGATCTCACAGTTACCAATCTTTGTCTGTGTGCATTTGACATTTGATATAAATGTTTAGTTTATTCTTCAGTGAAACAGAGATGATAGTCATATCCAGTTTGGAAAATTGCATTTTGGTCTTAGGCACAAGGAACATTTGATAAACAGCAGCATCACTGGTTTTTCTCTTTTTAGCACTGAGCATCTCAGATTTTCAAGAATGGTGCCAGGGTAAAGTATCCTGTCTGCTTTACTATGATACAGGCAGTGCCTGCAGAGCACTTCCTCCAAGCCAGCCATTGTATGAAATGCTTTACAGCTCATTCAGTGGGTGCTAAGATAAGCTGCTATAGTCTTTATACAAGTCCATGCAAGCACTGAGGCTGAGTCAGGTTACCAAGTGTCCTCAACGTTTCCTAAGGCTAGCCATGGGGAAAGTGTGTGGTGTGAGTCAGGTTACCAAGTGTCCTCAACGTTTCCTAAGGCTAGCCATGGGGAAAGTGTGTGGTGTGAGTCAGGTTACCAAGTGTCCTCAGTTTCCTAAGGCTAGCCATGGGGAAAGTGTGTGGTGTGAGTCAGGTTACCAAGTGTCCTCAACATTTCCTAAGGCTAGCCATGGGGAAAGTGTGTGGTGTGAGTCAGGTTACCAAGTGTCCTCAGTTTCCTAAGGCTAGCCATGGGGAAAGTGTGTGGTGTGAGTATACCCCTGTTCTTCCTTTCATTGTTTGGTGTCCCATCTCGAAATGGCCACTTATAATTTTCCAGCCATAAGTCTTTACTTTTAAGTCAGAAATACAAAGAATGTCATTAAAAATAAGTAGATTTTAATTTTTGGATGATCGTAATACAAAGTCTACTCAGCTAGAATTTATTATCTCTGCTAATAGAGTAATTTAATTAAGCACAGAGAAGAGTGAAAACACAAATAAAAACATCTTGCTACACAATTTCCTTCCAATTAGGAATCAAAGCCTTAAATAATAAAACTTCCCTTCAAGCCAAATAAAACAGGATGTGTATAGATAGTAGCAAACCAGAATCTCGGCATAGTAGAAAGATGCTTGCTTTCCATTCAGGTATGATTCCATTAGCTGTTCCTAACTTGATAGGTAGCAGTATGCTATTGTTTTCTACTCATATATAAACATTGCCATATGTTTCCTATAAAGATGCAAGAAAACAAACCACTCACTATACATTGTACCACCTTTTCTGCAGTTATGGAATAATCTAAGTTTTGGCATCTAAGTTGTAGCACCACTCTGAACAAAGGAACTGGAATAAACTGCTTTCACTCAGGAATGTGTTGTCACACACATCCTCATTAACATGAGTAGCTGGTGTTGGTGGGGAAAGCTGGTCACCGTTAGTGAGAGGGAGCAAAGCCATGCTCCGTGAAGCCGCCCCCTTCTCAGCACATGGAGCCAGACATTCTGTCACTTTGTTTACAGAGCATAGAGAAAAGCCTATTTCCTGAGACAAAATGTTTGGTGGCTGAGATGACCAGCTCTGATGGAAATAAACTGGGACACCCAGAGGAAGAGTCTAAACAGCCCAAGGATAAGTTAGGGTATGGTCTGCAATCCTCACTGCTCTCTTAGCAAGCTCTTGGCTGTGTATTAGGATCTCTGGGATGAACACTCGTTACCATCCAATGTATACAACCCAAAGAAGAAGAGTGCGCTTTCTGTGACCTCTTAGCAGCAATCCTCAGACCAGTTACCATCTGCTCAGGGTTGCAGGGGTTCACAACTATCGTAAGCTACAGTCACAACCTACAACACTTCTTTTCTTTATTTGTTTTCTTTTTCTTAAAGGCTAAGCAACTCAGCCAAAAACAATTTAGTAACAATTAGCATTCTTCAGTGGAAAGAAAATATTAAAAAGAAGAAAACTGCTGAAAATACATATTAAATGTTTTAAACTGCTTGCTTTATAATATAAACACAAGGATGATGTGTGTATTCTTTGCTTTTATAAAATTCCAGACAATTCTTTTTTTTTTAAATGTGGACCCATGTTCCATAGCTTTTCCTTTTCTCCCCAAAATTAGTTTCATTTTTTTGTTTTAAGATTTAACTTTCTCATAGCATAGAGAAAATAATTTACCAGAAAATCATGAAAAAATATGGCCGTTTCCTCACCTTTTTCAACATATCTTTATTTTTTTATTTAAAGTGATACTGAAATCCCCAAGTCAAGTGAAAAGAAAGGAGCCTCCTAGTTATTTGAGTTAATAGTGTGGCCTCCTCACTTTAAGCTTCAAAGAAGATTAAGCCTGTACTGACATGGAGCCGTCAGCCCTAATACCACCTCTGGCTGTTAATGTGTCACAGATGATGGTGGTAACACTGTTTGGTCAAGTGGTAAGCCCAAAGAAAGTTCTGAAAGCAAACCATCCCTCCTGTGCTGGGTGGCTACAATCATCTGCAATTCCCGGGAACCCTGGTTCCAGGATGGAAGGCATTGGCTCCTTATAGAGCTCCAATCCAAACCTGGTGGAGGGTGGGTAGAGGTGCCTCTCTTACTGTAGGGCATCAAGAGCAGGATTTGCTTTCTGGTCAGGTCTATCCTGGAGCTCAAACTTTGTGTTTCTGACAGTTTCCAGCATTTGATTTTGAACAGCCATGGATACCCAGCGGGGAGGTAGGAAAAAAATGATGACAAGGTCAGGTGCCATATGTTATTTTCACTTGACAGCTAAACTAGCTGAAGCCTGAGTAAACAGGCCAACTTGGATATGTGGCATTAGTACTAAAATTGCAGGTACCTATTGCAGTTTAGCCCTCATTGTGCTGGAGACAGGAGCAGAATGAACAGCTCCCTCAAACCCACACCTGTCACTCTGTGTGTGTGCTCCGAGGCGTTCAACTGTGGGACACTGTTCCATTTTCACAATATCATTTGAAGCACCTTAGATTTCAGTGGATTCTCATCTTTTCTAATCAAAGTCCATTGATAGTAGCCCTTACATGTATTAAGAAATATCATTGCTCCGTAAATGTCACTATGGCAGCACAGCATTTTCTGGTCAGCTTCTCTTGGCCAGCTCTTGGTTGCGAAGCCTGTGTCTTTAAATGCTTCTAAGATTACAGATGACAGATGGGTTCAGTTTCTTATAGCCAGATATGTCATTTTATAAAAAATATAATAATTTTATTATTACTCATTCTCCAGAGGGACAGAACTGATAGGATGAATACCTGCTTCTCTCTCTGTCTCTGTCTGTCTCTGTGTCTGTGTCTGTCTCTCTCTCTCTCTGTGTAAACATATATATTTATGTATAAATATGCATATATAAAAGGATTTATTAGAATGGTTTACAGGCTGTGGTCCAGCTAACTCAACAATAACTGCCTATGAATGGAAGGTCCAGTTGTTCCATTGTCCATGAAGCTGGATGTCTCAGCTGGTCTTCAGTATACACCAGAATCCTGAAGAGGTAGGCTCTAATGCCAGTGAAGGAATGGACCTGTTAGTGGGGGTGAGATCAAGCAGACAAAGAGAGAACATCCTTCTTCCATATTCTTTATGCTGGTTTCCAGAAGAAGGTATGGTTAAAGGTGAATATTCTCAAAGATCTAGATTAGAAATAGGTCTTCCCATGTCAAATGATTTAATTAAGAAAAATACCACACACGTATTCCCAATCATTTGAGTTTTAGTTAATTCCAGATGCAGTCAAGTTAACAACTACGAATAACCATCATCATCATAATAATTTTCTTGCCCTCAAAATAGACTAATTCATACTCAAGAATCAATCCAGTCCAAAGCCACTACTACTCCACTCATGAACGGAAATAGATGCACATGAACACTTCTTGGTTGTGCTATCATCTCCATATGCTTTATTTGTTCACATACTTTTACTAATATTAGTAAAGATTAGAAATATAGCTTTGAGAAATTATTTTTTAAGTGTTCTTTTCCTTCTTTACCTTCAAAAGTGCAGGAGTTTTGCAAGTGAAGCATCTTGTAAAACAAATTAAAGCCAGGGCTCTTGGTTCATTTCTTTCCAAGCCTTCATGATGAGTACTCCACAGCCCTAGCTAATATGCTGGCCTGTTGTACTTTATTCCATTTGTGGTTTCTCCTTCTTTTGCTTATGTAAAAACTCAAGGTCTCCTACAAGTAAGGTTCCTAAGGCCACATTAAAAACCAAGAAATGCTCAACAGCCTAGAAGAGACAAGGGGCAAAACTATGCATATCTTTGATTCATTCCCAGTTTAATAACAGCATGCATGAGAAACTCCGTAAATACTGCTGGGGCAAGGTGCATCTGGGGAATTTTAGACAGGGTTCCACTGGCAACTTGAGGACAATGCATTCATTGCTCTAGCTGTGGCTGCTGAAGAAGTAGGAAGACAGAATGACACTCTACAGAGCTTTCATTATCTTGGAAAAGAAAGCAAATATCTAGCTCCTTGAAATAGCTGCTGTTGGGGCATCATGTACTAGTATTAGTACTAGTACATGTATTAGTAATGGTGCTACTTAGGAGCCTGAAAGAGGAGGGTTGTAAATTCAAGGTCAGCTTGGGCAACTCAGTGAGACCCTGTCTCAGTAAGAATAGAGGGCAGGGCACGGAAGAGTGGCTTAGAGGTTAAGTGCACTGGATGCTTCTCCAGAGGATCAGTGTTTGGATCCCTGAACCCAAAGGCAGATCACAACCATCTGTGCTTCTAGCTCCAGGAATCTAATGCAGTCCTCTAGGCTCTGTGAGTACATATGTGGTGTGTGTGCATGAATCAATCAATAAAAATAAAAGTACATGTCTGAAAGTAAAAAGAGAACTGAGTACAAAGCTCAGTGGTAGAGCACTTGTCTCAGTGACCAAGGTCCCAATCTTAGAATTTGGAAAAGAAAAACTCAGCAGTGATTTTTCCAGGACTCATTTTTGTGGGGATTTATTTTGAGACTCTTTGTAATGATGGACACTGGATAAATAGTTAAAGTCCACAAGGACACTGTTAAAAGATGCAGAAACTTTTTATTTTTATAACATGATTTCCTATATATTAGTAATCAACTAAAGTAAAAGACAAAATATTAAGTCTTATTTTAGTAGAGATGTTTATTCAGGGAGAAAAATGTGTTTATTCAATAGCTATTAAGAAGAAGTTGAGTAGACCATGCATCCTTATTTGCCCTGGGCAAACCTAGTTTTCATGCCTAGCTCTGTATGATTATTAATGAGGCCTCATTTCTCCTGCAGAAATGTATTAGTTTTAACAGAAAATCATACTGGCAACCTGTGAAAGGCATCATTTACAAAGACATAGATAACATTTCAGGGGGCCAGAGCTCACCAGTAGACACTGACCGGTTACCACACATGTGATGAATTCTAACAATGTGTTGTCAAGGACAAAAAAATTATGGAAAAGCCTGGGTAAAACTTTAATAGAAGAGGCAATGATAATCCCAAGAAAAAGCCACTATTCTAGAGGTTCTCATGTGTATGAGAATCAAGTTTGTTTCCAGTGTATCCCTAGAACCTAGATGAAAGGAATCTTGAAATATTTGACAAAGGAAGAAATGAATGAAGGCACTAATCTCTGCATCCAGATAGTGCTATTGAGACATTTTAGATCACCAGAGAGGAGCAATGTATATCAAAGTCTAAAAGCATAATGCAAATATGTTCTACAGACAGTTGGCCTTCAAATATCAACTGTCCTTTCCAGCATTTTTTAGGCATTAGCAAAACATTCCACAGTTCAGATTACAAGTGATCATTAAATCTCAAACACCAATTGAACTTGGCCTATGCCTGGAAATACTGCATTCCCTTGGCTTCTGGGATCTGAAACTGCGAGCTTTTCTCATGTCTTACTTGATGCTCTTTCTAAATTTTTGCTTCTTTTTTTCAGCTCTCTGGCCTCTGTGTATTGGGTAGTCAGAAAAAATATAAAAGCACCTTGCCTTTCCTCTGTTCACACCCATTCTGTTGGAAATAGCAACCAGTTTTAAGTGATTCTATTTTTGTGACAAAATCCCTCTCCTGAATCTTACAATGATATTAAATGCTGTTCATGTACTAGTTTCCTATGTTGCTGTAACAAATATGTTCCCTTTCTAAGGAAGTGAATCTTGTTGATAGAGTTCATAAGCTCCATCTGGAGGCTATGAGAAATTTTCTTCATTTTCTAGCCCCTAGATGCTATCTACTTTCCTTGGCTCATAGCCCTATCACATTGCCTTTTCTCTTCCCGTCTCTGCCATAGCATTTCTTCTTTCTACTAGTACTGAGGTCATTGAGTCTGAAAATATTGATAGTCAGTCTTGACACCACCTTCCAAATACCACATCCCTGTGCTCTACTTTCAACATCCACCTGGACTCCTATGGGACTTTGCTAATACAGTCAAAGTCTAGCATTTCCAGATAGACTCTGAGATAGGTATAAGACTTCCCTTTTTCAGCTGAGTTCCCTCTCCACCTGATCTGGGCTGCTCCAGATGCCCTAAGAAGCATCACATAGCCCTCAGGGAGATTACAAGCCCAACCCTCTTCTGAAAAGAAACCCATTCAGTATATACCTGGGGATTCCTGGAAACATCTATGCTCTGCTAAGGAGACCTTAGATATCAGCAAATGATAGGATAATTAAGTACTGCTTTCCCTCTCTTATGATGGGGCTGAGTCATAAATGACTCTTGGTTCCATTCAACTAAATACTGATAATACACTAGCTAGATATGTCAGAGAGCACACAGGCAAAGATGAGTGCTGAAGAGAAAGATAAAAAAGAGAAAAGGATGTTGGAGAGTGTTTAACCTTTGACAGAGGGGCATGAAGAAGAGTTTGTGGAGTGGTGTTATCAGAGTAAACACTTAAAATGTAATGAAGAGAACTACATGGAATCCAGAAGAGTCTAGGGAAAGCAAAAGGCTGTGGCAGGGCTACTGATGGAGGGCCATGCTTGGCACTCAGAGAACAGGGAGGAAGCAGTGTGCTTAAAGTGGAGCAGAGAAAGGAAGGAGGTGAGGAGAGAGGTCACATAAAAAAAAAAAGCAGCTGGGTTTAGACAGGCTTCCTGGACCACTTCTCTGAGTCTGATTCAAACTGTTGGAGAATCCTGAACAGACTCATAATCTGCACTAACTAATGGTCAAATGATTGCTCCACTGATGGACTGAGAATAGACTGAAGGGTTCAAAACCTGAAATACTTTCATCCAAGACAGTTGTAACCACTAGCCCCTAAAGTTATATGGACCAGCTTGCCCTATCCAACAAGCCAGCCAGTTTTCTTCTTTAAGGATAATCTTATAGATAGCTTTCTCATTCTCCTTTAAATATTTTCAATATCTATAGACAACCTGAATCTTCTTGAATTATAAACCAAATAACAAGCAATACTTTTCCTCAGATTCTTCCCTAATCATGACATTCCTTTCATTTTTGAACTGAAGAAGTCTGAAAATCAAACCATATTTAGGCATTTCAACAGATTCAGAATTCGCACATGTGCTCACTGGAGAAAGATGATCCCACATGTTCAAAATTAAAGCCTGACTCCTTAGTTTATTTAATGTTAAAATTCTAACTTGCCCACCTAACCAGTTTCTATCTAAATACATATATTTTCTTTGAAAGAGTAACATGAGATATTCACTCACTTAAAACCTTATGATTGCGCACATGTGTTGTGCTGTTACAGATTCCTGGGACTATTGCAGAGAATGTGCTTCTAAATACTGCAAAATTGCTTATTTAATTGAATGTCTTACATTTTATTCAGCATCCATGACCAGTAGGTTGTGGTCATCTGACTTCTTGGCTAGACGAGGCAGTCTGAGGTGGCCTCACTTGTGTATATGGACACTGGAGTTGACTGTAAACTAGGAGCTATCTCATCTTAAGGCATTTTCTGCACATACATGTCACGGGAATGCACAAGATAAAGCTTTCTTGTTGTGGACTTTCTATTATCACAAAAGTGTTCAAGTCACAAGCTTCTTGTAGCAGGCTGCCTATTGTCATATGTGCTCACTTTCACCAGTGAAAATGTGCTGTGTTGCCTGAGATACTGTCAACGTCCTTGTTAGAGTTTTAGAAAATGTTGCTCCATGGAAAACTAGTCAAAGGCACATGAGAACTCGTTATTACAAGGGAAGTAATTAATATTTTCTTAGAACAAAAATAATATTTTTGAAAATCGTTACATAAAAACACTTTCCAGTAAGCTATGTAAAGTAGTTTTACTTGGTGGCTGAACTGCAATTTTTTTGTCCTTCTTAGGGGAAATCTCGAGTGAGTACATCCTTGGCCGACCCTGACTTTATTTCACAATCTGAGATTAAACTCTCCTTGTGTTAGACTTACTGAAATGAAATAGCTCCCATTCCCAAGAGAGCAGGAAGGTAAGCAATAGGAAATGAACTGCCAAGTAGAAATTTAAATGGAATTTAAAAATATTAAAAATACCTTTTTAAAATCTTATGGTTTATTATGTTAAAGATGGTGCAACATGAGGCTGATAACACTCAGCGTAATCATCCAGACTCAATTACAGAACCAATAAGTGTATCCTGGGACCACCAGAGCTTTAACTATTGCTTTTTATAGTCCCTGAGTTTTAAAGTAGTCAGACAAAATGAAGGAAAATAATAAACAGATGAGGCAATTTGACTTTGAAAAAAGTTAAGATAACTTAATAGGTATATTTTAGATAAAAGGGGGCCAAGGAATTATAGTGATTACAGGGGGAGATCCAAATAGGTATGTGCAGTGAGCTAAGGGGGATGAGGAGAAACAATTTCCCTTCTCTGAGAACAGTAATAAACAGAAACGGCAATCATCAGAAGGGAGGAAGAGAGAGCAGCTAAGGTGGAAAATAGCTCCAAATGTGCTAGCAACAATAGCTGCCCCAAGCCACCCGAGGAGCACTTCGGAGTCTGCGGGAAGAAAAGCCCAAGGTGAGGGAAACCAGAGAATCAGTCAGGCTCGCAGCCCTGCCCCGCATCCTTCCCTCACTTCTGCCTCCTTTGTCCCGCGTCTCTGGTGATTCGGCTGGGTGTGAAGGTGACTACTCTAAGGTGGTTGCTGTCAAGGTAGAGTGGACACTCCGATTCTCATGTCCCTAGTAACTGCTACCCAGTAGTAAGTGGAGGCTTGAAGATATGGAGGTTCTAATGACATTTGACACAAAATAAGAGGCAAGTTTCTTAGCTACTCAGGTCTGTTTGCTTATTTGTAAAATGGGCATTATTCATAGTTATCTTGCTTTTTCTTTTTTGTTTTTCGTTTTTTTCCAAGACAGGGTTTCTCTATGTGTAGCCCAAGCTGTCCTAGAACTTGTCTTGTAGGCTAGGCTAGACTTGAACTCATAGAGATCCATCTGCCTCTGCCTCTCAAGTGCTGGGATCAAAGGTGTGGCCACGATGGCCAGGTTAAGGAAGAAGTTCTTAAACTGGGGTGTGCAGTTTAAACTGGAGCAGTTCAGGGAACTTGAAAAGGAAACATATATATTTTTCCTAAACTGCAATAGAAAGTTAGATTTATTGAATATAATTTGCTGAGAGCACAATATAATTATAACATTTCTTCCACTTCTTTCCTCTCTCCAAGCACTCCCACAGACAACCCCCCTCACCACTCTCTTAAATTAATGGCTTCTTATACTTTCTTTAGGTTATGGAGATTTGCAACAAACTACTGCGGAACCTGTCCCTTTGTCAGCAACAGATAAAACAGGTATTTTCATGCCATGCTAGATATACTGAAAAAAAAAAAAAACTTAAAATAACTTACATGTTCTACATGTTGAAATTATGGCAATAATTAAATCATAGTTTAAAGTTATTTAATAGATTTTAAACATCATGCATAAAATGATAATAAGTTCAGTTTCAAAACACTGGTAACTGATTTTTAATAATGTTCTTGTCCTTGCAGCAGTATGCCTTTTATTTTATGTATTTTCTATCAATGTGGTTCAGGCATATGCAGTGGACATAGTTCTCTGATGGCTGAATGGTGGCTTTATTAATAATAAAGGTTAACTGTCCCTATTTTTATTCTTGTTATACTCACTAGAATTATCTACCCTGGACAGTGTGTGTTGGGGTCTTGTTTCTGTTCTGTAATTGATAAATGTCCTTGTCAACTACCCTCTTATACTCATGTCACCTTCAGCAAAGGGTCAATTTCTTTAAGAAGGCTCTGAAAATTGTGACTATACTGCATTTTCAAACGTATATCATATGGTTACTTTTCTATTGAGAATTATGATTATTATCAAGAAGAATGACTCATAACTAGAATATTAAGTCATATCCCAACCTAGGTACCTTAGAGAGGGAAAGGAAACAATTATGCCAGGATAATAGTTGAGACTACACTATCTTCAGGAAATTGGCAGAAAAGAGGCTATTTAAATGCTTTTCTATATAAAAAAAAGAGAAAGAACAACATTATTTTTTCTGATAGTTTATATCTTTCATTCATACTACTACAAAACTCAACAAAAATGTTCTATAGAACCTTGATTGTAAGATCCATATTTTCCACAAATTTTAGCATTTTGGATACTTGAACTGCCAACCTCCAGGCAAGAAAACAAACTGTGTTGTAAGTTGGTCCTTAAAGTGCCTGTTCACATATAAAGTTCCTCACGGGGGGCGAGGCGGGATTCAATCCACCCCTTAAGGAATTTGTACTTCTGTCAACACAGATAATTGATTTTAAGCCCAAGTTCTTAATACTTCATTAAAATGTTCATAAAATCATCATGCATACAGAGAATTGATCTTCCTATGTGAGTGAGAGCAACTGAAAGCAGCACCTCTTTATCATGGATCCCTGATTGTTGAATAGAAGTAAGGACTAGTGTCCTCAAATCTGTTTCAGAGAGTCTTCTACCTCGGTCCAGAACAGTCTGTTTAAAGCTCCCTCACTGTTTCATGAGAGGAAATATGGCTTTTAAAGATTTATTTTTATATGTATGTTTATGTAATGTATGCCTTTGTGTATATACCATGTGTGTGAGTCCCTGTGAAAGCCAGAAGAGAGTGTGAGCCAGTGGGTGTAGATGCTGGGAACCAAAATTTGGTCCTTTCAGTGAGTAGCAAGCACTCTTAATTGCTAAGCCATCTTCAGATCCAGTGTGGTTTTTAGAAAAAATTTTTTAAAATCTTAGAGAAAATGAAGATGCATAGGAAAGTGCTATTTTGTGTGCCTTGTGATTAGGCTGTCATCTCCAAAGGAGCATTTTTATTACTTTGTCAGAATGAATCACCTCTGCTGAGTCTTCCTTATGAACAATGGGGTTCATAACAATCTTTATGGATTGATTCTAACAGTAATATTTTGAGGGATTGTTGGTTTAATAATAATAATAACAATAATAATGATGATGATGATGATAATAAAACACTTATTTTATGGCTAATGAAAAATCTGTATTGAGATTAACTGCATTCCTTCCAACTTATACAGATACAGAAATGAAAAGCCCAGTGGCTCTGCCCAGCCTCACACCACTGTGTCCTTTCTACTGCCTAATATCTTATATTTTAAGTTCAAGAATATAATAACTAACATTGTGCCATTCTTTTTGTTGAATATATAATTGGAACATATAAAATAAAATTTATTTAAATAGAAGCAAGATGACCATTTATAAGGCAAGTGTGAGAACCAAGGGTAGGAGAGAGGTACAGATTGGCTCATAAGAGATGCTGGTGGATGCTTCCTGGCATCTCTTGGGTCCCCTGTCAATCATAATTTATGCAGGTAAGTATCATTATCTTATTTGAATGATAAACTATCTGCTGGAAAAGCTGGCATATTATATGTGTAAGCATAAGGGGCATTTTCCACCAAATCAGAAATGTCATGAGAAAAATGCACTTTATTTTATTTGAAAATTTCAACATTACGAACCAGAATAGTTGGCTCTCACAAAGACACTGTGAATTTATTACTGCTCAAGTGCCGCTTCCATATAATGAAATAATTAGGTAAGAAATTATATTTGTGTTTTCAACATTTTTGTACAATAGGAATGTCAGGATAATTAGGCATTAAGTATATTTTCTAGACTTGAAGGTAGTGGCTTTCTGTATAACTGAATATTCTTATTTTTTTTAATTGTCAAAAATTTTTTATTATTATTTATTAATTTATTCTTGTTACATCACAATGGTTATCCCATCCCTTGTACCCTCCCATTCTTCCCTCTCTCCCATTTTCCCCTTATTCCCCTCCCCTATGATTGTTCCTGAGGGGGACTTCCTCCCTCTGTATATGCTCATAGGGTATCAAGTCTCTTCTTGGTAGCCTGCTATCCTTCCTCTGAGTGCCACCAGGTCTCCCCCTCCAGGGGACGTGGTCAAATGTGAGGCACCAGAGTACGTGAGAAAGTCAGACCCCACTCTCCACTCAAGTGTGGAGACTATTCTGAGCATTGACCAAATCTTCCTCTTTGTTTGCTCCATTCTTATGTTGGTGATTCAGAAGAACATTTTTAAATAGAGGCTTTCACACTGTGCTACATTAAGGTAATTACCCAAAGATGAGAAGATAAAAATCACACGGGTGGCCCAAGCCTTCCTGCCAAATTCTTTGGAAGCCAATCAGCAGTGTCTGGTGCCAGAGCCCTGTGCGGTTCTTGCACCATCCTTCTCCTTCTCATTTGCTATTCCCCTTTGGCAGGATGAATTAGCCATGAGGGATGTCTCTTCATCACAACCATCTTTCACAGAAAAAGAGTGAGCACCAACCCATTTTTGGCAGGTGCAGATTCGTTTTCTCTCTTTTGTAATTCTGAATTTACCTCCCAGCCTCCAGTGCACCTGTCCTTCCTTGCTGTTCTCACACTGCAACTACCAAGGCAGTAACATGAGTAACGGTGACTTTTGGAGACATACAGCTCCCTTCTTTTCTGATTGTCCCTCTGGTCTTCTAAATTGTAGGGATAGTTTAAGTGGGACTAGCCAGAGATATGCTCTATGTATGATAATGTTAGAAACTGTGGATGCAATAAAATATATTTGGAAATTTTACAGAACAGCTCAGAAATGAGTCCATCTTGCTATATTTCTATCCTGGGCATTCCATGCACAAGCACAGTAAAAGAATAAAGATGAACTCAGTCTGAGGAGAGGCTAACTTATTGAGCATCTAAGCTCTATACATACACAAAATGTCTAAACAAACATCTACGCATGATTGGCATCATCTCTCATGTATACAGCTGAAAACTGGAGACTGTCCTAAGGTAGTAAGTATCCTGAGGTATTTCTGATCTGAAGACAGACTTTTAAATAGTGCAAGGATTTTAACATTTATCATGGCAAAAAGAGGGTTTTGGTCACGGCATGGGTTTGGAATGTTTTCAAACTGTATTTTTTGTTTAGCTATCAATTTATTTGTATGATACACCAAACTAAGAAGAAATTATACACAAAGTTCAAGTGTTGCTATTTTATTTTTTAAAAGAAACTCAATGGTAGGATTTTGAGAGTTATTGTGTGTGTGTGTGTGTGTGTGTGTGTGTGTGTGTGTGTGTGTGTGTTAAAGTCACAAATATGTTTTTTAACATACTCAGAAGCTATGCCAGAGCAATGCATCAGGAACTAACAGGATATCCAATGCCCAATCTTCCTGGGCCTTTTACTCTCTAATTGTGCAGAACAGATTCTGGGCTACTTGAGTTTTAAGCTACATACCTTGATTCTTCCTGACCAGTAAGTTGCATGCTGATTTTCTGGCATCACTGGCTATATCAACTGCAATCCACCCATGACAAGTTGATAGACACTGTATTTAAGTTAAGCAAAAGCCTAGTAATTAGTCAGATAAGTCACTGCGGCTCCGGCTCTGAACTCAACGGCCTCTGCAGCCTTGGGTACATTGCTTACCTCACTGAGTCTCTGTTTCTTTAGATGTGAAACCAGGACTGCCTCACACAGTCTGGCAGCTACCCATGCCACTGATACTGTCAGTGACAGAAAGCATATGAATTCATAAGTGATGGCACAGGTGACATTGTGTACGAAGTGAGAACTCCATTTACAGTTTTGGGGAAATAAAATCTTTCAGAATTTTGGATAGCTTCCTTTCCTCTGTATGTCTACCCACTGACCAAATTCTCCATTACTTGATTGTTAGATCTAATGAGCGGAGCACATTATTTCCCCTTACATGGAAAAATGGGCCATTTTCACAAAACACTTTCCCTCTGCCTACTATTAAGCTCTGATCCTTAACCTTTTCTAATTCAAATGACAAAACAGCCTGATTGCTTCCCATTTGGCTCTGTGGGATATAATAAAGCTTTGGAGGGAAACAAGTCATCCAGCTATGTGGAGTGGGAGCATCCACACACTCCACCAGGCTGCAGTTAGTACCTGGAGAGCTGGCCTGACCCTTGTCATTGTGACAGTGCCTCTAACTCAATGGATGTGTTTATTAAATGAGACTGTAGGGATCCATGGGAAGAAATGACACCCCTGTCCTTAACTAGTGATGGAAATGCTGTTTAATTTGAAAATCACTCAGACTATGAAACCACATTCTGTCTTTGTTGAAAGGCCTTTTTAAGCTCTCTGAATTTGAACTGCTGTTTATGTATGTTTGGCTGTGACGGGTACAAAAACTCTTTAGAAACTGGTTTTGAGAAACTCTCCTTTAAAAGAATCCTGAAATCAATGCCAGCAAACTGCTGGTTGCTGTGGGCAACCCTCAGTTTCTACAATAAGTAGAGGCAAATGGCAGGCAAACATCTCTTAACAGACTGCAGGAGGAAGGGCATCTGAAAGAAAATGGGAAATAAAGTTCTAGTCTTGTGGTTTGTATGTGTGTGTCTGCATGCTTGCACCCCTCTCTCTCTCTCTCTCTCTCTCTCTCTCTCTCTCTCTCTCTCTCTCTCTCTCTCTGTGAGTATGTATTTATGTATATCTGTGTGGGTGTATGTATGTGTAAGTGTCTGTGTGTTTATCTGTGCCTGTATGTGTGAATCCTTAGGGGAACAGAAATATTTGTCTGTAAAGTGTATGTGTGTGTATTTTTGTATGTCTCTGTATGTATATGTGATTGTGTGAGTGTGTGTTTGTTTGTTTGTTTGTGTATGTCTCTGTGTATGTATGTGATTGTATGTGTGTATTTGTGTATGTCTGTGTGTGTATGTGATTGTGTGAGTGTGTGTGTGTTTTTGTTTATGTCTCTGTGTGTGTATGCGATTGTGTGAGTGTGTGTGTATGTGTGTGTTTGTGTTTTATACACATATAGGTGAGTCAGCAGGAATTACAGATGAGTCCTCATTGCTAAGAAGGTTAGAAAGTCAGGCCCCAGTCAACACTCTTAGGAGTCAGCCACAGAGTTGGTCAGATGCACCGTGATTGTAGAGCTGTCTCCTTGTCTGAGCTTCTGCCTTCACAACAGCCTGCATTTAACAATGCTGATAGTTCTGGACACTGCTCTTCAGGGTAGAAAGTGGACCCCCCAGCCGGGAGTAGCTCTCTAGCATTGACGTCCAGGCACTGCTCTTCAGGGTAGAAAGTGACCCCCAGCCGGGAGTAGCTCTCTGGCATTGATGTCCAGGCATCTTTGCCAGGTTTATTCAGTCTAGTCCCTCATGCCCTTTTGGACAAAGCATTCTCTGGAGCTGTTTGATGGGCTTAACACCACCACTGCTGCATGTGGACAGTCATCCCTAGAAGGGCTGCTGATTGATGGCAGGCCTACCATCCCTCTGGTGTCTTGGGAAGAGATTTCCCCAATTCCCAATGATAACAAATCAAATTATAAACAAAACAATATATAGACAAAAAAAAACCCCAACAAAACAAAACATAAAAACCTGACTAAACCTGGGATGTGGTAAGGAATGAAGAGTCAAGACACACTGCAGTGTTCTTTTCTTTATATACCCTTCTGTGTGTATACTTTTCAAGGCTATTAAACTTACAAGTACATGTAATGGGGTAATTCAATCCCAAATATGCTGACCCATATCATATAGGTCACTTTCGGGCCCAAGGCATGACACCTCGGTTCAGATTGGTGCTTTCGGGAATGTCAACCTGATTTTTTAGGAAATTCATTCATTAGATAATGCTGCTGTTCCTTCTCGATCACATGATGGCCTGGGTAAGCATAAGGAATCACTGAGGCAGAAAGTATTTGTGCCTTGTAGGCAGCCTCTAGTAAGCCACTTAAGCAGACCAGATACAAACTAATGCCTTTCTTCATGGCTTGAAAGTTAGAGAAGAAAAGAGGCTATGCCAGCCACAATGATTCAAAACAAACCCTAGTGTTTTGGCTCAACATTTTCAGAAACAGGTTAAAAAGGTGATTGCATTATTTTGTTTGTAATTGAAGCAGAGAAATAATGACATTTTTTACATGTCGTAAGTTTGAGCCAACACTTAAAGCAAACTCTACATGCTCTGAAACCATAATAGGTAATATAAATATTACCTAGATTGCAGGTAAGGTTCTTCAATCTAAGAATGGGGTAGAACTCCATTACAGCTGTCACAGCCTATTGTTGGATTTAAAACTATTTATTTTAACTTTTTATGTAAAACTTAATAAAAGACAGTAAAAAGATATTCTGCCTAAAGAGATATGAAGAATAGAGGTATACTGACACTAATTCCTGCTTATTTACCAAATGGTATGTGATTCTTCTATTAGCAAAAGGCATATTTTAATAGTTCTTCCCAGATTGACATTCATTTATATACAATTACCATAAAGGCATATAAGATTTAAAGTCCTATACCGTGATGAAATTCTACTCAGGAGACAGAAAAAGTCCAAATTCAAAAATGTGTTTTTCCTTTGTGAAAAAATAAAACAAAACCTACAAAAATCCCTATAAGATCCCTATGTTCTTCCAGCTGTGCTATACCAAATATATACATGTCCAGACCAAGAACACATTGAGATAAATACAATTTAAACTGATTTTCTAATATGCTTGTTTGATTAACGCAAGTATCTAGGCACAGAAAGAAAAACACAAGATGCTTAAAAGCCAAGTAGCCATGAGTGGGACAATAACTTCTAATGAGAAAGGCTGTGAGCTCCAAATATTATGATGCGGAGAATGCTGTGTGGTGACACAGTTGGAGCCCTTACAGCAGTCATGTGTATCAGATGTGCTGTTCTTCTATCCAGACCCAAACGGGAGCACTATCTTGTCATATTGTAGCAGGGTCCCCCTGATCACATTAAAGACATATGGGGGCAATAGGGGTGCAAACTAAAACTGCCTGAGAAACTCATTTGCCAGGATAATGTGAGGAAGCCTCCATGGAATTTGTAATATATCCCTTTAATCTAGAGTGAACTGTGAAAGTTAATGTGGATTAGGAAATTGGCAAAAACTTTACTACGAAAAGTGGGTATTTATTTGTTTATTTATGTAAGCAAGGAGGAAATTTTGTTTCTCAGCATTAGCAACACACGCAGGGCTAAATATAATCAGATATTCATTTTAACCTTTCCTGTTTTTAAGGTGGTTAGAGTTAAAAATAAGATGATCTGTTTAGAATGGTTATTGATCCATTCCTCATTTAATAAAACCCATTTAAAATATTGCCCTTACTAGTAACAATGAGGACACAGAGGTATTCAGTAGCTCTGTGATTCAGTTGCCAGAAGTTTGTGCAGTAACTCAGGATAAGGTCAAATATTTCTCATGCCAGACTAGAACATATCACCTATTCATGCAACAAAGCTTTCTCAAGGCCAGATTACCTTGCTAATTATAATTATGCCAGGACATATTTTTTTCTTAATATATAAAAGATTTTAAAATGCCAGCAGTCCAGCTGAAAGTAGTTCAGCCCCTCCCCCATCCTTCGTACATCTTGGAATGTTAGAAGTGACATCCTGGCCTCCAGTGAGAAGGGAAGAGAGTGACACTGCTCCTGTGAAAAGCTGAATGGACCAGTGGCATGTGAACAAACATCATCTGAGTAATTAATTTTGAGAAATTTAGAAAATAAGTTAAATTCCATTCTCACAAGTCAACGTTTATTCACAATAATGTGCTCTTTGTGTGTTGACATTTCCTTCTAGTAAACACGAGCTAGATTCAACCTAAAGAATAGTTCATGTTTTAAATAATCCCTCCATCAAAAAGCAATAATGCGAAGGCATTTCAGTGGGCTTCCTCATCCTGCTCTCTTTTAGTGCCCTTAGTAGAGTCATTTGTGGCTTCGTCAGGTCACCATTCAGTGTTCTGCTATCCCAAGGCATTCCCACACATTGACATAGCATCACCCCACATGCCAATAGCACCTCCTCTTATAGCACTTTAAAGAGAAATGCCCCACATTGGCTCATGCATGTGGCTATTTCACTCCTTCCCAGGTGCTGATGCTATTTGGGGTAGTTATAGATCCTTTAGCTGTGCTGGAAAAGGTCTGTTACTGGGTGTGAAATCTGAGTTTTATAGGCTTGTCCTGCTTCCTGCTTTCTCTCTGCTTCCTGTGTGCAGATTAAATGTGATCAGCCAGCTTCCTGCTCTTCTGACTGCTTTCTTGCCTTCTTTACTATATGGACTCTCTCTTTGCAATTGTAAAACAAAATAAACTCTCTCTTCTGTAAAATGGCTAATGGTCATATTTTTCACCACAACAGAAAAGTAACACACACACACACACACACACACATACACACACACACATGTTTATATATATATATATATATATATTATATAAACTCATGTGAATAAACAAACAAACAAACAAAAAACTCACTTTGTAGACCAGGCTGGCCTTGAACTCACAGAGATCTGCCTGCCTCTTCCTCTCAAGTGCTGGGATTATAGGTGTGAGCTATCATGCCTGGCCTCCCCCTCCCCAAACAAACAAAACAAAACAAAACAAAAAACGACCAACCAACCAACCAAAACAAAATAAAAACTTTTAATTTCTTAATTTCTCTAAACTATACAACAGAACAACAGAATCAAGATGGTCTCCTTGCAAGAAATGAGGAGAGGAGAAAGAAGGATTAGAGGAAGAACTTTTCTTCTAGCCCTTTAGAACTATACCTTTAAATATATATATATATATATATATATATAATACCTACAGGAGTCACCTAGTATGAAAAGGCCATCATAGTACATACTGGGAAGGGTAGGAGCAGCTAGTATGCGTATATGTTGCTGGTGGGGATATAAAATGATAAATTCTTATCATTTTGTAGTTTCTCATGAAATTGAACATAATCTATCATATGACCTAGCTATTCTACTCCTAGAATGTAAAGTAAATATATATGGCCACCCAAATACCTATACAGAAATCTTCATAGCATCTTTGTTTATGGTAGCTAACACGAGAAAGAGCATATATGTCCATCAATAGAACATCTATGTTCCTTTCCTTCTGGGGAAAAAAATGAAATTGGGGTTTATTCACACAACAAAAACCAACTCTGAAAGGGGCCAATCCTATTTATGCACCAACACTGATGGATTCTAAAAACAAACTGTTTAGTGAAAGAATCCATATTCAAGATTACATAATATATGCTTATGTTTATACAAAGATCAAGGCCAGGCATTACCAATCTGTGGAATAAAAAATCAACACATTATTTTCATTTGGTTGAGTTGAAGGTCAATTTGAATGAGTATAAAGGAAATTTCTAGCATACTGGGCACAGTCTCATTTTGATTCATGTGATAATTACCAGATGTGCTGGCTAGTTTTATGTCAACTTGACATAAGCTACAGTCATTTGAGGGGAGGGAACCTCATTTGAAAAACTGTCACCATAAAATGTAGACAATTCTTTAGAGAATTTTCAAAATTAGTGATTGATAGCAGAGTCCCCAATCCACTGTGCATGATGCCAGCCCTGGGCTGGTGGTCCTGGGTTCTATAAGAAATCAGGCTGAGTAAGCCATGATGAGCAAGCCAGTAAGCTGTATTCCTCTATAGCTTCTGCATCAGTTACTGCTGTAGTTCATAATTTGCTGATTATCAAGCTATTTGACTAATAACCATAACTGTCTAGCATAATCTCTATAAATTCAAACCATTAATTTTATAATCAAGATCACAAGATATGGGTGGGGCAGTTGTCCCTCTCTCTTTTCCTATTCCCTCATTCAGACCCCTTTATTATTTAAGAATTGGGCCTTGAATTGTTCCCCACGACAGTCAATCACAGTCATTCTTCCCATTTCTGACCCATTTATATTTACTGTGTTAACATCATGGAACTTACTGCTTCATAGCACTTGGTGTTCTATTTACAATGGAACGTTTTTCAAAAAGTAAAATATATTTAGTAAGTAATTTAGAAACCCCATTTAAATAGTTTTCAATGCTATATTTCTCTGAGCTAGGGTAGAACATAAAATCTACATGATCAAATACTTGTTCATGCGCACATGCTTGTGCACGTATGTATGTAAGTGTATACTAGCCTCCTCATAAAGATAGCTCAGAGAGCTGACTGACTTTGAGCATCATGGAGGGGAAGGTGTCCACATACCTTGTTCTTGGCCAAATGGAAGTTTGGGAGTTCAAGACAATATGAGAAAGTCAGCAGGGTCAGCTTTGCTCTGTGACTACATGTTCCCTTCTGAGGGTAGAGCTGTATCTGGGAGGTGGCAACCATTTGGCACAGTGTCTCTGAAGCATCTGGAGTAACACTCTGAGGCATCACTGTCCCTTAAAAACAGCCACTACCCATTGCCTGCCAATCCTAAGGTATGGTAAATTTCACCTCACCAAAGAGTCTATCAGTCCGAGTCCCTGAAAAACTGTGGAAATTGTTGTTTTAAGGTAAAGGTGCAATGAGTAAACTTTTGTCATATATATTTTAAATTTTTTATTAATTTATTCTTGTTACATCTCAATTGCTATCCCATCCCTTGTATCCTCCCATTCTTCCCTCCCTCCCATTTTCCCCTTATTCCCCTCCCCTATGACTTTTTGAGGGAGATTTCCTCCCCCTGTATATGCTCATAGGGTATCAAGTCTCTTCTTGGTAACCTGCTTTCCTTCGTCTGAGTGCCACCAGGTCTCTCCATCCAGGGGAAATGGTCAAATATGAGGCACCAGAGTTTGTGTGAAAGTCAGACCCCACTCTCCACTCAACTGTGGAGACTGTTCTGTCCATTGGCTAGATCTGGGTAGGGGTTTAAAGTTTACCACCTGTATTGTCCTTGGCTGGTGCCTTAGTTTGAGCGGGACCCTGGGCCCAAATCTGCCTATCATAATGTTCTTCTTGTAGGTTTCTAGGACCCTCTGGATCCTTCTAACTTGCTATTCTCCCATGATTCTCTCATCTAGAGTCCCAATAGGATGTCCTCTGTCCCAGTTTCCTGGTAAGTGAAGGCTTTCATGAGACACGCCCCTTGGGCTACTGTGCAGATATAAGTGAGTATATACCATTTGAGTCTTTCTGCTTCTGGGTTAACTCACTCATTATGATCACTTCTAGCTCAATCCATTTGTCCACAAATTTCGGGAATTCCTTGTTTTTAATAGCTGAGTAGTATTCCATAGTATTATGTACCACAGTTTCTTTATCCATTCTTCTACTGAGGGACACATAGGCTGTTTCTATGTTCTGGCTATTATGAATAAAGCTGCTATGAACATGGTTGAGCATATGTCCCTGTTGTGTGGTAGTGCATCTTCTGGGTATATTCCAAGGAGTGGAATAGCTGGGTCTTGAGGAAGCCCTATTCCCAGTTTTCTGAGATAGCACCAGATAGATTTCCAAAGTGTCTGTACTAGTTTGCATTCCTACCAGCAATGAAGGAGTGTTCCTCTCTCCCCACATCCTCTCCAGCATGTGGTGTTGCTTGAGTTTTTGATCTTAGCCATTCTGATGGGTGTAAGATGGAATCTCAGAGTTGTTTTGATTTGCATTTCCCTGATGACTAAGGAGGTTGAGCATTTCTTTAAGTGTTTCTCAGCCATTTGATATTCTTCTGTTGAGAATTCTCTGTTTAGTTCCAAGCCCCATTTCTCAAATTGGGTTATTCTGTTTGGTGGTGTTTAATTTCTTGAGTTCTTTATATATTTTGGATATTAGACCTTTGTCAGATGAAGGGTTGGTGAAGATCTTTTCCCAGTCTGTAGGCTGTCACTTTGTTCTCTTGACAGTGTCTCCTGCCTTACAGAAGCTTCTCAGCCTCATGAGGTCCCATTTATTAATTGTTGATGTTAAGGACTGTGCTGTTGGTGTTCTGTTCAGGAAGTTGTCTCCTGTGCCAATGTGTTCCAGGTTCTTCCCCACTTTTTCTTCTAACTGACTTAGTGTCTCTGGTTTTATGTTGAGTTCTTTGATCCACTTAGACTTCAGTTTTGTGCAAGGTGATAAATATGAGTCCAGTTGCATTTTTTTACACATAGACATCCAATTAGACCAACACCATTTGTTGAAGATGCTATCCTTTTTCCATTGAATGGATTTGGGTTCTTTGTCAAAAATCAAGTGACCATATGTGTGTGGATTCATATCTGGGTCTTTGATTTGATTCCACTGATCTACCAGCCTATTGCTGTGCCAGTACCATGCTGTTTTAATTACTGTTGATTTATAGTACACTTTGAGATCAGGTATGGAGATTCCTCCAGAGGATCTTTTATTGTACAAGGTTGTTTTAGCTATTCTGGGTTTTTTGTTTTTCCATATGAAGTTCAGAATTGAACTTTCAATGTCTTTTAAAAATTGTGCAGGTATTTTGATAGGTATTGCATTGAATCTGTAGATTGCTTTTGGTAGGATGGCCATTTTTACTATGTTAATTCTCTCGATCCATGAGCAAGGAAGATAATCCCATCTTCTCATGTCATCTTCAATCTCTTTCTTCAGAGTTTTGAAATTTTTTCAAACAAGTCATTCACTTGCTTAGTTAGAGTAACTCCTAAATATTTTATATTGCTTGTTGCTAATGTGAAGGGTGTAGTTTTCCTAATTTCTTCCTCTGCCTGTTTGTCAGTTGTATATAGGAAAGTTACTGACTTTTTTGAGTTAATTTGTATCCAGCTAATTTCCTGAAGGTGTTTATCAGCTGTAGGAGTTCTCTGGTGGAATTTTGAGGGTCATTTATGTACACTATCATATCATCTGCAAATAGGGAAACTTTTGTCATATTAAGATACTGATGTGGAGTGGTAGCTTCAGCGCTGTTCTGTGACAGAGGACTTCTAATGCAACCGCACTGTTGAGCTGTCTGTTGCCACTTGGTGACAATGTGGATAACTTGTTTTATCCCTTTCTGGGGATTTATGATTATACATTTATTCTTTTATGCATTTCAATTTATTTTATGCATACGATATTGTGTCTGCGTGTATGTCTATGCATCCTGTACATGTCTGATACACGCAGAGGCCAAGTGAGGCCATCAGACCTTTAGAAGTTGAGTTTAAGGTGGTTGTAAGTTACTATATGGGTGCTGGGTCTGTAGCAGCATCAGCATCAGCATCAGCAGCAGGAGCAGCAGGAGCAGGAACAGCATCATCATCATCATCAGCAGCAGCAGCAGCAGCAGCAGCAGCAGGTATATATATACCTTCTTCTCCTTTCACATGAGGACAGTCACATAGCTTCTCTTCGAGCTAATGTTCAACTTGTTCTAGAGGTTTTCTGTCTTGATGTGTTTTACTCTTTACTCTTTAAAAGTTGTTTTCAGTACTAACCCTCCATTCCAAGTATTAAAGGGAGTTTGTAGATTAGAAAACCATGATCTTCTTGCTTCTGGTTGCATCCATGCCTAGATTTAGTGTCTAACCGGGCAGTCATATGTATTCCCAAATCAGAGTTCTGTGGTGGACACATTCCCATCACCATAAAAGTGATGCTGTTGGGTAACTCCAAGTATTGGAGCCTCAAATCCTAGGACTTACAGGAGGATTTGGGGAGCAAAGATAGGAGTCTTGACTCAGTGGAGAGGGAATGCTTAACTAAAACTTTCTGCCATGTATGAGCACACCAAGAGTCTGAGAAGATGGCAAACACTCGGCTGATGGTTTCCTATGTCCATGAGTATGATGAGGAGATAGAAGGGCCTTCAACCCCATAGCATCCTCACCCACCAGGACATTCTTTTCAATTCTAGAACTATGTATTTGCCAGAGTTAGCCTGCCACAGAGGACTACAAAATTTTTTAAATTTATTTTTAATTTTTATTTTGGCTTTTCAAGACAGGGTTTTTCTGTGTAGCCTTGGCTGTTCTGGACTTTCTTTGTAGACAAGGATGCCCTTGAACTCACAGCAATCTGCCTGCCTCTGCCTCCCTAAATGCTGGGAGTAAAGATGTATGCCACCTTGCTCAGGTGGACTAAGAATCCTTAAATAGACAATTATGGAGATTTAAAAACCCAAAGTACAAATCAATGCCTTTGGCTTACACTAACATTACAAATGTAAGTATTCAGCATGTGCTAGATAATTTTACCTTATGTAGCTCATAATACTGGGAAGCACCAATTCCACCCTGCTCTTCAGCTGTCCAGAGCACCAGGCGCAGAGTTCTCTTTGGACGCAGCCCTGGGAAAATAATAAAAGGCATTCTTCAGTTTGCTACAAATGCTTTTCAAGTGGTGGAGACCTCATCTGCACGGTAGAGGTAAGAGGGAATCAGAGGCACCTTTCTCTTGCTGGTATGGCCTGATTCAGGGTATGGGAGATAACACAAGGGTACAACTTCAGAGATCATCTCCAGGGCTGGATAAAAACAACTGGGGTTATGCTGAAGTTATCTGAGGGCCTAGTTGTACGGCCAAGTTCAGTGAAATATTGATTATACTGTACTAGAAAGAAAAGTTAAGAAGAGCCTGAGATCTTAAAGTCTCCAGAAATGTGAACTGGAACCAACTCACACTTAGGCTAAGGTGACCAGGAATCATCTTTTACACTGAATCCACCAGCACAGTTTCTCACACTTTTCCTGGGAACTAAGAAGTGGATGCAATGTCTGTGGTTACTCATGGACACGTACTGGAAAATATAAAGTCATCCCCTCAAGGTCAGCAAAAATTAATTGAATGAGCCTGCCATTTCCTCACATTAATTCACTAACAGCATGACAGCCACGTTATGGACTGGCAATAAGCAATGTGTATAGATAGTCCCTGTCTAACTTATTATTTTTAAAGTTGTGATTGTTTGAATGCAATGCATAGCTATTTAGTAGAAAGCCAACTTTTGGATTCTGAGGTTTGGTCTTTTCTTGCACTAGAGATAAGCAGTATGGTTGTTTCTCACATTACTGGACAGCAGTAGCAATACACAGTTCCTGATGGATCACAGGATCACAAAGAACAACCAGCAGTGCTCTCCCTGTGTAAAGTGCCATTCCAGGATGCTTGATAGGTGAGGTGTTTAAATGCACTTAGGACAGTGGTTCTCAACCTTCCTAATGCTGTAAACTATTTAATACAGTTCCTCATGTTGTGCTGACCCTAACCATAAAATTATTATTTTTTTGCTATTTCATAACTGTAATTTTGATACTGTTATGGGTTGTAATGTAAATCTCTATTCTTTCTATGGTCTTAGTCAACCCCTGTGAAAAGACCATTTGCCCCCAAAGGATTCACCATCCACAGGTTGAGAACCATTCACTTAGGATTTCTTTTTTCAAATAACAGTGGTTTGGTCAGGATGCAGCCACCACTGCAAGCTGAGGCACCTTTGCATCTATTCTGAAGTTTTAAATTAATGGTACACTTGCCAATCATAGATTCTTTTTCTGGGTAACTAAGACTGCTCAGTAATAATTAACTACAAGAAGCTATTTTCTCAATTTTAAACCTATGGTAAAATAATGCCTTAAATGAATTTCTCTTAATTTTGACTGGATAAGTGCTGGTGCATAGCAGAAGCAGAGAACATAAAGCTAGCCTTCAATCTCACTACGTGGATTCATCCTCCTGCAGGGGAATTGTTGGGGATGATTGCAATGCACTTTCAGTGGCTCTGAGGCAGCCATGCTACCAATTTCAGGTATAACCACACACCTTCTGCTTCCCAATGCTAGACTCTGGGCACTAAATGCTCCAGCCTGCCTACTCCAGGCACTGATAGATTCCCCTTGCAGAAGCCTGGTGATAAGAGCCCTTAAAGTAAGAGGCTCCAGTTTCTTTAAAGTGAGCATAGCTGTGAAGTCATTTCACATTAGAGGATTGGGTGAAAGAACACAGGCCACAGATGCCAGCAGGTCTGAGCTCCTGGGAAAGCCTGACTGAGCCACCTCATAAGGAAACCCTAGTGACATTTTTGTGAACCTCTACATAGAACCCAGCTCACTCCTTCCATTATGATCCAACCCATACTGCCTGAACTGCTGTAGCCACCTACCTCTCAATAGGTCTTGCTGCTGCAATTTTACCCTTCCCTCAGATGATACTACACATTGTGGATGGATGGATCTTTGCAAAAGCAAAAGCAGACCACATTATTCCTCTGATCAAAAATCTCCAAAACTACTAGCTTCTGAAAGGCAAATATTTAGAGTTTAATTTTTTTAAATTACAAGTATGGTGAGGCCAAGCATGCAGTGGACAACTTGTGGGTTCTGTCCTGCTACTTAAGTCTGAGTGCTCTAAGTAAGGTGCCAGGCTTAGCAGAAAGTGCCTTTACCTAGTGAACCATGTTTACTGCCCCTGATTTATTCTTAGGTTTTCAATATTATTTCATGGTTATGGATGTTTTACTTGCACTTGTGTGCCTAGTGCCCAAGAAAGCCAGAAGAGGGTACCGGGTCCCCTAGAACTGGAGTTACAGATGGTTGTTAGTTATCTGCTGGGTGCTGGAAATTTAATCTTAGTCCTCTGGAAGAACAACCAATGTTCTTAACTACTGCACTGTCTCTCCAGCCTGATATATACTATCTAATTTCCTGCTATGTCTCCAGTTCTTAGATTATTTAGCACATTGAATGAATAAATAAATGAATGCAAAGTTCAAAGTGCTGATTAGAATGAATTTCAAGGCTATTTTTCTAGCTACATGACCTCCTAAGCTGTTCCTTCTAGCTCATATCCAGACAAGGTTTTATATATGAAAAGGCAGACATATCTAGTAAACCCTGTCATTGCCAATTGCCAGGCGTATAACTATGGGGTAGTTGGTGTGCTTGAACCTCAGCCCTCTTGTTTGACAAGTAGAGATCATTTTGTAGACCTGTGCTATAAGTTGTCCTCTGGGTGGCTGGAAGCCCTTGTAGCAGGCATGGACTTGGCATTAATAATGAACTGTAAAGCTACATGACAGGTGTCCATAACAGAACACTTTTTACACATACCCCAGAGGAAAAGAGTCACTTACATACTCAGAAAGGAAATTATTCCAGAGTCTTTAAGTACTTGGCAAAGAAGAGGCAGAGCATTTAATACTTGCTCCATAGTTAACTGCCTGCTCATATTCATTCATAACACAAACTTGTCAAAGAAAGTGATATAATCAGGATTGCTAAAGAACTTTGTTTTCTTAAATACACTTGCTGGAGCTGCAGACAGCTAAGTGGCTAAAAGTACTTGCTGCTCTTGTGGAAGACTTGGGTTTAGTTTCCCATAGACTGGAACTCCAACTCCAAGGGATCCAAAGTCGTCTTCTGCCTATATAGGTACCAGAGAAATATATGGTGTATGTGCAAACATGCAGATGTTCATAAACACACATAAGATAATAATGCATAAATCGTAAAGAGAAAAGAGATGTGTTTCTAGACTGTGTAAGTCAAACAGCACGTTTCTTGTAACAAAGGAAAGAATAACATGTACCAGTGTTGCATATTCTAGTTTTCCACACTTGTATGTAATGAATTTTGATTAGTCTCACTTCCATCTATCTCCTTTTTAAAAAATTATTTATTTATTTTATTATGTGTACAATGTTCTGCCTGCATGTGTGACTCTCCAGAAGATTTCATTATAGATGGCTGTGAGCCACCATGTGGTTGCTGGGAATTGAACTCAGGACCTTTGGAAGAACAGGCAGTGCTCTTAACCACTGAGCCATCTCTCCAGCCCTCCCCCCATCTATCTTCTGTTATCTCCCTATGGCTCCTGTCACCTTCCACATCATTCTTCTACAAACCTCTTCCCACTTTGAGGTATCTTTTGTTATTTTGTGACCAACTGAATTTAATATGTGAATATAGGTTTACAACTGTCCACTGAAGCCTGATTGACTTACCAGTAGGTACACACTGAGGAAAATGACTCCTTCCCTCTCATACTCTGTAGCTAGCCAACAGTTCAGTAGTGCAGAGGATGCTGGGAATTCTTGCTATTCAAGACTAACTGATGACAACGCCAGCCTCGTGCAGGCATACTGCAAGTCACTGCAGCTGTTGTAATTTTATTATTCCAAGGGCTAGAGAACAGCAATTCACAGCTTTTCTCCCTGTCTTCTGTATATTAGATCCTGTCTATCTCTCCAACATGATGTTGCCTGAGCCTTTCAGAAACCAAAAATACTACACTTCTTTAAATTTCTTTGCACCTAACAACAATATGGTACCCTGAACTATTAAAATGATGAATTTCTTTAAAAAGATAAACAGAAAATACAGGGCACAGGCAATTCATTTTTCAAAGCAAATGCTCTGAAGATTCTTGTCGATTGAGTGCACCATTTGAAAATCATTATCACATAGAATTATCCTCTCTCATATTTCAAATTGGTCAGAGAGCCAATGGTGTTATATTAAGGTTGGGTGGAAGTAATCTGTTTGAAGCAAGGGATGTAGAGGCTTCCAAAGGATATAAATACAGCTGGCCCTTTGAGTCTATGAGAAAAGCCAAGTACCCACTAGGAACATCAGCACCTACTTCACAGAGTGGAAAGACCACAGAAGAAAAGGAATCCAGTGGTTTAGCAGATGCCTAAGTGACTCAGAAGTCTCATTTCACCTTCACAATCTGATTGTCACTAAACTGAGAGAAAACAGTGGGATTTCAAAAGCTTTGGCCATTTATATAATGTGGCATTTTGGTTCCTAGCCCCCACCTCCAACTCCACAGGAACAAGGTGTTAACCCTTCAGTCTGAAGGAGCTGTGTTTCATTCCTCCATGTCAAGCTCTGTGTGGTTCAGCTGCTTGTCCAACTAACATCTCTGAATCTTGATTTTTTTCTACACAGTATGAAAAATGATAACCATCTCATGGTATTGTTAGAAAAACTAATGGGATACTTAATATATGTATCAGTCATAGTTAATGTTATGGAACGTATCTGTCAGTCATACTCTCTGGAATATAGGCTTTCAAGGATTGTTTCTTCACTCTTCTCTGTCTAATTATAGATGACTTTGCATCTGATGACAAAAGTCTTGAGAAACGGAGAGGCAGGACAGAGCTTCTTACTTATATTTCTTCCTCAGTAACCTTAGGACACCTCTGATGTGTAGAACAACCAGTCAAGGGAAAGTGAGATTTCATCTAACCTGTGGAAAACGCAGCATCCATTAGTGTGAGATGCAGCCACACCTCATCAGGAGCATGCTCAGTTACAAACACGAGCAACGTACCCATTCTTAAGGTAAGGGCAGTCAGAATACATTTTCTGGATGAGATCAAAGCTAAATGTATGTGAGCACCAAATGAGATTAGTATACTATTTTAACTTTAATTTTTCTTAAATTTTAATTTAGAGTTTACTTAAATAAAATATATTAAATTTAAACACATGTGTGCGCACACCCACATACATGTGTATAGAGACCACAAGAGAACTCATAGGAGTTTTGTTTTGTTTTGTTTTTTACTTTTTTATTAATTTAGTCATATTACATCTCAATTGTTATCCCATCCCTTATATTTTTCCATTCCTCCATCCATCCTGCTTTCACCCTATTCCCCTCTCCTATGTCTGTGACTGAGGGGAACCTCCTCCCCCACTATATGATCATTGGGTATCAAGTCTCCTCTTGGCAACTTGCTATCCTTCCTCTGAGTGCCACCAGGCCTCCCCATCAAGGGGACGTGGTGAAATATGGGGCATCAGAGTTCATGTGAAGATCAGTCCCCACTCTTAACTCAACTGTGGAGAATGTCCTTGTCCATTGGCTAGATCTGGGTAGGGGTTTGATGTTTACTGAACGTATTGTCCCTAGTTGGTGTCATAGTTTGAGTAGAACTCCTGGGCCCAGATCATCATAATGTTCTTTTATTTTATTTTATTAATTTATTCATATTACATCTCAATGGTTATACCCTCCCTTGCATAATGTTCTTCTTGTAGGTTTCTAGGACCCTCTGGATCCTTCTATTTCCCCATTCTCCCATACTTCTCTTACCTAGAGTCTCAATATGATGTCTTCCTATCTCTCCCAATTTCCTGGTAAGTGAAGACTTTCATGGGACATGCCCCTTGGGCTAGTGTCCAATTATAAGTGAGTAAGTATATATCATTTGAGTCTTTCTGCTTCTGGGTTAACTCACTCATGATCCTTTCTAGTTCCATCTATTTGTCCACAAATTTCAGGATTTCCTTGTTTTTAATAGCTGAGTAGTATTCCATAGTGTAAATGTACCACAGTTTCTTCTACTGAGGGACACTTAGGCTGTTTCCATGTTCTGGCTATTATGAATAAGGCCGCTATGAACATGGTTGAGCATATGTCCTTGTTGTGTGCTAGAGCATCTTCTGGGTGTATTCTGAGGAGTGGAATAGCTGGGTCTTGAGGAAGCCCTATTCCCAGTTTTCTGAGAATGTGCCAGACATTTCCAAAGTGGTTGTATAAGTTTGTATTCCCACCAGCAATGAAGGAGTGTTCCTTTCTCTCCACATCCTTGCCAGCATGTGGTGTCACTTGAATTTTTGATTTTATCCATTCTTGTGGGTGTAAGATGGAATCTCAGAGTTGTTTTGATATGCATTTCCTTGATGACTAAAGACATTGAGCATTTCTTTAAATGTTTCTCAGCCATTTGATATTCTTCTGTTGAGAATTCTGTTTAGTTCTGAGTTTCATTTCTCAATTGGGTTATTTGGTTTGGTTTAATTTCTTGAGTTCTTCATATATTTTGTATATTACTTCCACTATTTGACTCCTGGGGATTGAATTGATGTCATGAGGATGAAGGCAAAGCCTTTACTCACTGGTCCACCTTGCTGTCTCCAAAACAGTTTCAAAACTCACGTATTTTTTGTATATAAATGACAAGTGTTCATAGCTATGATGGCAGTAAATCAATAGCAGCAGCAATGATCAAAGGCAGGGATTATTTCCACAGAAGAAAGGGGGAGCAAAGAGCTCACCATAGTAATTCTGTGCCCCCGTTCTGGGTGGTGCTCAGTGAAATGCAGATCTAGGTCAAAGCAAGCACATGGACTGAAGACGGATGAAGAGCACATCTCGCTGTAGCCAGCTGGGCATTAGGCTTTTCTGAGTTTTCACCACAGAATGGGCCATTCATGGGATTTTAGATGAGTACATTTGCCCTGCATGGTGAACAGTTGACAGATTCGTGGCCTTTCTCTAAAAGAACCATTGCCAATAAATAGTGTGTCAAAACCTCACTTTGGCTTGCAAATGTGATCTACGTGCATTTTATTTTAATTTCATGTAGGAAGCAGTGGTGCTGGGGGATAGCAACTACTTAATATTGGCTTTTATTATGCCCAAATTTAAAGACAAAAAGTCTGGGAGATTACTATCATCAAACTAATAAGTTGAAAAGGCGAATTCGCTGTCCTTTACTCATCCTAGGAAATTGGCAAAGCAAAATAAACTGAACTTTCAGCAGAAAACTGAAATTAATACTTCTTGTAGATCCTGTTCTCAAATCCTGACTTTAAGAGAAATTATGGGCACTCACATTTACTTGGTACTGTATCCCACCCTTTGGGGCTTTACCTAAGTTCTGCTTTCTATGACTTGATTTTAAAGAGCAAGCATTTGTGGCCCTTATAGAAACACAGTCTCACTGGTTGAAAAATGCAGTGGTTGTCCAACACCCTTTAGTAGCAGGTTGGAAGAAAAAGTCTACCCTTTAAAAGACATACTTTTCCCATATGTATCACGAATAGGTATTGTGTCTGAGTTATAGAGATTAATATTGGTCTGGGCGCCTATGGACTCAATGAACAGAGTGTGGTTAAATGCATGGAGGTGGAGCTCTATTTTCACATTACGCAAGTTAGACAATTTGTCATATAATACATGACAGCATTATGATTGATTTTTTAAAAATAGGAGAATAGACAAAGATTAATTATTCTAGTGAAGAAAACTGCACCTATTCTTTGCACGCAAGAACAAAGAATTACCTTGAAGACTTTTGCTCTTGAAACAGTGACTTTGTCTCTGTCTTAGTTATATAAACATAAATCAGCTAAGCACTTCATTGGTGCACTGTGTCAAGGCAACATATGTTTTTATATGTTTGTTTAGATTTATTTATTTTACTTTACGTATATGAATGTTTTCACTGCATGAATGTATGTATACCATGTGCTTGCCTGTTGGATCCCTATGAGCTGGAGTTAAGGGGAGTTGTGAGCACACCATGTGGGTGCTGGAAATTGAACCCAGGTCCTCTACAAGAGAAACAAGCACTCATAACTGCTGAAACATCTCTTCCTCCCCACAATGGATTTTTTTCTGTTTTATTATTTCTTTTATTTTTTTTCTCCTTCCCTTTCCTCTTCCCAAGCCCTATCATACACTCTTCTTTGCTGTCTTTGAAATTCATGGCCTTTTTTCATTAACTGTTGTTGTATGCATATACTGTATTTTCTGGAGTATAAGACGACTAAGCATATAAGGCAACTCCCAACTTTTCCAGTTAAAATATAGTTTGGAATATATTTGCCATATAAGACTGCCCCTGTTCCAACGTACACCCTGTGCAGCATCAGGCATGTGTCTATTTGCAGTCAGGGCACAGATAGCCAGGCGCTTTATTAAATGCCTGCAGACAGCCAGTGCCAGCCTACACTGGTGCACTCCACACTCAACCCTAAGACATGAAGCCCTCAGAGTTCAATGGTTCTGGTGGAGAGCTAATCCACACTCATGCTCTCCTCCTCGAGATACAGAAAGATGTGTGAATCTTGCTATTCCCTGCTTCATACTCCCCACACAGAATGGGGAATTGGCTTTGGTGTCCCCCACTGTATGTGCCGGACATATGAAGCCAGGGGAAGGAAGCTTCAGGTAAGTACCCGGCATATAAGACCACCCCCAACGTTGGCACTCATGTTTCTGGAGTTAAAAAGTAATTTTATATACTGGAAAATATGGTAAGTATATGTGAATGTATATACACTCCTAAATATAGCCTGTTTGGTCTGTGCTACTTGTATGTATGTTTTCAGGACTGATCATTTTGGTATTCCACATCCAGTTTGGTGTGTTCTTCCCTGCAGAAAACTATTTCTCCTACTCCCAGCATTCCTTAGTTGTCTGTAGCTAGTTCTTTGTGTAAAGCTGAGGCCTGGTGTCCTTTCCCCCACCAACTTCGGCATGTCTGTTGGTGTCCTCCTTCTTTAGAAGATGTTTAGGTAGTTATGTTGGTAAGACTTTATGGTTGCCAAGTCTGATGTTAGAAAACATAATCTCACAGAAAACTCACTGATCCTCTGGTTCTTAAGTCTTTCTGCCTCTTCTTCTGTCATGTTCCCTGAGCCTTGGGTATGTGAGATGTCTGTGGATTGAAATTGGGACTGGGTAACACACTCCTGCATTTGATTTCTTGTAGCTTTCTGTGAAACGTCTCCGTGAAAGCGACATTTTTTTCAAGACCATTTCCAAATCTATAGCAACCTGGAGGAATAGCCTAAACAATTGGAGGAAGAGTCAGTATGCCAAAGGAGAGTGAAAGGCCTTCTGTGGGTGGGGGGAATCTGGCGTCCTTCATCTCTCTCTTCTTGGACTGAGAACTGGGAGTTCTTGGAAACTGCAGAAGTGATCCTGAGGGAGGGGTCTTAGCTGTTGACATGGCTCTATACATTGTGACCTGAGGTTTGGGGAAAGGACTCTCCTTCACTTGGCCTGCTAAGAGCTCTACATTTACATACAGATCTAGCAAACAAAGCATAGCAGTGATGATTGGAAACAGTAAATAAAGCCAACTCTAGTAGCCAAGATGGTTAAACAAGCATCAACTTCCACATCTGCTTCAGCTGCTATTTCATACTCGCTTTTATAGCACAGCTGGATCTTGTCAAAGTACCATGCTCCAACAGCTCTTGATCAAGCCATTAAATATATATGTAGTGATCACAATCCTTCTTTTAACTAATAGACTTAAGTTATAGATATTTTCATCTTAAATTCAAGTAGTCTCCGTGTTTTACTTTGATAGTTTTAATACAAGTTCAATAAAATTCTTTGTAGGTTTAAAACTAAAGAAAACCAAACAAGGGGCCAAAAAGAGATGGCTCAGAGGTTAAGAGTGCTGGCTGCTCTTCCAAAGGTCCTGAATTCAATCTCCAGAAACCACATGGTAGCCCATAACCATCTATAATGAGATTTGGTGCCTTTTTCTGGCCTACAGACATTAAACTGTATACATAATAAATAAATAAATCTTAAAAAAGAAAAGAAAGCAAAATCACATAAGCCTATTGTTATTTTTCTATATGTTTTATATAATATATGTATTCAATACTTTACAAATATAAAATAGTGATTTCTATATCTAATTTTATACACATTTAAATCATGTCATATATGATCTTATAGTAATCAATAATATTCAATAAAACAGTCCTTTATTATTTTTAGCTGATCCATAATTGATATTTAAGGTTTTTACTCAGTGGCCAAGTTCTTAAAAATAAAGATACTGAGTTTAAATGGTATGAACATTCTTAAGGTCTTCTGTCACTTTTGGCTTTTACTTTTATTTTTGGAGTCAAGGGTGGTTCTATGTAGTCCTTTATGGCCTGATACTTGCTTTGTCTAAACTGATCTTGACCTTGAAGCAGTTTTCCTGAGTGGTGAAATTGGAGGTGTGCACCACCATGCCCAGCTTCAAGGTTTTCCTTTCTTCCTGTTTTTCTTACTTCTTTTCTTTCTTTCTTCCTATCTGTCTTTCTCCTCCATCTTTTCTTCTTCTTCTTCTTCTTCTTCTTCTTCTTCTTCTTCTTCTTCTT
>OU015748.1:63861540-63872003 GCA_907169655.1 Acomys percivali | reverse complement strand
TTCTTCTTCTTCTTCTTCTTCTTCTTCTTCTTCTTCTTCTTCTTCTTCTTCTTCTTCTTCTTCTTCTTCTATTACTACTACTACCACTACTACTATTATTATCATCATCATCATCATCATCATCATCATCATCATCATCATCATCATATTTGCCACCAAAGCCTTAAAGATAGGTGAATGATTTATAGTCTTAACGACTACATATGAGAATATGAAAATATTCACTTTTACTTTAAAAATTTTTTTTTATTAATTTATTCTTATTACATCTCAGTTGTTAGCCCATCACTTGTATCCTCCCATTCCTCCCTCCGTCCTGCTTCCCCCCCACTCCCCTCCCCTATGTCTGTGACTGAGGGGGACCTCCTCCCCCTGTATATGCTCATAGGGTATTGAGTCTCTTCTTGGTGACCTATTATCCTTCCTCAGGCATCCCCATCCAAGGGACATGGTCAAATATGGGGCACCAGAGTTTGTGTGAAAGTCAGATCTCCTTCTCCACTTAACGGTGGAGAATGTCCTGTCCATCGGCTAGTCTGGGTAGGGGTTCGAAGTTTATTGCCTATATTTTCCTTAGCTGGTGCCATAGTTTGAGGAGGACCCCAGGGCCAAGGCCCACCTATAGTTTTCCAGGACCCACTGGATCGTTCTATTTCCTCATTCTCCCAGGCTTCTCACACCTAAAGTCTCAATAGGATGTCCTCCCCTCTGACCCACTTTCCTGGTAGGTAAAGTTTTTCATAGGGACATACCCTTTGGACTAGTGTCTCGATATAAGTGAGTATATACCATTTAACTCTTTTTTTTCTGTGTGAACTCACTCATTATGATAATTTCTAATTCAATCCATTTGTCCACAAATTTCGGGAATTCCTTGTTTTTAATAGCTGAGTAGTATTCCATAGTGTAGATATACCACAGTTTCTTTATCCATTCTTCTACTGAGGGACACATAGGCTGTTTCCATGTTCTGGCTATTATGAATAAGGCAGCTATGAACATGGTTGAGCATATGTCCCTGTTGTGTGGTAGTGCATCTTCTGGGTATACTCCAAGTTTGAGGAAGCTCTATTCCCAGTTTTCTGAGAAAGCGCCAGATAGATTTCCAAAGTGGTTGTACTAGTTTGCATTCCCACCAGCAATGAAGGAGTGTTCCTCTTTCTCCACATCCTTGCCAGCATGTGGTGTCAGTTGAGTTATTGATCTTAGCCATTCTGATGGGTGTAAGATGGAATCTCAGTGTTGTTTTGATTTGTATTTCCCTGATGACTAAGGAGGTCAAGCATTTCTTTAAGTGTTTCTCAGCCATTTGATATTCCTCTGTTGAGAATTCTGTTTAGTTCTGAGCCCCATTTCTCTATTGGGTTATTTGGTTTGGTGGTGTTTAATTTCTTGAGTTCTTTATATATTTTAGATATTAGACCTTTGTCAGATGAAGGGTTGGTGAAGATCTTTTCCCAGTCTGTAGGCTGTCGCTTTGTTCTCTTGACAGTGTCACCTGGCTTACAGAAGCTTCTCAGCCTCATGAGGTCCCATTTATTAATTGTTGACGTTAAGGCCTGGGCTGTTCTGTTCAGAAAGTTGTCTCCTGTGCCTATGTGTTCCAGGCTCTTCCCCACTTTTTCCTCTAACTGGATTAATGTCTCTGGTTTTAGATTGAGGTCTTTAATCCACTTAGACTTGAGTTTTGTGCATGGTGACAAATAGGGGTCTAATTGCATTTTTCTACATGGAGACATCCAGATAGACCAGCACCATTTGTTGTAGATGCTATCATTTTTCCATTGAATGGATTTGGCTTCTTTGTCAAAAATCAAGTGACCAAATGTGTGTGGATTCATCTCTGGGTCTTCAGTTCGATTCCATTGATCCACTAGCCTATTGCTGTGCCAGTACCATGCTGTTTTAATTACTTTTGCTCTATAGTACAACTTGAGATCAGGTATGGAGATTTCTCCAGAGGATCTTTTATTGTATAGGATTGTTTTTGTTATTCTGGGCTTTTTGTTTCTCCATATGAAGTTGAGAATTATTCTTTCAATATCTTCAAAATATTTTGTAGGTATTCTGATAGGGATTACATTGAATCTGTAAATTGCTTTTGGTAGGATCACCATTTTTACTATGTTAATTCTCCCGATCCATGAACAAAGTAGATCCCACCATCTTCTTCTTTTTTTTTATTAATTTATTCTTGTTACATCTCTATTGTTATCCCATCCCTTGTATCCTCCCATTCTCCCCTCCCTCCAATTTTCCCCTATTCCCCTCCCCTATGACTGTTCCTCAGAGGGATTACCTCCCCCTGTATATGCTCATAGGGTATCAAGTATCTTCTCGGCGACCTGCTGTCCTTCCTCTGAGTGCCACTAGGTCTCCCCCTACAGGTGACATAGTCAAATGTGAGGCACCAGAGTACATGAGAAAGTCAAATCCCTCTCTCCACTCAAGTGTGGAGACTGTCCTGTCCATGGACTAGATCAGGGTAGGGGTTTAAATTTTACTGCCTGTATTGTCCTTGGCTAGTGCCTTAGTTTGAGCAGGACTCCTTGACCCAAATCTGCCTATCATAATATTCTACTTGTAGGTTTCTAGGACCCACTGGATCCTTCTACATTGCTATTCTCACATGGTTCAGAGGGGAGGACATCCTATTGGGACTCTAGATGAGAGATCCCACCATCTTCTGATATCATTTTCAATCTCTTTCTTCAGAGATTTGAAGTTTTTTTCTTTTTTTCTTTTTGTTTTTATTTTTTGGTTTTTCGAGACAGGGTTTCTCTGTGTAACCTTGGCTGTCCTGGACTCACTTTGTAGACCAGGCTGGCCTCAAACTCACAGCGATCCGCCTGCCTCTGCCTCCCGAGGACTGGGATTAAAGGCGTGCGCTACCACGCCGGCTTCATATTCACTTTTACTTAATGTAGACTTTTAAATCTCTTGTTTGGTTCTATGTGTATTATATCTACTTTTCTTTATAAAAGAGAGCTTCAAATGTACATGCATACACAATCTGTAGTCTATTTAACTTGATTGTGGCAAATGTTGGGCTTTGATCTGATTGTAGTTAAAACATGTGAATTTACTTTTCTTATCAAAAGTGCCTGACAGTAGGGCTCTCTTATGAATAGATTTTTAAGATATTTGTAACACAAACCTGCTCCAGTTGTCTTCTTAGACTATATGATGTCTATTATCCTTTCATAGACTGTTCTTATCAGTAAGAAGAAATTGAGAAGCTGCTTAATGATGAATTTAATCTCTGTATCATATTTTGCTAAGTATTCTGTTTGCCCAAAATATCAACTAATTAGCAGCTTCACATACAGTACATGTTTTGAAAGATAAATCACATATAAGTAGTACAAAAACTCCTTAATGAGTATATATCTAGCAATATGGTTTTATCATTTTATTTTGTTATTTTTTGAACATAAAGTTGTAGCAGCAAGGACAAAGGTCTCAGATAAGGGGTTATTAAAAGGTATCTTAACTCCTACACATATGCAAGTAACAACCTTCCAGGATCCCTTTTGGCCTCACAGAGCAGAAAGGAAGCATATGTATTTTGAGCAGAAGTTGTCACTAAGCTGCTTCTCTACCTCTTCCAAAGACCCTTTTTTTATGTTGAGATAGGAGACATTACCTGCACTTTCAAATACTTGCCTTGTGCAAAAATTAGTTGTGTAGTTATCTGTATATTATTAAAACATGAATATTTTAATCCTGTATTACTTTTGATCACAATACGAAGTTTATATTGTTGGCTATTCTTTCATTTATACTTCAGCCATAGAACATTACATGGTATTAATTTCTTCCATGGTATTAATTTATTTTTCAATGTGTCTCAACAGAAACTCATCTTCCAAGGAAATTGCCTCACATTCTTGCCAGGGAGAATATCACCATAAAAGATTGAGAACAGTAAAATGTCCTCAGAGCTCCCTCCTTCTGTTCTATTTCCATGTGGTAGTCATAGTTAAGCCCCCTGATTTCCTGTGTTATTAATTAACCATCTCTTCTAATCGTCTGTCTGAATATTGCCAAATAATCCTAAAATTCTACTTTGATTGTGCTATTGGTTGTAAAAAACTTTAGTAGGTGAGCATGGTGGTACTCACCTAGAATCCTAGAACTTTGGAAACAGACATGGAAAGACCATTCATCAGAGGTGACCCTGGACTATTGAACAAGCTAATTCCTTATTACCTACAGCAATAGCATTTTAGCAACACTTGTCTAGCAGTTAACCAATTTTGAATACAAATCACCACTTATATTTATGTAAATGACATATAGACAACACTATCAATAAAAGAAATTGTCTGTAATATTAATTTCATTTTCTATTTAAAGAGTGAATATCATTCTTTGAAAATACCTCCAACATTCCCCAACTCTGCCTGCTTTCTTGGAGGCTTTCTGGCTCCAGGAACTCCAGGTAAGCCTCTTCCCCATGCAAGTTCCTATCTGCCAACTCCCATGAAAGCACAGCCAACAGCAGTAAACTGCACCACATACTTTGCACTCCATTTCTAGCCCTGCAACTTGCTTGCTTTCCAGGAGGCCTGCAGACCCCAGGGATCTCACGGATCCCAGGGACCCCAGGTAATTCCTTCCTTCTCTCGACCCTGCTCATGAACTCACCTAAAAGCTCCATCAAGGCTGGAAACTATACCCCATACCCAGTATTCCATTTCCTACACCACAACTTTGCAGGCATTCCTGGGGGGCCTAAAGTCACCAAGAAAAAGTAGGTAAGACTCTGCCCCCAAGCCCTTGCCCATCATATTCCCCGAAAAAACACTCATGAGACATAAACTATACCCCATCCCCTAGACTTCATTTTCCAGCCCATGAACCTGCCTGATATCATGGAGGCCTGGTAGTACCAGGTATCCCAGACCATGCTGGTACTAAGGACCCTAGAGGTAAGAGTGATACCCAATACTCCAGATATCACACAGGCCACTAAAACCCCAGGAGAGACATCTTACTGGACTTGAAAACTTGCTAGTCATCAGACCTCCAGACCTCTCATGCTTGAAGACAGAGAAAAAACAGAAACCAAGGGAAAAACATCCAAAAACCACCCAAAGATAAACTCAAAAAATAACCAGCATCTAACCCTATAATAACTGTAAAACTCAGATAGCTATCAGCCAGCTTGAAAACCTAATCAACAACAGCTAGGGCAATATGATACCACCAGAGCCTAGCTATCCTACTACAGCAATCAGTGGATATCCTAACACAGCTGAAACACACACACACACACACACACACACACACACACACACACACACTAACCTTAAATCAAATCTTATGATATGATGATAGAGGCTTTTAAAGAGGAAATGAATAAACCTCTTAAATAAATACAGGAAAATACAATCAAAAGGTGAAATAAATGAATAAAACTATCCAAAACCTGAAAATGGAAATAGAAGCAATAAGGAAAAGAGAAACAAAGGGAATCCTGGAGATGGAAAATCTAGGGAAGAGAACAGGAATGACAGATGCAAACATAAGCAACAGAATACAAGAAATGTAAGATAGAGTCTCGGGCATAGAAAATATAATAGAAGAAATAGATAAATAGGTCAAAGAAAATGTTAAATCTAAAATGTTCCTGACACAAAACACCCATGAAATCTGGGACACCATGAAAAGACCAAACCTAAGAATAACAGGAGTAGAAGAAGCAGAAGATTCCCCACTAAAAGGTCCCGAAAGTATTTTCAACAAAATCATAGAAGAAAATTTCTCCAACCTAAAGGAAGATATGCTTATAAATATGCATGACACTTACAGAACATCAAATAGATTAGAGCAGAAAAGAAAAAATCTACCACATAATAATCAAAACAATAAATGTACAGAACAAAGGAAGAATATTAAAAGCTGCAAGGAAAAAGATCAAGTAATATTTAAAGGCATATCTATCTGAATTACACTGACTTCTCAACACAGATTCGAAAAGCCAGAAGGCCTGGACAGATGTCTTAATGTCTCTAAGAGACCACAGATGCCCAAGTAGATTTGTATGTCCAGCAACACTTTCAATCAGCATAGAGGGAGCCACAAATAATATAAGGTATCTTGGCATAACTCTAACCAAGCAAGTGAAAGACCTGTATGACAAAAACTTCAAGTCTCTGAAGAAAGAAATCAAAGATAATATCAGAAGATAGAAAGATCTCCAATGCTCTTGGATCAATAGGTTTAACATAGTAAAAATGGCCATCTTACCAAAAGCAATCTATAAATTTAACACAATTCCCATTAGAATTCTAACACAAATCTTTACAGACTTTGAAAAATCAATACTTACCTTCACCTTCATATGAAAAAAAAAAACTCAAACAATCCTGTAAAATAAAAGAACTTGTAGAGGTATCACCATCCTTTATTTCAAGCTGTACAACAGAGCAATAGTAATAATAACAGTATGGTATTGGCATAAAAATAGGTTAATCAATGGAACTTAATTGCAGACCCAGAAATAAATAGACATACCTACAGACACTTGATTTTTGACAAATAAGCCAAGACCATACCGTGGAAAAAAGGTAGCATATTCAACAAATGCTTCTGGTCTAACTGAATGTCTACATGTAGAAGAATCCAAATAGATTCATATTTATCACCATATACAAAACTCAGGTACAAGTGGATCAAAGACTTCAACATGAAACCAGATACACTAAATCTAATAGAAGAGAAAGTGGGGGAAATTCTTGAACGCATTGGCACAGGAGACAGCATCTTCAACAGAACATGAACAGCTCAGGCACTAAGAACAATTAAAGCAACAATTAATAAATGTGACCTCATAAAACTGAAAAGCTTCTATAAGGCAAAGGACACTGTTAGTAGAACAAAATGACAGCCTACAGATTAGGAAAAGGTCTTGACCAACCCTACATCTGACAAAGGGCTAATATACAAAATATATAAAACCTCAAGAAATTAAACACCAACAAACACAATAATCTACTTTTAAAGTGGAGGTACAGATATACATAGAGAATTCTCAACATAGGAATCTCAATGGCTGAGAAGCACTTAAAAGATGTTCAACATCCTTAGTCATCAGAAAATGCAAATCAAAACAACTATAAGGTTCCTTCTTACACCTGTCAAAATGGCCAGATAAAAAACTCAAGTGATAGCACATGCTAGCAAGGAGGTGGAGGAAGGGGAACACTCCTCCATTGCTGGTGGGAGTGGAAGCTTGCACAGCCGCTTTGGAAATCAGTCTGTTAGTCTCTCAGAGAACTAGGAATAGTTCTACCTCAACACCCAGCTCTATCACTCTTGGACATACATATGCTGAAAAGATGCTCCACTATATCATAACTATGTTCATAGCATCTTTATTTGTAATAACCAGAAACTGTAACAACCTAGATGTTCCTCAACCAAAGAATTGATAAAGAAAATATGGTACATTTTCACCATAAATATTGCCCAACTATTTAAAACAATGTTTTGAAATTTACAGGCAAATGGATGGAACTAGAAAAGACCATCCTGAACAACCCAGAAAGATAAGCATGGTATGTTCTCACGTGTAAGTGGATAGTAACCATAATGTACAGGATAACCATGCTACAATCCACAGACCCAAAGAAGCTAAGTAACAAGGAGGGTCGAATCACTTGAGTGCCTCCAAGCAAGAGAAACAAAATAGAAATGGGGAGAGTGTGAATGAATGGTGGGAACTGGGTGGGGAAGGGGAGCAGGAGGGATCAAATGTGGGTAGGACAGATGGAGATACGATGGGCTGAGAAAACTGGAATTGGTGTGGGAGGGGCAACAGAGGGCAATGGAAACTCCCAGAAAAATATGAGAGTGGCCGTAATGAAAACTCCTGGCAGTGTGGCATATGGAAACTGAAATGGCCATCTCCTGTAACCAGAAAAGACTTTTAATGCACACCAACCCAGCCACAAAGCCTTAACTCACGATTTCTCCTGCCAACAAGATGTGAAAGGGTAAAGATGGAGCAGAAATTGAGAAGATGGCCAACCAATGACTGGCCCAGTTTGAGACTTATTCCATGAGAGACAGCCCACCCCTGACACTATTAATGATATCCTATTATACTTCTTGACAGGCACCCAGCATAACTGTCATCTGAGAGGCTTCACCCAAGAACTGATGAAAACAAATGTAGAGACCCACAGCCAAACATTAGGTGGAACTTGAGGAATTCTATGGCCGAGGAAGACAAAGGACTAAAGAAGGGAGGTCAAGGCCACTATAAGAAAACATACAGAACCAACAGAGACTGAGCCACCAGACAAAGAGCATACTTGAGATGGTCCTATACCCTCTGTAAACGTGTAACAGTGGTATAACTTGGTCTTCATGTGGGACTCCTGACAGCAGGAGCGGGAGCTGTCTCTTACTCTGTTGCCTGCCTTGGGATACCATTCCCCTAACTTGGCTGCCTTGCCTAGCCACAATAGGAGAAGATGTGAGTAGTCCTCACTACAGCTTGACATGTCAAGATGGGTTGACATCCATTGGAGGCCTCCCTTTATTTGAGCCTTTTCTGAGGAGAAAGGGAGGATAAGAGGATGGTGGGGAGGTGAGGTGAGAGGAGAGCCTAGGAGGAAAGGAAGGAGGGGGAACTGCAATCAGGATATATAATAAATAAATAAATAAATAAACAAACAAACAAATAAACAAATAAATAAAATATCTTCCTGTCCCAGTGGATTTTAGTACCCATTCTTTGGTTTTGAAGGCCAATGATATTTGGGCCTTCCCAGGTCCTATATAGACTTATTTCTAGTTACTCACTTTCTCAGAGCTCTCTGCTTCCTCATAGCTTAAAAGCTATCACTTCTCGGCAATTAATCATCACTAATTCACTTTCTATTTCGGGTTTTTTATATATGGTCCCTGGTAAATAAAGGAGTTCCATTCACATTTATTAAGATGTATATCAGTACAACTAAAAAAATGGTTTTAAGTTGTAAAGAGTTATGGCTCATATCTATAAAAATACCATTTGGGTGAGGATATTTTAATACATTAAATCTATTATCAGATACATTTAAATGAACTATGGCAGACCCTGGAGGTAGGTGAGTCAGGGGCAAGTGTAGTAGGTAGAATCAGACTGGAATATCTGGTTTCCAGTAGAGTTAGGATGTTATAATTGATGACTCTACAAATACTGACCCTTACCCATTGTTCCAGTGAAGCATTTGGCCACTCAGGGTAAGTGCTATTTATGCCAAACAGTTTATATTTACAAGGTTGAAAGATATGAGACACTTTTCAACACTGAAAATCTTTGCCCTACTTGGTTGTCATCTCTTGGAGGCCTGTTATTTTCTGAAGAGGAAAAGGAGCGGGGAAATATATGGAAGAGAAGGAAGATGGGAGTAAGTGAGGAGGGGCAAAGGAAGGGAAAACTGTGGTTGGCATGTATTGTATGAGAGAAGAGTCTATTTTCAATAAAAAAAGAAAAGAAAAGAAGAATGCAAGGCACTTTTACATTCTCAAGATGAAAGAAAACTTAGAACAAGTTCAGGGGTATTTACATGAAATTTCAATGATCCAAATTTGAAGAGCCTTATATGGCCAATGTAATAGATTATTTAACCTTATGCATTGTTTACTTTCCCATATGCATAAAAGCTGACAGGTTAAGGAAGAAGTTTTACATAGCCTGTCAAAACTATTTACAGGAGCTTGTAAAAATTTACTTAATACCTTAGGGGATTGGTGTCTGAGAATGCCTCTCCAAGTTCGTCTGCTGCCTTTCTAGGGTCAATTTTGTGGGAGTGTGTTCAATCTGTGAACACTTCACTCTTGAAATGAAAACAAATCCATGCAGAGTTATGTGCCTAGTGTGGGAAGGAATGTGATGCTACTATTCTCAGCTCTTTTCCCAGGACCTCTGTCATTAAACCTTAAAAATCAATCTACTAAAACTTTTTATCTCCATATAGACAACAATATATCAAGAACACTGTTGCCTACCCTCACTTATATAGTTCTAATCCCCACATTGGATATTTGTTAAAAACATCATCAGTGTTAAAACACAAAAATACATTTTACTGATTCTACTCTGTAAAAAAGAAAATAAAATTCTGTGATAGAAGAAAATGTACAAATAAACAGTATTCATTTGGACTAAATGATTAGAAATAAGAAGCAAATTCAAAGCCACTCAAAATATTAGACGCATCCATGCAACAACAATGAAGGAATTTGGGAATAAAGAAGTCATATGCTTTAAATTTATGAAAGTTATATTCTAGAAGACAAAGAATGAAGAAATTCCTGCATTATTACCATTATCACTGTAATCACTATTGTAGGTACTTTGAATTCACCTGAAAAAATTAATTAAAAACATGTTCTGATGTGTGTGTGTGTGTGTGTGAGAGAGAGAGAGAGAGAGAGAGAGAGAGAGAGAGAGAGAGAGAGAG
>OU015748.1:63851447-63861530 GCA_907169655.1 Acomys percivali | reverse complement strand
GAGAGAGAGAGAGAGAGAGAGAGAGAGAGAGAGAGAGAGAGAGAGAGGGAGGGAGAGAGAGATTTTAACAGAAGAATGAAAGGATAGAAAAGAAAGTTCAGAGGGCTGGAAACAAATGAAAGACACAGTAGGGAAATAATTTAAAGTAGCTTCTTTGTGACTTTAGACATGGCCAATGTTACGAACAAAATGTGGGAAGAAGTTGTCAAGATTTTTTGGGGGTACTAAGTCCTGGGCTGGTATGCTGGTTAATTTTTGTTGCTGTCAACTTGAATATATTGAAAACCACTTAGAAGGCACCTGTGTGCACATCTTTGAAGGCATTTTTGAATGTACTAACTTAAGAAGAATACACACCCCAAGTACTGGTGTCCTCATCCACAGCCTGGGATTCTGCACTAAGTCAAATGGGAAAAGGAGACAACACCAGCATACTTTATATATTTCCTTTCTGTGCCTGCAACACAAACAACATCTTTACACTCTTGCCACCACACAACATAGTGGACTCTGTTCCCTGAAATCATGAGCCAAAAGAAACTTTTCCTCCCTTGAGTTCCCTTTCAAGTAGGTAGTCACAACTTAAAAATAAACTATTAGAGAAAACTGGTACCCCAAACTGAGAAACTTGAGCGCATGATTCTTAGGCCTTTTGAAATGGATTGGGGGATAAATGCTGAAGTCTTTGGATCTCTGGGATGTAGATAATCTAGAATTTTATAATCAGAGCATAATAGAATGTGGTCATGGGGACTTGGATAGCTAGAATGCTGATAGAAATGAAGGCTGTAATAACTGTGCTCTGTGAAGGTCCAGAGGGAAACAAGGGTTATATGAGGAACTGGGCAAGAAGCCATTCATGTAATATTCTAGCAAAGCATCTGTATGTTTTTTCTTATGTTCTAAAAACTCAAGTGAAGTTGAATACAACAGACATGGATCAAGATGTTTGGTGAAGAAAATTTCAAGATATCTAAGCTACGATTTGGATGCTAGTTACTTCACTTACTCAGATTTGGAGAGAGAGAGAGAGACAGAGACACACAGAGAGACACAGAGACACAGAGAGAGACACAGAGGGACAGAGAGAGACACAGAGAGACAGAGAGACAGAGACAGAGAGACAGAGACAGAGAGACAGAGAGACAGAGACAGAGAGACAGAGAAAGAGACAGAAAGTAGAGCAAAAAATATCTAAAAGGTGTTCAGTTTGGTAAGGGGAGGAGTGCGAATCCAGTTATAATTGAAGATACAATGGGTTTGTAATTATAATTGTTAGACATTACAACACTATTGAAATGACCAATTTTGCAGTGAGGCAGCAAGATAGCCCCCTGGAGGGAAAGGTATCATACCACCCTTTAAGGGCTCCAGGGCTAACAATGCAAATACCTTTGAAAGATAGAGCCTTCAGTGCATCCTCCAGGAATGTAACTGTCTGCTGAAGGGTTTCTCATGGTCCAGTCATGAATATAAAGAGAGACCATATAAAACTGGTCTAAAGAAGCAAGACTGGTACCACACTGGACACATAATTTGCTTTTGTGCATGTGATGTATAGAGGATAAAAGGTTACAGAGTCAGGGAAATTTGCACCAAGGATTCAGAAAGCCACTGATACCTGCATGAATCTCTTGAGTGTATGGTGCATGAAGCCGTGAAAGAAAAGTCTAAGTGGTGGAGAACCTAGAACATTGGAAAAAGCAACAATGATGTGATGTCTGCCAGGAAAAGAAAGCTGCCTGGAACCACCTTAAAAACAGTCATGAATATGGCAGACCACAGATTTGGGAGGAGGGACTACTCACACCTAGTCCATGGTGAAAAAGATGCCATCACAAGGCCCAGGTCCCATATATAGCAACAGGGTTCTGTGTTTGCCCTGTTGGGTTTCAGGTCTTACGTTGGTCTGATTTTTGCTCTCTGTGATCCTGTTCCATCATTTTGGATTGGGAATGTGTGCTCTATGTCATTTTACCCTGAAAGTACATAATTTGTCTTTTGATTTTACATTGTGTATAGTTAAGAGATCTCAGAGGAGACTTTGAACTTAGCTTTCCAAACAACATTTAAACATTTGAGATTTAGGAAACTGTAGAAAGTGAACTAAATATACTTTATATTTTGATATAGGTATGTGCTTCTGAGGACCATGGTTTAAGCATGATATATTTGAATGTCTATTTGACCAGACATGGACTTGTGGTGTTTAATCTTCATTACCAGCATCAGAGAACACAGAATCAACACATACAAGGCACACTTGTGTGCATATTTCTAAAGGTGCTTTAAGAGGTTTAAGGATGTGAAACAAAAGCCAGGTGGTGGTGGCACACACCTTTAATCGCAGCACTCGGGAGGCAGAGGCAGGCGGATCGCCGTGAGTTCGAAGCCAGCCTGGTCTACAAAGTGAGTCCAGGACAGCCAAGGCTACACAGAGAAACCCTGTCTCAAAAAACAAACAAAAAAAAAAAAAAAAAAGAAAGAAAAAAAAAAAAGAAAAAAAAGGATGTGTGCTTCTTTGAAATGGCCTCTTTTTATGGACATGTTCAGAGTAATGAAAACCGAATATTCTATTATGAGGTTTACAGACAAGAGTGCATGATATTGTCATAAATGTTACCTCATTTAGTTCTAAAAACAAGTATTATTGACTTTTTCTTTTAGAAATAATAAAATTGAAAGGGATAAAATTAAGCTATTTGCCTTTAGCATTCGGTTAGTAACAGGCAGAGTCAATATGGAAGTCCAAGACTATCTGGTGGCAAGCCATCTTCTCAACTGCTTCATGCCTTTACCTTTCCAAATAAGAAGCTGCATTCAAGGCCTGGCCAATCCTGAGCAGTGCTTGGCTCCTGTTTCTGTTCAGGAAATGCTTTTATATAATCCAGCAAGGCTCCTGCATATGTTCCTATATTACTCAGAGATCCGTGTTAATACCTTCAAATGCCAGCTGAAAATATCCTGTTCTGAAGAGATAGTTTCTATTAGTTTGAGTATAGGCTCTGTCATCAGGAGTAGGAATACAAAGGAGGAAATTTTCTAAACTTATGAGGATGTGCATCTAGTCCCTAAGACGATGAAAAGTTGATTAGCACTAGAACTTCCCTGTTCATTGCAATGACAATGACAAAATTTTGAACTGTTGGCTCCAGAAATTGCTACTGACTTTGAATATGTGGAAATGAAAAAAAAATAACATCTTTCAGGTGCATGATTCAAGATGTGCTTGTGCTACAGGGAACTGAGCTCCAGAACAAATAAAGGTGAATCTAGAGAGTGAGTAAGCCTCACATCCAGTTAAAGTCATCAACAAAATTAATGCCCAACACCAAAACCAGTCATATGCTTTTTAAAAAATCAAGATACTATTACAACCAAGATTGTTTTGAAAATAATTCTTGTTATCAAAAATAAGTCATGTTGGAATAGAAAAACTTACAATGTCATTTAAAGGTTTTATTTTCTTTTAATTAAAAGTAAAGAATATTAAGCATTTGCTCTTTTCTGTACAGGGAAAGATCATATCCTAGTTTGAGTCATAATTGAATTTAGGAGTCAATTTGGGGGCAGAAAGATAATCAAGGATTGGGTTGTTGGGGACCAATTATGTACCTGGGAAGGTACTTACAGTTGCACCAAAGCTGTCAGCCACTGCTGGCTAACTGTTGAGGAGGTGGGGCTTGGGGAAGAGAAGGAACTGAGCTTACTGGATGCTTAACATTAGGTCAGGCACTATTTCATTTGGTTTCCACAACAATCCTTCTGTAATTGAGACTCTGATATCTGACTTCAGCATCCCTCAGCTAAAGATAAGGTAGAGTAGATTAGAAGAAGGCAATCTCTTGAACAATGCCACAGGGTTGGTCAACGTTAGAGGCTGGAAGTAATCAAACCTCCCAGGCTCTTTGGGATCAGTAGGACTCGGAGAACATCGCTGATGTAAGAAAACATATTACTTAATATAAATGCTGACAACATGGCAGACAACAGAAGTAGAATGTCAACAACAATATACAAGAGACTGAGTACTTTATTCTTTAAAAAGTTGTATATGTTAAAAAAAATAATTTTTAAAGTTGTATATTTGTGAATATATATATGTATGTATACATACATGTGCACACATGTGCCCTTTAACTTATGTCCACATGGATGCTGAGGTCACATGAAAACCTTGGGAGTTACTTCTTAGGTAATGTCCACTAACTTTTAAACATTTATTTTCAATGTACGGAGGTGTCAGTGTTAGGTCACTAGTTATCACCAGCAGGGAGAGGCACTGTCCTCATGTGTCCCTATTGCAACTGTGACTCTTGCTTCACATCCCTTTGAGTTTCCAGAGAAATTTTGAAATTTTGCAGGCTTCTTTATCAGCCTGGTTGACAGAGTGAATAAATGTATTATTAAATGGCAATGGCTTATGGAGAAAAAATCCCCAGAGCAAAGTGACTTGAGATATGATATAAACAAGACATAAAAGTGCTAAAGGTCCATTTGAACTGATGAAAGAAAGGTGACAACCTGATGTTTTAAAAAAGTCTATAGAATGAAGAACATTTTCTCAGATGATTAACTCCTCAGATAAAAACTACTGACTATACAGCACTGTTATGAACTTTAAAACGAAGTAGACATATTCCTGAAACTTCCTATACCATTTCTGCTTGGAGCAGATGCCAGAAAGCCACACCCTCGCTTTAGGCCCTGCACTCTCTTTCCATAAGAAGGAAAAATCAGATGTTATATGGATGAGATGATGTAAAAAGGATGGAACTGGTGGAGCATATATTCAAAAAACCCAGGTGCTCAGTCTGGCCAGGTTTCTGGGGCATCAGCAGGTACACTGGCTGCTAAGATGAGCATGGAGTGGGTGCAGACAGAGCAAACCAGCAAGCCGGCCACGCAGACACTGTCAACACAGAGTGACTGGGTATGTTCTACTGGGGAAGGTCAAAGTACTCTGTTCCTGAATGTGAGACTCTTACACTACCAGGCAAGTAAAAAAAAAAAAATGTCCTCAGGAGCTCTGCAGACATATACACAAAACAGATAGACTCTCAAGGTGTCCCACTAAGATTCATGTGACCAGAGCACTGAAGAACAAAGATGTGCAGTGACAAAAGGACAGTTTCATGATTCATTCCATTTTGACACAGTCTTGTAAGGTGAAGCCATTCACATTCATGGTCACATCCATCCCAACAGACAAATAGACTTTGAAGCAAGATCTTTCCTTGTGAAGTCCTGGTCTGACCTTCATTCTACAAGTGTCCTTTCTATGTTCCCAGCTGTCTGAGAATGACATTCTTGGGGATAGTTCTATGGGAAACCGATGTGGGAGAAGATGCTGATAAGTTCATTGGATATATCCTCAGGAGGTTCCAGTAAGAAAAACTGAAATCTAGGCTACTCACAGCACTGGAAAACAGAACACAGGCAGGGGAAGAGTTGTTCTTTGGCCCTGCATTCACCCTGGCTACAAGTTGAAAGCACATTGGTCACATTCTGTATAAACATACACTCCAAACTGTCCAAGCATAAATCACCACATTATTAGACTTGTGAGCTATTGATTCCCATGCCTCAGCTGTTCTGGGCTTGATTCACCACCATGTTGATTCAGTTTATTTCTGTGTGCTGAGAGATCGATAGCAGAAAACATCAAATTGTTCTGGACAAATAATTTTATCTTTAAATTCTTCAAAGGGCAGTTGACATTTAGAGTGCTCTAAAGGACCTTCATGCCAGGTTATTTTCTCAAGCCATGTGTAGTAGACAGTTCTCTTCCCAATGTCCCAACATACATGTTCAAGTACTTCTACTCAGCGACTGTGTTCACTTAGTCATTTGTGAGCCTTAAGCCTGGAGTACATTCTATCAATTGGCTAAATCTAATCTTAGCCAGACCATTTTATTATGCCAGCATTAAATAATAGAGCCAGAGTGAGTCTTTTGTGCAATATAGCCCAAGGGCAATGTCAAATAAATAGCCCATGCCAGAGTTTAACTGTCTACTTCTTTATAGCATTAAAACATTTACTTTGTCCCCTTGAAGTTCCAAATAAGAAAAACAGCCTGTACCTTATTATAAACAATAGCAATTTCTTCTCTTATCTAGAAATGCATGCTGTGCTCAGAGTTAGATCACACCATAAGGCAAGGCTATGTTCTCATTGTCCAAGTTTTCCAGCCAAATCACAATCCACTCTGAACATTTATACACATTGTCATTTTCAAAACCATCATTTGCTCTGGTATTTGAATAAGTAAAAGGTTTTTCTGAGGACAGTGTCAAGTTGTCCCATGATGGCCCCATCTTGATCTCATTACTCATCGTCCTCCATTAGCAGGCTCTGGAAACCGGCAGTTTTGAAAATAGGCACTTTGTGGAAAATAAAATGTGAATCAGAAGGCAGCAAGTTTTCAGAGACCTTTGGACATGTCGTTCTCTCCCAGGCATAGCTGTGGCATTTCTACAGGGTATGCCTGATTTATCGGCTGCCAGGGGCATTGTGGGAAGACACTATTTCTCAAAGATCTAAGTGAAAAGTGCAAGGAGTAGTGTCTGTGGAAATAGTCAGATGCCAAAAGTGAAGATATATGAGAGTTGTGTTTGAAACCCCCACTGATGTGGATGCTGGCACCTCTCTTAACAGAAACCTCTATGATTCCAGAACCAGTTAAGGCATTGGTTACTTGGGGACAGAATGGAGTTCTAGGAAAGAAACTTCAGAAAAATTTTTGGAGGGACAGGGAAAGGCAGGGCTGGAAACAGTAGTGTGCTTTTTAATTACTGAGGGTACATATGTTTTTTCTCCAGCTTAAGTTTTTTTAATAAGGGGGTTTTTATGCCTTCCTGTTATTTTGCAATGACCCTGCCTCCGCACACACGTAGGTTGCCAAACTGAAAGAATCTCTGCCTGCATGTACTCTCTTTAGTTGAAAGACAAGTGTCAGCTATTCCCAGCGAGACAACATCCAACAGCCTGCTGCAGGACTCAGGTAACAAAAGGCTCCCTTTAGAGCTGGCCGTTTTCTAGTCTTCATTGCTGCACTATGGTCAGAAAAGACATCCAGCACACCTGGGTCCTCCTCATAGGCCAGCAGGACTGTCAGTGAGCACATTAGGAATCCTGCTGTTGCATTTACATTTTAATAAGTAGGTTAAAAAATCCCCTTGTCAACATCATGAAATTTACAGGCAAATGGAAGGATCTGGAAAAGATCATCCTGAGTGATGTAACCCAGACCCAGAAGGACATGCATGGTATATACTCACTTATAAGTGGATATTAGTTTGAGCGGGACCCCTGGGCCCAAATCTGCCTATCATAATGTTCTACTTGTAGGTTTCTAGGACCCTCTGGATCCTTCTACTTTGCTATTCTCCCATGAGAGTCCCCCATCTAGAGTCCCAATAGGATGTCCTCCCCTCTCTCCCAGTTTCCTGGTAAGGGAAGGCTTTCATGGGACATGCCCCTTGGGCTAGTATGCAGATATAAGTGAGTATATACCATCTGAGTCTTTCTGCTTCTGGGTTAACTCACTCATTATGATCATTTCTAGCTCAATCCATTTATCCACAAATTTCGGGAATTCCTTGTTTTTAATAGCTGAGTAGTATTCCATAGTGTATATGTACCACAGTTTCTTTATCCATTCTTCTACTGAGGGACAATACAGGCGGTAAACTTTAAACCCCTACCCAGATCTAGCCAATGGTCAGAACACTCTCCACACTTGAGTGGAGAGTGGGATATGACTTTCTCAAGTACTCTGGTGCCTCACATTTGACCATGTCCCCTGGAGGGGGAGACCTGGTGGCACTCAGAGGAAGGACAGCAGGTCACCGAGAAGAGACTTAATACCCTATGAGCATATACAGGGTGAGGTAATCCCCCTCAGGAACAGTCATAGGGGAGGGGAATAAGGGGAAAATGGGAGGGAGGGAAGAATGGGAGGATACAAGGGATGGGATAACCATTGTGATGTAACAAGAATAAATTAATAAAAATAAAAATAAAAAAATGGATATTAGCCCTATAATACAGGATAACTACACTACAATCCACAGACCTAAGGAAGCTAAGAAACAAGGAGGACCCTAGGGAGGATGCTTAATTCTCATTCAGAAGGTCAAATAGAACAAACATTGGAAGAGGCAAAAGAAAGGGAACAGACCGGAGCCTACCATAGAGATGCTCTGAACAACCCCACCCAGCATGGGATCGCAGCAGATGCTGAGACTCACAGCCAAACTTTGGGCAGAGCACACAGAGTCTTGTGCAAGAGTTGGGTGACAGAAGGACAGAAGCTTCACAAGAAGACCAACAGAGCCAGCAAATCTGGGCCCCAAGGGGGCTGGTGGAGACTGATGCATTGAGAGGACTTAGGCCCCCTGCTCAGATGTAGCCCAAAGGCAGCTCAGGCTCCATGTGGATCCCCTAGTAAGAGGAGCAAGGGCTGCCTGTGCTGTGGACTCTGTTGCCTGCTCTTCAATCATTTCCTCTTGGTGGGTCAGCCTTGACAGGCCACAGAGGAAGAGGATGCAAGCAGTCCTAATAGGACTTGATAGGCTAGGGTCAGTTGGTAGGGAAGGAGGGCTCCTTCTTTCTGAGGACTAGGGAAGGGGGTGGCACTAGGGAGAGAGGGAGAGTGGGATCCAGAGGAAACAAGGGAGGGGGGCTACGATCAGGACGTAAAGTGAATAAATTAAAAAAAAATAAATTTAAATAAAAAAATAAAGAAATGAAAAAAATCCCTTGTGTTGTGTGCTTCCAGGGTTTCTAAGAAAGGAAGACATAGTTATCATCAATGAATATAGGATAGAATCAGTTACATTTGGCTGAACTGTGGTTCACACTAAGCAATCAGATCCAATTATTTTTCTAAAATCACAAATACTAAAATGACATTGAATATGTTTTTATAGGTTTCATTTCCCTGCACATCTTTGTAAAATGGATAATTTTAACTGTTTAATGATTTCAAAGGAGAATCTCAGAACCCTTGGAGAGGGGTGACTGTATTCTAGTTCATCATCCAGATGTGGAGTTCATTTGGGTAAATCTAAGACACAGCAGGCTATATGCTGGAAGAGACTCTGAAATAAGCAATTGAATTTTCAGTGTTTTCTTCAATATCTATCTTATTACTTATGTTTAACTACTTTTATTTTCAAAAAATGCTTCCTCACTGTAGTTTAGAAAGGCCTTCTGGCAAGCAAAAACAGTGTGTCATAACATCACAGGTTCAAGTTCCTGAGGATGTAGCAAAGATGTTGGACTGAGAGGGGAAGGCTGTGTCCAGGAAAGACAGCTTTTGATTCCTTACTTCATCATATTCCAAACAACACAGGCATTTTGGTGGCCACTCCAAGCATATTCAATAGACCACATACAACAGGCAAGTAGACACTGTTCTGTTTCATTCTATATTCCAATTTATATTATGTATAATGTGTTTACTGGTGAAATACATTTGGAGTAGGAAGATTAATCCCAAAAGATTGGAAACTAAAATTCAATCAACAGAACCAAAAGCAGAGCACAGATAAACACTGATCTCCACACACTTAGATTTCAACTCATTGAGATGATGACTGTCAACCAAAGGATAAGACTGATTTGTAATCAGTGCTATTTATACACAGTTAACATGTTAAAGTCACCAAAAGCTGGCTGAAAATAGTTTAGAATCTCAGCTAATCACGAAAACGTTCTGGCCATCTTTGTTACACTCTGAAATGTTAACTTAGGAGAAATAGTCTTTGTGGTTGAAACTGGTACATATGGGACAAACATAAATACTCAGTTACTACAGAAAAAGTGAATAGGCATACTCAGTCAAATCCCTAGCCTGAAAAGATTTAATTCTGATTATAATTTTTTGCTTATACTTAAAAAAATAAAAGTACCTGTGCTCTTAAGAAAGAAATATTATTATTGTTCCATGAGACAGAAAGTTAAGGCACTTGCACCAGGTCTGATGACTTAAGCTTGATCACCAGGACCTACAAGATAGAAAATAAAGAACACACACACACACACACACACACACACACACACACACACACACACA
>OU015748.1:63803796-63851437 GCA_907169655.1 Acomys percivali | reverse complement strand
CACACACACACACACACACACACACACACACACACACACACACACACTTAAATGTAATAAAAATATTAGTCATGAAAAATAATCAAATCTCTATTAATAAGATATTTTTTGGTATTTTTCTTCAGCTATTTTCTTTCTTTCTTTCTTCCAAATTTTCAAGCTTGATTTCAAACATGTGTATTTTCATTTTTTTACAGTTTTTTTGTTTCTAAATTTCCACTTATGTTGGTTGCAAAATATTCCATTGTAAGGTTGAAAAAATAGAATTCTTCAACTGCTACAATATTCATTTCCTTACAACATTAAAGTTTATTTTATTTTAATATAATTTTACTAGTGCATATTCAGTATTCTGAGTGATGAGTTTCATAAAGACATTCACATGCAATTATATCATGTACTCTGGCCATATTCATCCCTCTCTCCTCTGCCCAGTCCAATCCCTGTTTCCATTAATTTCTGCAGTCTGCCTTCCATTGACATTTCACACATATATATATAATATTATATATATATATATATTACAAATAATAGAAAACATGCATTTCTTGCTTTTCTGACTTTGAAACCTAAGCAACCCAATCAATAAATAGCCTGATGTAATAGGAAGACCATAGGTAAAGATGAGGTACAAATGGAAATTAAATCCACACTAAAATGATCAGCATGGTTAGCCATCAGGGAAATGCAGACTAAACCCACATTGCGATCTCCTCTTACTCTAGTCAGAATGGCTTTTCCTGGCTAGGTTGTTATAAAAGGAAACTGTTGCATGATGCTGGTGAGAGTGTAATTAGTTCAGCCATTATTTCTCATTTTTGGTGTTGCAGCATAGCACCATTCTTTGAATATGAATCCTTTTCCAGGTACTCAATTTTTTTTATGCTAGACTATGGCAAGTAAATTAGTCAAGGGTACTTTATAACTCTTGAGAGATACTACCAAATTAAAATTTAAAATTAGTTCCCCAAAGTGTATGATAATGTATTTTTCTATGATTACCAAGATCCTCTTGGCTTAAAAAAATCACTAGTTTACAAGACTAAATTTTACTTAATTACTTTAAGTTGTAAGCATTATTCAAAAGCTGCTGAGATTAAATGTATTAGAGTTTCTTTAGCTTTTGATATTTGGGGCCCTTGATTATTAGTTATTGCACTCTGGAGGCTTCTTTCTTACTTTATATATTAAGGGTATTATTCTTTATAATATCATTGGAATTCCTTTGTGTATTTCAAATTGAGTTTTGTGAATTTCCTAATTGCACTTTTTGCTTAGTCTTTCTGTTAATGCTTCGAAGGGCAGCTTTTTATTTTGACACAATAGAAATAAACTGGAGAATCAAAGGAAAAATGGCTAAATTCAAAGTGCATTTCTAAGGTTAAAAATTCAATATCACTGTTTCTTAAGCACAATTTTAAAAGATGACTATATGTATATCCTAGATAATAGTGATGATACTCATCAAAATAACACAACAGTGCTATGGAGAGTGATGAGTTTCTGGGTAGATATCCCATACATGTACCCCTGCTTGGTCTTACATGGTGCAATTCAAATGTAAAAGCTCCCCATTACAAGTAGAGATATTAATGTGCTCAACTTGACACAAATTAAGATCATCTAAGAAGAGGCAAGCACCAAAGCACCAGAAAATTTTCCAAAGTGGTTGTCTGAGTCTGCACTCCCACCAGCAATAGAGGAATGTTCCCCTTTCTCCTCATCCTTGCTAGGACATGCTGTCACTTGAGTTTTTGATCTTAGCCATTCTGAGGGGTGTAGAATGAAATCTCAGAGTTGTTTTTATTTTCATTTCCCTGACAACTAAGGATGCTGAACACTTTATTAAGTGCTTTTTGGCCATTCACATTCCTCTGTTGAGAATTCTCTGCTTAGCTCTATACTCTATTTTTAAATTGGATTATTTGGTTTGTTGGTGCTTAGTTTCTTGAGTTCTTTATATATTTTAGTTATTTGACGTCTGTCAGATGTAGGGTTGGTGAAGTTATTTTCTCGGTTTGTAGACTGCTGTTTTATTCTGTTGACAGTATCCTTTGCTTTACAAAAGCTTTTGAGTTTCATGAGGTCCCACTTATTAATTGTTGATCTTAGAGCCTGAGCTGTTGGTGTTTTGTTCAGGAAGTTGTCTCCTATGCCAATGAGTTCTAGACTCTTCCTCATGTTTTCTTCTAATAGATTTAGTGTATCTTGTTTTATGTTAAGGTGTGTAATCCATTTAGACTTGAGTTTTGTGCAAGATGATGAATATGAACGCAATTGCCTTTTTCTACATGTATACATGTATACATCCAGTTAGACAAGTACCATTTGTTGAAGATATGAACCTTTTTTCCTTTATGTAGTTTTGACTTCTTTACAACCCATAAACGTGTGGGTTTATTTCTGGGTCTTCGATTTGATTCCATTGATCAACCAGCCTGCTTCTATGCCATGCCATGCAGGTTGAGATCATGGATGGAGATTCCTCCAGAAGATCTTTTATTATACAGGAATATTTTAGCTATTCTGGATTTTTTGTTTTTCCATATGAAATTGAGAATTTCTCTTTCAAGGTATGTAAAGAATTGTGTACATATTTTGATAGGTATCATATTGAATCTGTAGATTGCTATTGGTAAGGTGAACATTTTTACTATGTTGATTCTCCCAATCTACAATCATAGAAGAGCTTTCCATCTTCTGACATCTTCTTCAATTTATTTCTTAAGAGACATAAAGTTTTTGGTATCTAAGGAGATGATCATGTGGTTTTTTCCTTTCAGTTTGTTTATATGGTGGATAACATTGATGGATTTACATATATTGAACCATCCCTGCCTACTTGGTCATGGTGAATCATATCTTTGATGTGTTCTGGGATTCAGTTTGAGAATATTTTATTGAGTATTTTTGCATCAATGTTCATAAGGGAAATTGGTCTGAAATTTTCTTTTTTGTGGGTCTTTGTATGGTTTAGGTAGCAAGGCGATTATGATCTCATAGAATGAGCTTGGAAATATTTCTTCCATTTCTATTTTGTGGAGTAGTTTGAAGAGTATTGGTATTAGCTCTTTGAAGGTATGGTAGAATTTTGCACCTAAAAAGTCTCGCCCTGTGCTTTTCTTGAGGGGGCGGCATTGATGACCACTTCAACTTCCACAGAGGATACAGGACTATTGAAGTTTTTACATGAACTTTATTCAACTTTGGTAAGTGGAATATATCAAGAAAATTGTCTATTTCATTTAGATTTTCAAATTTTGAGACATCTCAACTTTTGAAGTAAGATCTAATGATTCTTTGGATTTCCTAGGTTTCATTGTTATGTCTCCCTTTTCATTTCTTATTTTCTTGATTTGTCTCTTGGCTTTATAATTAGTTTGCCTAACAATTTACTAGCTCTAGGTTCCATTGATTCTTTGAATTGTTCTCTTTGTTTCTAATTTATTGATTCAGCCCTGAATTTGTGGATTTCCAGTAGTCTACTCCTCTTGGGTTTGTCTGATTTTTTTTACCAAAGGCTTTCAGATGTGCTGTTAAATTCTTTATATGAGATGTTTCTGATTTCTTTTTGAAGGCAATTAGTACTATGAACTTTCCTCTTAGCACTGCTTTCACTGTGTCCCATATATTTGAATATATTGTACTTTCATTTTCATTGATTTTTACAAAGTCCCTATTTTATTTCTTCTCTCGCAGTTGTCATTGAGTAGAGAATTGGGCTGGAGAGATGGATCAGCCATTAAAGGCTAAGCTCACAGAAAAAAAAGTAAGAGTAGAGAGTTATTCAGTTTCCATGTGTGTGTAGGCCTTTTGTTATTTCTGTTGCTGTTGAGGCCCAGCTTTAGTACATGGTGTTCTGATAGGATACAAGGTATTATTTCAGTCTTCTTATATCTGTTAAGGCTTGCTTTGTGATCTACTCTATGGTCAAGTTTGGAGAAGGTTCTGTGAGGTACAATGGAGGTATAATCTTTTATATTTGGGTGAAAATTTCTGTAGGTATCTGTTAGGTCCATTTGATTCATGACATTTGTAAGTGTCATTATTTCTTGGTTTAGCTTCTGTTTCCTTGTCCTATCTTTTCGTGAAAGTGGGGTATTGAAGTCTCCCAATGTGTAAGAATTGATGTGTGGTTTAAGCTTTATAAATGTTCTGTGTTTTTCTGGGTGTAGCTAGCCTCCTTGAGTTGGAGTTTTCCTTAGGGCTGTATTTGTGGATAAGTATTGTTTAAATTTGTTTTTGTCATGAAATACCTTGTTTTCTCCATCTATGGTTAATGAAAAATTTACTGGTTATAGTAGTCTGGACTGGAATCTGTGGTCTATTAGGGTTTGCAAAACATCTACCCAGACTCTTCTGGTTTTTATGGTCCCTGCTGATAAGATGGGTGTGAATGCGATAGATTTCACACTGTATATTACTTGACATTTTTCCCTTGCCACTTTTATTTTTTATTTTTTGTGTACATTAAGTATTTTGATTATTATGTGGCAGGAGGATTTTCTTTTCTGATTTACTCTATTTGGTGTTCTGACGGCCATTTTTATGTTTATAAGCATCTTTTTCATCAAACAAAGTTGAGGGGATTTTCTTCTATGATTTTGTTGAAAATATTTTCTTGTAGCCAGGAATCTTCTCCTATTGTTCTTAGGTTTTATCTTTTCATGGTGTCCTTGATTTCTTGGATGTTTTATGTCCAGAATATTTTATATTCGACACTTTCTTTGATGGTTGCATCAATTGTTCTACACCTGAGAATCTTTCATCTATCTCTTGTATTATGTTGATGGTTACCTCTGTAGTTCCTGTTTTCTTGTCTAAGTTCTTTCTTTCCCAGATTTCCTCAGTTTGTGCTTTTAAAAAAATTGTTTCCATCTTTAGATCATTAATTGTTTTTATTCATGTTCTTCACCTGATTGCTTGCATTTCCCTGAATTTCTTTCAGTGATTTCTTCATTTCCTCTTTATATGCCTCTCTCATGGCCTCTCTAAGGGCCTCAGTCTGTTTGACTGTATCCTCTTGTATTTCTGTATGCTCTTGTATTTCTTCGTGGATTTTATTAATCTCCTCCATTATCAACTTCATAAGGATAGATCTAAGATCATTTTCTTGTGTTATAGTTATGTCCAAGGTTGATTACTTTGAGATAACTTAGTTTGGGTGCACCTGTGTCCTTTACTGTGGTGTCTCCTGTAATCAGGGAGACTTAGATACTAGTTTTGTGGTTACCACAGTTCATTCTGGGACACTAAACAATGTGTGCTGCAGGCAGGCATGTGGCTAAATGTTGAAGACCATGCCTGTGCTTGCATAGACCCAGGAACTTTCTGTGGATTAGAAAATTGGCCTAAATACAAGTTCAATATTCTACAGTACAACCATGCATAAGACTGCAGATACTTCCATAAATTTTCTTAAAAGCTTTTTGAAATAAGAGCATTATAGTATAGACGATAACTAAGAATTTGAACTTAAAATTTGATTTTTGTTAAAATCTGGAGTACCACCTAACATACTAGCTGGAGCTACATGGCTTGCAACCAGGGACTTGGTTACTTATGTGGAAAACAGGATTGAGATAGTAGTCCTAGCCTTTCAGCAATGCTTTGGGGATTTAAAGGGAACAATCTTGAAAAGGTGCCAGTAAGTACTTTATAACTGTAAGCCCCTGGTAGGCTAGTGTTAACATATGCATTCCTTAAAACTAATTATTTGTTCTAAAGTTCATCCTTATTATGTCTTCTAGTAAAAGTAGGATTTTTTATTGTTGTTCTTTTTTTGCTGGCTGGTAGGATGGCAGCAGAAAAACAAAGCTAGAATCAAATACAGCTCAAGGACCTCATATTCAAACAGTAACACTTTTTCTTGCATCCTTCTTCTTGCCTTTGTTTTTGAAAATTCTAGAATATTTAATTTCCATCAAAATATTAATTTTTAAGTGTTATGTGAATTTTATCTCTGGATTTAAAATTGTATTTTATGAACTATCATAAAAAAATCGCAAGAGAGCCCAAGAGTATGTTCATATAATATAGAAAAGCTTCAGTGGTATTTCATATCTTCTCCCCCAAAACAGCAAAAAAACCTGCCATTCATAATTTTATCTCTCTATGTAGCATTAATATAGAATGGGTTTTTAAAATAAATCTAACCATTTTTGGCATTCTTTGTCCAGTGCTGAACAGTATCATATATCCTGCTTTAATATAGAGAACATTCATTAATTTCTCTCACAAGAATTATTTACAGTTTTACAATAAAATTTATGCTTCAAAATCTTTTATATTTTCAATTCTTTCTTTTTTTCTTTAACCTAACTTAAGGAATTTTTAATTTCAATGATGCAATTTATAAAGTATGTCCTTGATATTCTCCTTTTGACAACAAACCATCGTTTATTCTTTCTACTAAGATTTTTAAAATCTAAATTACAGCCGGGCGTGGTGGCGCACGCCTTTAATCCCAGCACTCGGGAGGCAGAGGCAGGTGGATCGCTGTGAGTTCGAGGCCAGCCTGGTCTACAAAGCGAGTCCAGAACAGCTAAGAATACACAAAGAAACCATGTCTCGAAAAACAAAACAACAACAACAAAAAATCTAAATTACTATATATTTTTAATTCTAATAATTAAAATCGGTTTATTTTGTATATACACATTCTTATTTCACTATATTTTGCTCCTTTAGAATATATTATATTGTTATTTATATTTTAAATTGTTATCTACGTATAGAGTTGGGGATTAAATTCAGGGCCAAAGCATTATGAGTTATACACTAAACCACTGAACTATACCTTCAGTTTACTATTTTTATTTATTTATTTATTTATTTATTTATTTATTGTGTGTGTATGTGTGTGTATGCATAGGAGGTATGTGTGTCTGTGGTATGTATTAGGTGTGTGTATGTGTGTGTGTAATGTGTGTATATGTGTGCACGTATGTGTGTGTATATGAGGTGTATGTATATGAGGCTTGCATGTATACATGAGGTGTATGCATATAAGGTGTGTGCATATGAGGTGTGTGTATATATGTGTCTGTGTGCATGTGTCTGTGTGTATAGTTGTATTAGGTATGTGTGTGTGCACATTAGTGTGTGTGCATTCAAATGACAGAGCAGAATATCAGGAGTTTTCATTTATTACTTCCCTTTCTATTGCCTTGAGATAGGATCTTTCATGGAATGAGAAACTTGACTTTAACTCAGCTAGTGGCCAACAAGCTTTTGTGATTTTGTGTGAGTGAAGATTCAAGAATATAGTCTTAAGATTTAAAATTATGTTCCTTTCTCCCTCTATTGTAGCATCCCATGGTAATTAGCCCACTATGGCATACTAATTTAGACAGAAACACATGTTGTTGAAGAGTATAAGAGAATGAAAGACTGGGGTGGAAAATGAGTGAGTTTGAAAGTTGAAAAATAGGAGAATGGAAGTGATAGAGATACTTCATAGAATGCTATCATTCCATTTCTCAATTTGGAATTTAATTTATTCAGAGATAAATGTTAAAGTCTTTTGAAAAATATCCCAAATCCATAGAGACTGTTCTTAAAATTCAAAGACAACTATCTCCAGTTAGCCTTCATTTTCTTTGCTTAGCAAAATAACTGAAGACAATACCACTCTCAGGACCTGTGTTAATGAGGAGCAGATGGACGAAAATTGGATAACGAGTAAGGTCCACAAATGCAAAATCTTAGCCAGGTGAAATGGCCATTGGTACTATAGAGCATCAATTTCCCCCCAAATCCCGTGTTTTCAAATTGAATTCTTCTGAAATTAGAACAGTCTTATAATATATTCATTGAGATGGGGCTTTTTATCTTTAAAATCTTCTCTCATGTCAAAGGTTTGCCATTCAATTCAGTAGTTGGAATTAAAGAAATTGAATCTTTTAATATAATCATGGAAAGGCTATAAAAATAACCATAAAACAAAATGACAACAATAATCTGAAAATTTTTAATCCAATATGAACAACAGAATCCAATCTTCTAGCTGAAATGGGCAGAGAGTGTTACCAAATCAAGTCAGCAAAAATCTGGGTGTGGCCAAAGCCAGAGGAAAATTAAACTACAGGACTTGAAGTCTTTGGAGAAAAAATGACTTTTTTTGTAGTTCCCTAGGGTCTGTCTACATGAAAACCTTGGCTTTTGTAGCTGAAGTGAGCTTTCTAATAAACCAGCACAACCAGCTTTATGAGCTTTAATCTACCCTGCTAAAGGGGCTTTAATTTGTGGAGAAAGAACTAAAAGGAAACTGTGAGTGGCTTTGATCAAAATTGAGATATCTCTGGGAGAGACTTTCCCCTTGAAGCTGAGAAAACATCTGAAGGGACTTTCTAAACAGACAACCCTAGATGAAAGGCAGCAATACAAACTTATGACCCAGTTATAAATTCTGGTCCTCTCACGCCATAGCAGGACTTGAGGTGAGTGATGAGTAGCCTGGGACTTTTCACAAACAAAGCCCGGCTCCCCTCATGTGAAATATTTCCAGATGGTGGCCTAACTTACTCTGCTAGTAGTAGCAAGCTAACTCTATTGTAGGCAGTAACCCAGCCAGGACCCTTGTGGGGGACATGTTTGAGTCTTTGAAAGCAACTGTCATTCAGTAAACTCTTTCTAGTGTCCCAATCTCATTATTTATTTGTTATTTGGGGTGAGAAACTTGAAACAGGCCTAAAATAAAATTAGTTACAATCACAAACTGTAGTTAAGAACACACAACTGGTAAAAGAGAGGATTAATTACAAAAATTATCTTAAAAGAAGGTAGCACTTGTGAAAAAAAAAGTTGATTGTCCTATTCATTCCTATATTCTGTGCAGATGTACATTTTGGGCTCTACACTATATTATACTAAAGACTTGTATGATAAAATTAAATTTAAACTTAAATTTGTTAAGATGACTTATTTTGTGTCCTATTGATACAAAACTATGAATATAAAAACTCAACCTGGGTAGTTATTAAATAGAAACCACAGTAAAGCAAATACTTTAGAAAAGATTTTGAAGGTCATTGCATTCTGACACCTTTGCCAGCCTTCAAATCCTTTGTGTGACTTTGGGATCAAATGGTCCGGAAAGTTCCATTTTTAAAGGCTAGTAAATCCTTCTCTTCAAAACAAAATGTCCCAAATGAAAGATGACTTCCCATCTCATTCTTATCTCTACCCATATTGATTTTATTAGACTTGACTCTTATAAGTATTATAATCTCCACTTAAAACATCAGTAAATGGAATCATAGATTAGTTACTTCTTAGAATGGTCAATAAGTGAGTCATGTTGTCATAGTCTACATCCAGTGTAGTGTAGTGTAGTATAGTGTAGTATAGTATAATATAGGCTTTGGTTCTCAAGCTGTGGGTTGCAACCCCTTTGGCAAAGCTCTGTCTCCAAAAATATTTACATTACAATTCATAACAGTAGCAAAGTTACTTATGAAGTACCAATAAAAATAATTTTATGGTTGGTGGGTCACCATAACATGAGGAATTGTATTAAAGGGTCACATCCTTATGAAGGTTGAGAACCACTGTTTTAGGACATGAAGCTGTTTTTCAAATCCATAGTAGAGTATACAATGGTCTTAACCACTATGCTAATTAGCTATTGAAACCTATACAACAAGATTCTTCAGCCTCTTTCAAATAAGTTCCATCTGCATCATCTCTGTACTTGCTGCCTATGTAGGCCCATCATATACTAAGATTAGACTGATTAGACTCTTGTTCCTTGCTGGGCATGGCGCTTAGAACATTAAATGGCACTTAGCACAACCTCAGTGTTTTCTAAAGAAATGAATGACTTTTTAATCATTTAATAACAAGTAGATAGCCACATCATTTAGACTGCATAACAGAGAGTTTTGAGATGGAAATAGAGCACTGCTAGGAATTACTAATTACTTTGTGTCAACTCTTCCAGAAAAGTTGGGGCCTATAAACTTCCTAATAACTGGGCCACCAAATGTATGAGGTTGTCTTTTGACCACACTATACTGTCTTCCTCTGGTATTACAGCAATTTAAAGATGGAAACTACATTTCCTAGACCTGATGCCGGCTGGATTTAGAGTATGACAATGTTACTCAGTTCTGTGAGATTTCAAAGGCAAAACCTGTTGACTCCATAAAGGTGATAAATAATCACACGGGCCTGCATGCCTCAGGTAGGAGCCTCTTCCAACACGGCTTAAGCATCATACTGCACACCACTTACCTCTGTACTGCTATGCAGCTAAAGTTCTGGCTGATCATTCCCTATAGTTCCTGTAATTCATGGTTTTCTAAACATAGGGAATCATGCCTTATCTGCTCTCTGAGGCTTTCTAGGAATTTTATAAAGATTTGTAAAGTCCATAGCTGCATCAATAGTCAGAACTCTCAAATCTCTGTCTTATCTCAATAACGATGACCTTTTTCTCATGCAAAACTCAGTATACATTGGGATTTCAGTATTTCCAGTTGCCTTGTTATTTATTCATACTCTGGCCAACACTTCTCCTTTCCTTTATTTCATGTATTAACATACAACTTGCAAAGTTGCTTCCAAAGGTTATAAGGCTAGGGAGAAGCATAAAGCTCTTAATTAATTTGGCCCTGTGAAGTCAAACTTCACCTACCTCATGGCTTGAGATTACCATGATCTCTCAAACCATGAAAAGCATGGTATTAGTAAACATTAAGTATTTACTTCATGGGTTTTGATTCCCTATTCCAAACCCTTCTCGGCATGAAATAGTTGGAATAATTTATGTTCTCCTCCTTGTCTCACTGTTAGATAATAATTTTAGGGTCTAAGCATAAAAATTGTAAAAGAGACAAACATTATTTATGCTTACACTTAAATGTATGAATATTGGTTTTACTGCTATGATGTTTTGAATGGAAATGGCTCCCATAGGTTCATGTGCTTGGGAATGGCATTATTAGCAGGTATGACCTGTTGGAGTAGGTGTGGCTTTGTTGGAGGAATTTTGTCTCTGTGGATGTGGAGCTTTGAGGTCTCATATATACTCAAGTCATGCCCAGTGGGAAGGTCTCTCCCTAATGACTTCGCATCAAGATGCAGAACTCACAGGGCCTCTAGCATCAGATCTGCCTGCGTGCTACCATGCTTTCCACCGTGATAATAATGGATTAAATCTCCAAACTGGATGCCAGCCTTAAGGTAAATGTTTTCTTTTATAAGAGTTGCTGTGGTCATGTTGTCTATTCACAGCAATAATACCCAAACTAAGACAACTGCATATGAATAAATATTACCTCATATAAAATTTGACATATATGTTTAGTGTTTAACTTATATATACATACTGATCAGTATTACTAGAATTAACAAATTTATAGTAAAGTCTAAAGTAGTATTATTGTATTTAACAACAACAACAACAAAAACAGCAATAACAAAATACCCAAAATCTTCTCTGTATAGGACCCATATGTGAAAAAAAAGTTCATTTTTGTTTTAAATTAGTAACATCTACATTTTTCAGTGAGTGATAATACTTTTGAGATTCCAAAGGTATAACACTATACCTACCAGACTTGTAAAGGACAAGGTTTATATCATTTGTATTTAACACAGTTGATAACCCATCAAATCATACTAAGTGAATAAGAGTAGGTGTGAAACAGGAGTATTGAATTTGGAAATCATTCTTTTTTCATGAAGCTATTAGCTTCTACTCAACTCTGATTTAAGAAACAAATATATCCACGAACACATTCATACAATATAGCATCTTAAAGCAAAGAGGCAAATTCAGAATAATACAAACAATGTTATGTGATTACAGAAATGGATTTGCCATAGACAGGTTGTGGGACCTTTATCCTTCCCATCTGAAGGTGATTTCACATAGGCAGACACTTGTTTCTTTTTAATGACAGTGGTGAAGATGGGTTAATTTCTGAGGATGATATATGGTCAAATCAGGTAGCAGAGCCATCCTACACCATAGAGATTCAATTCCTGCCTGAATTGAGACATTCATCACTCTGCTCTGCCTATTCATGTCTCTGTCAACAAATGAAGGTCATGTTACTCCCTCACATTTGTGTTAACAGGAGATGTGCATACAACAGGCTATCTGAAAGATGGATATGAATGAGATGATGCACTTCAGATGAGCCATTACTAGCCCAAAGTCTAATTCTACTTTCCATCACTTTTAATTTATGTTAAAGAAAGCAAAGGAAAGAAAAGTCAATAGAAACTTGCCTTCATTGAATATGTGTGGCTGGATTTTGCGCTCCTTAATTCTGCATGTATTTTTTTCTGATTCATGTCAACAGCTCTTGAAGATGGCAGTATAATTATCTGTATTATACAGTAAGCAGACTTATTGTATCTTTCTGCCTTAAAACTTGAACAAATCTTCTTGTCTTTCTCAAACTAATTTCCCCACCTGTGAAGTGTGAACAATACTGTTTTTCCTGCATCTAGGTATTTTTTGTATAAGAAGTTCTTTGCAGAATTGTATTTCCTGTATACATGAGCAAAACCAGACATATCTGTTGTTAAGGACCTAATCTTTATCTTGGCTCTGTGTCTACAGTAAAAGGCTTTAAAAATAAGAGTCCAAACATTCTCAGACACTTCATATCTGTAGACAGAACCTCCACTTCATGCAATACAATTAGCAATACATCTTAAGCTATTAAAAATACTCATATACCAAAGACCAAAGAGGAAAATTACAGACAGGATCAGTGATAACAATCAGAGTTCACTTTGCTGTTGATGATTGCTGAAACACGCTCATCAAGTGACATAAAATAGACCTATGTAAAGGTTAAACCCCTTCACTTTGTGTGCCAAGTATTGAGCCCAGAGAATAATCTACAAAGAAATGACATGGGCTTTGGAGTCATACACTTATGACCAGGGCTAGTGGTTTGTCATTGGTGATTAACTCTAGGGACTTTTCTTCCCTTGGTTCATTTTTAGTGATAGCGAGTGGAAAATAACAATCCAGACTAACTCATACTCTATGTCAGAGGATCTCAACTTGTGGGTTGAGACTTCTCTGGGGGTGGGGCCAAATGACCCTTTCACAGGGGTGACCTAAGACATCAGAAAACACAGATGTTTGCATTATGATTCACAATAGTCATGAAGTTACAGTTATGAAGCAGCAACAAAAACTTTATGGTTGGGGGTCACTACAACATGAGGAACAGTATTAAAGGAAAGCAGCTTTAGGAAGGTTGAGAACCACTGGTCTTGGGAAAGAACCAGAAACATTAAAAGCATTAAGAATGACAGTAACAGTTTATACTTTCTCTGAACTTCTGTCACTTTGTTACCACTAATGAACATGGTGATTGCCATCTTGCAGACCCAGTTCTGGAGGTATAATTGTATGTAAGACATACCATTCCCCACTCCCATAAATCTGGTAATCCAATTTAAGGAAATCACTATGTGTAAAGAACAGCCTAAATATTGTGATTAATCTTTAATAGATGAGAAGACTGAGGCTGGGACTGGTCAGAGATTTTTCAAAGCTTTTGAGAAGGTAGGCAGCACAGCCAGACCCACATTCATACTTGCAGGACTAGTCTGGGAGTCTTTGGAAACAGCTGTACTTTTCAGTTGAATACAGTGAGTGTGAAAGGACTAAATCCATTATCATTGATTCTTTGATTATATTGAGGATAATGGCCTTGGGATCTTCCTTTTGGGTTTTAATTTATGAGTTTCTTATGTGTAGTGGTAGGGTAGTTAAAAAGAAGCTTTGTCCTGTGAGTCACAGATATTTCTTTGGAGGGAAAATATGCAGTCCTTATTAGAACACCTGCTTATTTTAGAGTGTCAGCGGACACCATCCAGCAGATGTCTGTGTTGAACATTTTCCAAGATCTCCACCCTATAGCTTCTACCTCTCCTTAAAAGAGAGATTAAATAAGATCCTTGAAGATTTCTTCCAACCTTAAGAGAAAGTATCCTTTTCTCTGTTTCCAGAGAAGACATGATATAAAATGGATGCTCCCATAGGTAGTTCCTGGAAGACTTAATGAGGAGACCTATTTGGTGAAGATGGTTAATCAAGAGAGAAATGGGGCTCAGCTAGCATGGCGGACATCCCATACTATTAGTCAGAAGCCATCATTATGACATATTCAGGTCTATGTCCAGAATAGGCCATATATAGATATGATACATTCTATGTGGGCTCCAGAATGTTTCTATAGATGATCTTAAGATTCTCTTTCATCTCTGGCAACTGAGAATACTTGATGGTCAGCCTTACTAAGGACAAATGATACACTTTCTCTCTGGCTAAATGTTCAGGATGAAGAAGGGAAACAAAATACAGAGCAAATAGAACTCTGTTCTATTAATTTCAGCATGCTAAGATTCCATGAAATTGAAAAGGAAAAGGCTGGATGGACTAATATTAGATGTAGAGGATTCCTGTTATTTTATTTTAATCCTAAGACTCACCATTGAACGCTAGTGGACCAGCCTTCACTAAAGCATAACAATAATTAAAATAATGAAATTAATTTATACAGAAGAAAGATTAACTTGAGATCATAATCCCAGGTGGACCCCTTGCTTGGTGTCTCTGGTGGGGGTGCCAGACATGGTTGAGCAGTGAGTATAAACAGGAATCAAAATGAAAGAAGAGACACAGGGCTCCTTTGCCTCCTTTTCTCCATATCCAAAGTACCTCCTACCAGATCCCACTTGACATCTCCTCCAGCAGTAGCATCATGAGGAGCATGCCCTAGGTATATGGTTTTGGGGAACCTTCAGGATTGAAACTCTAACAGTGCGTTTTGAGAAAATCTTCTCTCCTCTCTGCTGCACATGCCTTCAATAAAAGATACATTTCCAATCACATTGACATCACACCCAATAAAACTAGTTACCCACACTTGATCACTGTTGCAGTTTTCATATAGAGACTGCAGAGGGCCTGGCCTGTCTTCTATGACAGTCACTTCTAAGTCTTGGCAGAGAAGAGGAATTGGTATGCAGTAGCCACCACATGATCTTATCTCTCATGAATAAGTTGAAGTCTCATCAAAACCAACATGACCTTATAAATAGGCAGTTACACAGAGACACTATTTCACAAAAATTGATGTAAGTGTATTCTCAAAGCAAATAAATATACAAGAAAATTCATCTTTAGCGTCTAAAAATACACATTCGCACAATATTATAAGGCATGATTTGATGATCACTATGCCATGTCCTTGTTGCATATTTAACTGGAGAGCATCTCTGCTATGTTCTCTCATCGAACAAGTATCTTTTAAGAATGCCAGCTGCTTTTGACGAGAAGCAGGATGAGCCAAGTTTCCTTTTCCTCCTACTCAGAGGGCCTGACCTGCTGACGGGACTACTTCTGCACTAAATCACATGAGGTAAATCCTCCCAAGTTGTGAGGTCAATGACCAAGGTATTGTCAAAGCTAGATATTTCTCAAGGTTTCAGGCAGTAAGAAACAGGGTGAGAGAAACAGAAGAGCATTTACCAAAATTAATTCACCTTCTCACAGACAGCACATTTTTCTAGCCTGGAAGATATAGAAAGTAAACAAAAGCCCCAGACACATCAGAAGCTTGAGAAAGAAGACTTACATTGAGCTGACGACATATGATTCCAATGAAACTGTTATCATGGAGGGGACATAAAATATTATTTTATTCTATTCTTCATTTCAGGAAGTGAATGGAAAGAAAAAAAAGCCCTGGTCAAAATTGCTTCTGACTTTCAGCACAAATTACCCCATAGCTGAAGTGGTAAGACCTAAAACAACAATGAACTTGGAATTCTCTGGGTATAGATCAACTAATTGCACACATTTTTAAAGTCTAAAGTGATCCCAACACAGCTGCTGATAGACAGTGTGAAAAGAAATAGCACTTCGCGATGAGTACAGCAATTCACACTGACAGGACGGCCCCTTCTGGGGATTCACTTCATGCCACTACATTACTTTTATAGCTCTTGGAGAATTAAAAAAAAAACAAACCACCACCACAAACACAGTCAATCCCTATATTGACAAATTATTAAATGAGATATGCTTCCACAAGAGGAAAAAATTACCACTTTAGCACCTGGTGAATGCCTTCAAATTTCAAGTTAACATCTGTGTGTGATGCTTAAGATGGAGCCAAGATAGGAAAAAAGGAAGATTAAATGATAAAATAAAGACTGAATTACTAAAAAAAACAAAACAAAACAAAACAAAACAAAACAAAAAACAGTAAAGTGTAAATATGGTGACCAAGATGAACAGACACCCATGGAACTGCCTCCTGACGTCATGATGTGTGCCACATGTTACTCCACTCACCTGTGCCCCACCAAGCCTGCTCCAAGCTACTTGGTTGTATGTCATTTATATTCAGATTATCTCTCCTTACATTTATCTTTGATAATTGTATCTCTTAATTACTATTTTTTGTATATGTAAAGGAACAACCACCCTTGTTGGTTGGCTCCTGTACCCCATACAGAAAGACTTCCTCATGGTCTGCCTTATGTCCCTATCCTAAAGAACCCACATCAGGCCAGCTCTACCATATCTGACAAACACTCCTGAATTTTACATGTTGTTGGATATAGTCATGTGAAAATTAAAAAACACATAAAAGTTCAAATGCCATGATGGAAAGGAACACATATGAAGTGCACAGCATAAGTGATTAAGCAGTAGGAAGCAGTGTAACATATTTAGTGGAATACAAAAAGTTCTTTCTTGCACAAGCAGGAAAAAGCCCCAATAAGAAGATTAAAATATACCCATGGGCTTGTTTCTCATATGATACCCACCTATGCCCACTCAGGCTCCTACTCCAACCCCTTTGAAGACATTGAATCAACAATAATCACCATCACACCATTATATGATTCTTTTTATTTCAAAGTGACCCTAAGTATTTTCATTCACATAAATGATCTATTTAATGCCTCCGTTTTGGTAGCACATAAAATTTAAAAAAGTATGCAAATGTAAGTCAAAGACTTATATAATAGAACTATATTGTTCATCCCCCTAGCAAAGCCTGCTTTACAACTACGCTCTGATTATGTAACAAAACAAAGAGAAGGCATCTCCTGATTGCGCTCTAGCTAGCCCTTCTGTTTCTACATGACCTATGTGACTCACATTCCACTCACTGCCCTTTGTTGTCAGACTGGAGTCACAGTAAGATCAAGTGTGAATGCAGTGATGTCTGGAACTAAGGATTTGTTTCTTTTCTCAGTGCCGGGCATTACAGCTTGAGAGAAAGAGGGTGGGGAGACCTATTTATCGGCCAGAAAGAATTAATCAGGCAGCTGAAAAGATGGATTAGCAGTTAAGAGGGCAAACTGCTTCCAAAGAAGATGCAAGTTAAGTTCCCAGTACCCATATCAGACAACTCAATGCCTGTAACCCCAGCTCAAAGAGATTTAATGTTCTCTTCTGGCTTCTGTAAACACCTGCACTCATGCACATATAGTTATACACAGATATGTATATATCCACATAACTAAAAATAAAATAAAAAATTTTAAACAAAAGAATGATGAGTAATATTTTGTCTATGGCATGATTGAGCAAGAATAAACAAAGGGCTTATACGACAAAGGGAGATGGCCAGAAACCAGAAGTATCAAACATGACTGCTCTCTCCCCACAAAGAAATTATTCCTAATGATATTCTGCTATACACATACATTGGTGCCTTGTCCAATCATCTTCAGACGGGCATCATCACTAGAGCAGATGGGAGCAGATTCAGAGACCTACAATCAAACATTAGGCAGAACTCAAGGGGCCCCACATAAGAGGGGGAGGAATGATTTTAGGAGCTAGAGGAGTTCACCAGGAGAACACGCTCCACAGAATCAACTAAACAAGCCTCATAGGGGCTCACAATGTCTGAAGCAGGAATCATAAAGCCTTGCATGGGTCTGAGTTAGGCTCTCTGCAAATATGTTATGGTTGTTTAGATTTTTTTTTGTAGATTCTTTATAGTGGGAGCAGAGGTGTCTTTGACTCATTTGCCTTTTCTTGGGACCCTTTTCCTCCTACTGGGTTGTTCTTATATGAGGTTTTTTGACTAGTATTACTGAATGGTTTTTATTCCATGTTTGTTCTATATCCCTTGGAGGCCTGCTATATTCTGAAGAGATCTGGAGGAATAGGGAGGTGTGTGTGGGGGGGGGCAAAACTGGAGGAATGGAGGAAGGGGAGGACGCATTTATGATGTATTCTATGAGAGAGGAATAATTTTTTTTAATTTTATTTTATTAACTTATTCATATTACATCTCAATGGTTATCCCATCCCTTGTATCCTTCCATTCCTCCCTCCCTCCCATTTTCCCCTTACTCCCCTCCCCTATAACTGTGACTGAGGGGGACTTCCTCCCCCTGTATATGCTCATAAGGTATCAAGTCTCTTCTTGGCAGCCTGCTATCCTTCCTCTGAGTGCCACCAGGTCTCCCCATCCAGGGGATGTGGTCAAATATGAAGCACCAGAGAGAAATACATTTCAAAATTAAATAAGTGAACTAAAATCTGGTCTTTTTAAGGTCCAATTACCCAGGGGAGGCAGAATCACTGATAATTAACAACTGAGTACATTTGCTTTGACAATCTGGGATTTTCTAATGTAACACAAAAATAAAATTGTGATTATGTGTCAGGAGGAGGCAACAAAGTAATTTTGTGTGATGTTCCTATGTTGGTTTGAACAGCATCATCTAGATGCTAATCAATGCCCAAACCTGGCCTTCTTAGGAACTGCATCTCCCACGTCTGTAGATGCTGCTGCCAGGTTAAGAGGGAGGAAAGAGTGCATATAAAACAATGGCGGGGTGGGCCACCAGTAGCTAAGCCTCATGTGGAAAGAGTACGGCAAGAATGACCCTCCCCCTTTGAGAGCTTCAGTTTGACATCTTTAGGACAGCATTTCCCAACATGGGATTATTACAAAGACTCTAGGAACCAATCTTAAATCATATAGATTTTTAAAAAATCAGTCATTTGTGAGTTATATAATCTCTGTCTAAACTAATATGCCAAGTTAATTGATATTTTTCCAACTTGTTACTGTAATTATTGTTACCATGTGATATATGAGATTGCAATTGTTCTAAATTTTTATGATTAGATATGTGAAAATAAATTATTACCTGTTAACATATTCATATTTATTTTTTAACAATGTCATATAAAGCAAACATGGAAAAGCTAAAAATACAAGTGAGAACAGATGGCCAATTGGTTAGGGACTGCTGGTCTTTATAGTCTCACTTTTCTCAGTCCTCCTCCACTCTTCCTTTGCTGTTATATGCTGGATGTCACTGAGAAGAGAATGCTCTAATTTTTCAGATACATTCCCTGGATGACGACCATCAGGCCGAGAGGAAAGAGTTTGTTTCCTTAGAAAAGAAACAGGGAGTGTTCATCTGGCTAATTAAGCTGATGCAGCCCTATGGCTAAAAATGTAGAAACACTTACAAAGTATAAAATTCCAATTCTCATTATTTAATGCATTACAAAAAAGTAAAGAAAAGAAAAGAAATAGGAAGATAAGGAAAAGGCAAAGAGGGAAAAAAACTGATAAAGAAAGGAAATTTTCAAATATTAGAGTAGAAAGTGAAAGTCAATGTTACAGTAACACAACAGGACTGACTCACATACAAATTCACAGAGACAGAGGCAGCGTGCACAGGGCCTGCATGGGTCCATACTAGGAGGAATCATAGAACTGAAAGGAAAAGTGGACACAGGTCCTCATCCATAACCCAGAAGCTATTGCCAATTTATAACCACTTGAAAATGAAAACTTAGTTTTTTTCAAGTGAGTTTCACTGTGGAACCAAACTACTTTTAAGGGTAGGTCCACACCCAGAAGCAGATGGCCAACAAAAAATGAACTCAATGGCATATTTGGGTCTTCCTTGTCTCATACTATTGTGTCAGGGCTTTTTCTCTTCTGGTCATCTGGATATGCATTATGGCTTCCGTTTCATTGTTTTTGTTTGTTTGTTTTTTTTTTTTTGTTTTACTGAGATTCTTGTGTATGTACATGTATCTGATTCTTGTGCATTTTCTTTGGCTCCTTTTCTTCTGTTTGTTTGTTTTGTCCTATGTGATGTGATTGCTTTTGTTTTAGATGCCTGTTTGTTTTCTAAGGAGAAACCCATCTAGCCAAAGGGATCCTGGGAGGCATGGTGAGTAGATGTAATATGGTACCTCATTGGGATACAAGCAGAGAAATGCTATTATTAGATACAAATTATGGGACTGTGAATAGGCCTCGCAGGTTTTAGTTAATAGTACCACATCATAATTTGTTCTTTAATTGAAACAAACCCACTGTGATATTTACAGGGAGATCTAGGTATGTAGGATGGAGGACTCTGAGTAATCTTTATAATTTTCTGTGAATCTCAAATCTACCTAAAAATTAATTTGAAAGTTAATGGAACTGTTAAATAAGATTAAAACACAACTGAAGAGAAATAAAAGACTAGTCCAAAGGAAATCACTCAGAAAGCTGTAAAGACAGATGAAAGATCTATAATGAAAGCTAAGAGCTATGAGACAGGGTCAGACACATGCTTTCTATGCCAGAAAACTGCTCGAGGAGATAATTTCCTATGTCGTTGCTGAATCCCACTCCCCGACACCTGCCCCACCACACAGCTCTCAGCGTTCAGATGGAAGAACAAAAATAAGTCAGAATAGAGGGAAAACAGAAATGTTCCCACATGTCCTAGTTCATCCTGGTGAAAGTGCAAACTATCATTGGTATACTTACATGTGTAAGAGCAAGTCTAGGAATGAGAGGAAAACAGCACAGTGATTTTCTAATTCTAGGAAAACTGGTATATACACCTGATTACACTTCAGTCAAAGATAACAAAATAAAGACACAGTTAAATTAGCTATGTATTTATTACATAACTACTGTGAGGTACACTTTAAGAAGAAGATTGTTGATGCAGAAGGAAGGAATGCCAGTTAATAAAAATGTTGGTAAATATAACGACAATGGAACAATCCCTAACTAAATAACAATAAATATTGGGGGCATTCTTACATAGCATGAACTGAATTACCTCGTTTAGTTATCAAAATAAGACTACAGTATACCCTACTATAATTTCGGTTAGCACACAAGAAAACCAAGACAAAGGGCAATTAAAATTTGCAAGGAAACAGTTCAAAAATGATAAAGAAAAAACTCCATAATACCAAGCAATAAAGCATCTGTGGAGGGTTTACACATAGGCCTAAGTAAACCATTAGTTTATTGCAGTATATTTGGTAAGGTGTGCATGTGTGCTTGCATGAGGGCATGTGTGTGCAAGCGAGAGTGCGAACGCACATGTGTGTTTGAAGAGACCATACTAAAACAATCTGTGATTACTGTTTCATTTCATTAAGACATGCATCAACACAAATATTTACATATTTTAACAAAAGAGCAGAAGTAGACGAATAAACTTCTAAATAGAAGGAAAGTGAGGATGGATTAAGTAAACCAGTTAATTTAGTGGAAACTGAAGGAGGAAAGGGGATATTTAAAAATGCAACTTTAATTTTTAAAAAGTTGGAAAACTGCAAAAAACAGTAAGCAAGCACAACAAGGTAAACAGAACACACCTCCCTATTATCTGATCCCGTCAGGTTGGAGATCTTAAAAAATCTAACTCAATACTGTTCACAACAAAGTCAGCTAGAAAACAGTGACCTGGACAAGTTGAAACTACAGTAGATTAAGGAAGGCTATCCAAAGAAGAGGGATGGTTCTTTGATATTTATAGAAGATGAACCAAGCAGAGGATGTCATTTCTAAGTAAAGTAGGGCTATGGGTTTGAATGCATAAAGCAACGAAGTCTCAAACCACATAAAGATCAGTTGTGAAAAACTCAAGAGAGAAATTTATAAAATCACAATCCTATTGGGAACGTTTAGTATACTTCCTTCAAATTTATTGAATAATAGCATTAGGTAGATTCTATCGCTAGAAAAGTGAAGTTAACAGGCCATCTTTTTCAAGTTAGTCCAATACAGTTTTGAGAAATAGACTAGGTATTAAACCTAAATCTTTTTAAAAATTTTTTTATTTTTATTAATTTATTCTTGTTACATCTCAATGGTTATCCCATCCCTTGTATCCTCCCATTCTTCCCTCCCTCCCATTTTCCCCTTATTCCCCTCCCCTATACAAATACCAAAGAACTGATACTCCACAGACAATGTTATAACCCTTACTCAACAGAAGTGGGACTCAATAACTCAACAACACAGTGTTCTTAGAGATTTAAAGGAAGATATAATAATTAGAGTCAAAAGAAAATTCCATCATATTTAACTCAATGGTTATTCTAGTCAACACTTGTGAGATGCAACCAATCTGATGCTCAAAGGCATTTATGGACAAGTGTATGTGTTAGAAAATAAAGACCAGTTACTAAGGGACTAAACATTCACTTCAAGGACGTGGAAGTAAAACAAAATAAGTCTGACTATAAAATATAATTTATGTAAAAAATATGAAACAGTGTGATACTATTTGGTATATACTTATACAGTAATGTTAAAAACAACCTTGGATCATAGACAACCATGGGTTACAACCGAAGAGAAGAGGGGAAAGGGGGATAGATAGGTTCAAAGTTGATTTCAACCATGCCTATGATGTTTCATCTGTTTCATAGCAAGGATCTAAAACATATACCCCAAATACTCAGCACTTATGGAATCTAGATAAATGTGCCTGTTTATTGTCCTCTGCCATTTTAAATACTTGAAATATTTCTTAGCTCACATATATTATATACTTAATATAATTGAATAATGCAGTTGAATTTGTTATTGAACATATGCAGCAGGCACATAGGACATATTCAGCAGCTAATTGCACACTTTCTCCTCTATGTTCAAGGCATGATTGATCATGAATATGGAAACATCAGACATGGAGTTCTCTTGATAGATAGTTTATATTTCATAAACACAAACAATTGTGTTTGAAAACTTTTTCTACAAAATTTTTATGTGACCAAAAATTATATGTAAACATTTTCACTTAAGATTATTCAACTATAAAATAATGTCTTTGAATATAAAATACTATATATTATATAAAATATATTATATATTATATTATTATATATGATACATATTATATAATATGTAAATGCTTAAAATATTTCTTAACAAAATATATATTTACTATATATTATATTATATGTTAATTATGTATTATATTATGTTATATATTATATGTTATGTGCTATATGCTACATATTATGTTATATGCTAACATCATGTTACATATTAATATAACATGATTACTATATAACATAATATATAAAACATAACCTATAACATATAATGGTTGATATATAATATATAACATAATACATAATATAATGTATATTTAGCTAAGAAATATTTCAAGCATTTATATATTATACAATATATCATATATACTAACATGTATATTCTATATTATGTGTTATATTATATATGTTATATAACATGGAATATATTTTATATTATTATATCATTTTAATATTATATGACATATAATTAATATGTTATTATATATGTGTTATAATAACATATAATATAACTATAACAATAATGTGTAGTTATAATGTATATGATTTATAATGTAATATATATAAAAATATTTAAATGATCTCACTTAAAATTATTCAACTGTAAAATATGAAACAATATGTAATTTTTCTTCAGAAAGGCTAGTTCTAATACAAAGCACTTCATTAAATATTTCTTTGTCCTAATGTTTGCCTGAAATGGAATGGCTCAGTGGTTTCAGGGTCTGTAGACAATGTAACAGGTATATAGCCTTTGAAACACTGGTATATTACATTTTCCCATACACATTCATTAAAGCAGTAAGTCAGAATAGTTTAAGTTACATTCTAAATATATTCCTTTCAAACAATGCCATCATCACTAAAAAACAAACAGTAATACAAGTGTGATTATCATAATTTCTTGCACTCTTTGCATGAAGAGATTCTGAGAATCTCCTGAGCCTGTGGATACTTGATATTGTGAAAAGCCAAGATTTATTGAGAATTTAGACACCAGATACATTGTAAACAGCACCAGATTCTGTCTTCTCTGACTTGGTGGTTTTCTCTATCTAACAACTGACTTGGCAGTAAGATACATTGCCCTTCATATTTTCTTCCTGATATTTCCTTCCTGCAGGATTATATAAACTTTCTATATACAGTATTACTTATGTGTAGGCTATTGACAGAAAGCATAAGATTAAAAAATGATAGTCTCTCCTCCTTCATGTGCGAGTACCATTTTAATTCTATATCACATTTACAAGTCATTTGTTACATACTCTTCACTATGGCAACAAATGAAGGCTTTTTGTGTAGAACCGTGGGTGAGTTTGGCTGTTCTACCTTGCTAATCTAAATATATTAAAGAAGAAGTAATCGCGTTTTGTGCACCCACATTTTCTGTATCATATTAAGATTAAAGAGAACTTATCTGAATTTTCATTTTGGAAAGCAGTCTTATCATGTCGTCTCATACTGAAAACTCTTTATAGGGTCCTGCTGCCTATAGCATTGCCATATTTCAGTTTTGTATCTAGCTGCCTTCACACACTGGCATTTTTCATTTGATCAATTCCTATCACTTCTTACCTATTGCTTCAGATTTACAGAAACATCCTCCATTCTTTAAACCATAGACTTCCAATTTTGTTCTTTATTGCTCTACTACCTACTTTTTTGAGGTTTAGCTCAAATGTCCTTGTTTATGTGAAGCCATTGCTCTCGGACCATGAGCTCTTGGCAGAGGGGACTGTATCCTCTCCATTTGATTTACCTGTTATGACATGGCCACTTAGTGAAATACAATAACCATATTATAATAGTGTTGTCTCAATGAGGTATCTAGCTGTTCTAGACAGAGCCATCCTGAACTTGCATGTACTCCATTCCTGAGTGGGAGAAAACTCACTCAGACACTAATGCTACTTTGTTATATTCTATGGCTTCTCTTCTCCAAGAATCTATTGCTTTCCTCACTATTGCAAACTATGGAAAACGAGGATCAATGGAATTCATCCTCAATTAGCATTCACCTGTCATCTCCTTTCTAGTCCTCTACCAGAAAGGGAGTAACTGGAGGCCTCCATTATGCTCTTTTGTACACTAATATGGTACATTCTAATCAACTGACAAAATAGTAACAACAAAATTCAAATAGACTATAGCTCTAAAATGACTACAGATTATTCCATACCACATCCAAAGTAGTAGGCAACCATAATCTAAGAGTCATTTTTTTAACAATTCTTATCTTATCCCATTGTCATATCTTAAAGATCAATTTATATACAACTTGTCTTTTTAAAATTTTTATTAAGTAATTTACTCAGATTATATCTCATTTGTTATCCCCTCACTTGTATCTTCTCATTCCTCCTCCCTCTCTCTTTCATCCCATTCCCCTCCCCTAGCACAAAAGGGGACCTTGTCTCCCACTATAAGATCTCAGCTTATCAAGTATCTTCTTAGTAGCCTGATTACTCTTTCTCTGAGTGTCACCAGGTCTCCCCACCGAGGGGAAGTGGTCAATTAGGGGGCACCAGAATATGTCCAAGTCAGTCCCTGCTCTCCACACAATTGTGGAAAATATTGTGTCCATTGGCTAGATCTGGATAGGGGTTCTAGGTTTACTGCATGCATTGACCATGGTTAGTACAGTAGTTTGAGCAGACCCACCTGGGTCTAGATCTGCCAGCCTTAATGTTGTTCTTATAGGGATTTAGGACTCTCTGGATCCTTCTATTTTCCCACTCTTCCTTACCTCTCTCACCTAGAGTCCCAGTAGGAATTCCCAGTGTCTATTCCAATCTCCAGCTAAGTGAAGACTTTCAGGGGGCATCTCTGTTTGGCTAGTGTTCAATTGTAAGTGAGTATATGCCATGTGTATTTTTCTGGGTCTCGGTTAACTCACTCAGAATGATTATTTCTAGTTCCACTCACTTGCCTTCAAATTTCAGGATTTCCTTGAAAAAGAAGCCAAATCTATTCAATGGAAAAAGGATAGCATCCTCAACAAATGGTGCTGGTCTAATTGGATGTCTCCCTGTAGAAAGATGCAAGTGAATCCATATTTATCATCATGCACAAAACTGAAGTCCAAGTGGATTAAAGACCTCAACATAAAACCAGAGACACTATATCTGTTAGAAGAAAAAGTGGGGAAGGGCCTGGAACTCACTGGCACAGTAGACAATTTCCTGAACAGAAAACCAACTGCCCAGGCCTTAAGGTCAACAATTAATAAATGGGACCTCATGAGGCTGAGAAGCTTCTGTAAGGCAGAAGACACTGTCAACAGAACAAAGCGACAGCCTACAGACTTGCAAAAGTTCTTCACCAACCTTGTATCTGATAAAGGACTAATATCAAAATATAGAAAGAGCTCAAGAAGTTAAACACCACCAAACCAAATAACCCAATTGAGAAATGGGCCTCAGAACTAAAGAGAAAATTCTCAACAAAGGAATACTGAATGCTGAGAAACACTTAAAGAAATGCTCGGAGCTCAACTGTTATAAACATTTGCTTCATTAAGTACAGTTATTAAAAGGCAAGACCAAAATTTTCTAAGAAAAAAATAAAAGTAAACCACTACCTACACATTAAAAACTATGTTAACAATATTAAACTAAATTGCAAAGGGATATGTAAATACTTTAAAGTGGTTTATTTTCTGTATAACTTTAAAGTGACTATACTATTCTCTAAAAGTGGTGAAGACCAGTAGCTTTAGTAGGATTCTTGATCCAAGGTCATATTCTCCCATCTTGTGTTTGTAAAATAACTGTGGAGAAAAACATCCAAAGCAAAAGTAGACAGAGTTCCTGAAATGTTTTAAGATAAAAATTTCCTATAAAAAATTCAGATTCATAGAAAAAATAACAGAGGGAAGGCAACATATTTCAAATAATACTCCATTTATTTTAAATAAAACAGACTGGAAGGGTGTGAATAAGAAGTCATCGATCAGGTAAAGTTTTCTTTTGGATAAATACAAGTGCTTCTTAAGTACGGTCTCTATAGGCCAATTATGAAGCCATTACATAGTCGCAAAGATAGCCAGCAATTTGGAATGAAAACAGATCCAATCCCTTGGTTTTTAGCCCAATGACAAGCATTTGATTGATTATTCTTAGAGTTTTCTTTCATTCTGCCACCTCTCAAAATGCCCCAGGACAGTGAGTGCAAAAGTACATTCTTTCAACAAATGTCTTGGTTGAAAAAAAGAAATTACTAAGAGGAAGTTTTTTTTTTTTAACCCATGTGTTTATAGCATATTTTTTTCCTTTCTTTATACTATCTCTTGATAGGCTCAGGAAAAGTGTTCCTTGAGTCAGGCTGGGAATGCTATTCCAGTGACCCGGAACTCAAGGGTGCCTACCAGTAGTATTAGGGTTGGAGTCAAGCTGCTTACTTTGCTTTTTCCATCAGACAGCTGTATTGTCTGGGGTACAGCATGTTACTTTTCCTCTGCTTTGAGTTACTTTTCTGTACAGTAGCTGTCAAAGAGCTACATCTGCTGCTTGGGGCTATTAACAGGAAGAAAAGACCATGTATACAGTGAAGAGATTAGTACATGACACCATGTAGTAAACCCAGTCGGTACTTTTAGCATAGCCATAGGTCTGACACTTTGGGATGACTGCCTTTCCTAGTGCAATCTCTTCTCTAGGTGTAAGTCAGTTCTCATATAAGCTCAGGACTCCTACTGTCTCTAGTCCTGCAGTTTAAATGACTTCACCTCATTGGAAGTTGCTACCTCTCCCCTTACATCAACTACGCTGGATTGGATTTCCTTGTGCTTTTCCAGGATGGTCCTGACAAGAACCTGGGAAGAACACTTCTTCATCTATGTCTTCATTTCCAAGAGGAAGTTGTTGCACTGGAGATGGCTGTAAAAGGTTCTAACAGAATCAACACCTTGGCGTATATTTGAATGTCTTCACTGGAATATTCTGGGTCAGGGAAGCCGGGTGATTCCTCTATAACTCTTCCCACTCCTTAGTTTTGTCTGCTAGTTATGTCAATAAAGTATTCAATCTAATTGTGATATCAAGAATTCCCCTCTTTTTTTTGTCTCTTTTAAAAGGTGGCTGTGGGAAATATTTTCTTCTTTATAAAAACAAAACATTCTTATTATACACAGACACACCACACATAGACATATCAGAGCAGAAGTGTGCAGCTCCAGCCACTCTGCAGCCCTCACTCACCCTTCCAGCTAAGACTGTTCCTAACAACATGTTCCTCCTCCTGCATTCCTGCTGAGAATTCCTGCTTCAGTCCCTTGTACTTCAGGAACTCCTACTGATCTTTTCCAAACAAAGCTTGAGAACTCAAGAATCAGCCTGTTGAGGTTGCCCTGCCCAGACAAGCTACCTATGCCCTTCCTTCCACAGGTATCCTAAACAATCTGTATATGTCAGTGTTAGGGAGCATTTGCAGCAATTTTATGGCTTGTTTTGAATCAAATATCTCTTCTGCTTCAGGGATGTCAAGGTCCCTGTCTACTTCCTCTTTGGTCTCGGCATCAAGGATATAGATATGGTATCAACACATAAAATGTGTTGGATGAGTGAGCAAAGGAGCATACAAACCAGTATCTTCTAAGATACACTCTCATACTTGATAATAATAACAATCATGTTATATATACATATATATATATGTTATACATCCCACATTTCATAAACCAGGCAATGCTCATCCTTCTTTGTCTTACATTTCTTTAGTATCAAATCACACAAATTCTAACTTCACAGGAAATGATAAAACTGGGAGAATTTTAGAGTAGAAGATGGTTTATTTTTTGAACAACAAATGAACACTGTGAAGTATAGCAGTTTTGGCAATGAGCTTTGTCCACTGACACCAGAATGTTCCAGGAAATGACATCTCAAATAAACAGCTTCACATCCAGTAAAACACACACACACACACACACACACACACACACACACACACACACAGAGAGAGAGACACACACAGAGACACAGAGAGACAGAGACAGAGAGACACACACAGAGACACACACACAAAGACACACACACACACAGAGACAGAGACAGATAGAGACAGAGACAGAGACAGATACAGATACAGAGACAGATAGAGACAGGACAGAGACAGATACAGAGACAGAGAGAGAGACAGAGCCAAAGATGCAATAACACTTCACAGCAAATAGCCTGCTGCTGACAGTTACTTAGGAATGACTGATTATATTTACAAAACACAAATGTCTCATTAGATTAATTGAATATAATTTAAGCTGATGGCTTGGGCAAAAGAGTCTGTAAGAGTTTTAAAGTAGGGACACAAAGAACAAGACAGTTGAAGGCTAAATCTTAGGAAAAGAGTCTCAAATATCAGAGAGCCCCGGTGGACCAACACTTCAAATTAACAAGTCACTGAGGGACTCAGATGTTCAGGCTGCCTGACATCTCATCCAAGGAAGAACATCCAATAGTAGTGTCATTTTTCTTGGGAAAAGATTTCCACATAGCCGTTCTAATTTGCCAATTAAACAGTTTAGGCTCAATTTAATTAATTAATATAATTATGAACCCATTCTTTTTTTTGGTCTCAGGTTTTTACTGCTTCTTTTTCATTGTTTTTGCTGGTGCTATGGATCAACCTCGGGATCTGGCAGATGCTAAGCACTTATTTTCCTACTGAACTTCACCCTCTTTCTCCAAGCTCCTGTAGAATTACTGGGGCTCATTCAGAACCTGGACCAGACCTTTATGGTAAAATGCATAGAAAATCTACCAAGAGAAACTCAAAATCATTTTTTAAGTCTATGATGATTATTCCTTCAACAGAGTGTACGTACCAGAAGTTATAGAAGACACCTAAGATTCATTAAGTTTCATGGAGAAATAGAAGGTGTGAAGGATTCTGTAGGCTTCCATCTTATAGAAGATGGTAGCTTAAATGGCAAAGCAAAAGGATGTTAGTGATATTATAGGAGTTGGCTCCAGCATTGCACTACTATAACTAAAATACTAAGAAGGCAGGATAGTCACTAATGGGGCCAGAGGTTAAAAACATCATCTTCTCTTTCTCTAAAGTTGTTTTTCTGAGTCATGCTTATTAAGTCATAAAATATAACAGTTATGGAGAACTTGGGTTGGGTCAGGCCTTGTTATAAATAGATTAGGTTAACGCTTCATTTAATTTTCAAAACAAGCATGAGAGATAGGAACTATTATTATTCTTATTTCCTAGATGGGAAAACTCAGGCACAAAGAGTCAAAGAAAGTTACCAAAGGTTAAGTTAGGCAACTATGGAGCTACCAATCTGAGGTATGAATAGCACAGGTGGCCTAGCTCCAGCATTCTGTGGGCTTTTTGTTTGTTTGTTTGATTGGTTTTGTTTTGTTTGAGATAGGGATTTTCTGTGTAGCCTAGCTGTCCTGGAACTTGTTCTTTATACCAGGCTATCCAGGCTACATATCTGCCTGTCTCTGGCTTCTGAGTGCTATGATTAATGTTGTGTGCCACCATGCCTACCTCAGTGTCTGAATTTTTGGTAACGTGTCAGTGCTGCCTCACAACACATACTTAAAAGAAATGCCACTTTTATTTTGCAGTTTAAATTATATGTTCATATGAATTTTCAGAAATCTTTCATAGACTAAATCTGTGAATAAAAGATGGATCAGTCCCTACCCAAAACAAAAACAAAAGAAACAAAAAAACTCAAACAACAACGAAAACTGAACTCAGCTTTCTCAGAGCTGGGACTCCTTTTACCGCTGCATACTGTTTAATGTTTATCCCTGAAATTGAATTGAACTCAATTAATAGTGATTTAGGGTCCTAAGTTGAGGACCAGAGAACAGAGATCCAATCTATAGAGATGGCTCAGTTTTTATTTCAACCTAGAACAAATAAAATAAGCTGGAAGGTTATCATTGAACAGAGATGGCAAGAATACAGGCCAGAGTGCAGGTGCTCTTTCCAAGGCCAGAAAAGTAGTCTGTAGGACACAGTGACCTACCGCCCAGTTCAGATGAACTAGCTGTTCTTTCTATTCTACCACTCCATTTCTATCAAATTGGTGAAACATACCGAAATAAAATTAATTTCCAGAATAAACATCTGTGCTCCATAAGGACATGTGCTTGATTTTTGCATGTTTTCCCCTAGAACTTGTTTTGTTCTGGAATGATTGTGAGGGGAAGATGGAGGTCACCAAGAGACAGGAAGGAAGGAGTACTCCCCACACAACCTAGACCTCTGATTATGTCCATTTGCATTTTATTTGTTGAGCAATTCCTCTCTTTAACTTTACTGGGTTGTAAATGGAGGCACTGAAACTCTGCTAACAAAAATGCCTGTGGGTGGATGTGGAGTTCTCTCACTGTGCCAACGCTCTTAGAACAGAGAATATGCCCCAAACCTCTCTGTGCCCAGCTTCTACAAAGGGCTGTACAACAAGCATAGCAGATGCTCAGTGCATCTTTCCCATAATATATAGTAACAGTGATGGAATGTTACGAATGTGCAACTCAAGATTTCCAATTAGTTTTTTAAATTATTTTTTCAAAAGATCCTGTGTCACGGTACCTAGAGATATTTTATTTATGCATTTCTCAAATCAGGGAAAATATTCTTACCATCTGTCCCAAGGACATACAGCAACATCAAGAGAAATTTTCACTGTTACAGTTTTGGGGTGGTGGTGAATGATAGTGGCAACTAGTGGGCAGAGTCTGAAGATGTCCTGAAATCTCACACTATAATCTGAATTTTTTTTAATAGTGCTAAGGTTGATAAATACTTGCTTAAAAATATCACACAGTTTTTCCATTTCTACATTCTTAAACACAAGTAAAAAACAATTTATAAAAATATAAACAAAAATACTGATGAATTAAAATATTTGATTAAAATAAGACCATTTCAGCAATCTACCATTAGATCTGCATTATTTTCTTTTTGAGATGGAGTCTCATATAGCCCTGGCTGGCCTTGAACTCACTATGTACCTGAAGATGATCTTGAATTCTTGATACTTTTGCTTCTATCTCCTGATTACTACAATGACAGGTATGCACCACTCTACTCATTTTTATGAGTTGTTGGGGACTGAACCCATGGCTTCATGGATGCTAGCCAGATATTCTGCCAATTGAGCTGTATCCCAAATAAGTAATTTTCAACTGACCTATGTAGAAGACTAGAAGACACTATAAAAATGGCAGGAAATTATGAGATCAGAACACATATACTTAAACGAACAACGAACAATGAATGTTTTGACCTCTATGCCATCTGAATCAGAATTTATTCTACAGCTACCGCCCAGCACAATCTGTTGATGAAGCACTTTAAAACCAGCACTGTCTGGTTCAGACAGCAAACTCTTGATTAGACTGTTCTGCTATTTCTAACTGCACTACATATCCACCCTTTTGACCAGCAGCACATCAAAGGGGAATGTACATATTTTATTTGCAAAAATGGTCATAAAAAAGCTGCTTCTAATACTATACCACTTCCCCTGAATGGGGAGACCTGGTGGCACTCAGAGGAAGGATAGCAGACTACGAAGAAGAGACTTGATACCCTATGAGCATACACAGGGGGAGGAAGTCCTCCTCAGTCACAGTCATAGGGAAGCGGAGTAAGGGGAAAATGGGAGGGAGGGAAGACTGGGAGGATACAAGGGAGGAGATAACCATTGAGATGTAATATGAGTAAATTAATAAAATAAAATAAAATAAAAGCTGCTTCTGCTCTTTGCCATGTCTGTCAATGCCTCCTCCTCTCAGCCATACCTAGGTCCAGTTTCTCAACCTGGCTTCACACTATGGCTATAGGAACCATTCTTTTACCACTAAAGCATTCTCTGATTTTCATAAAAGGATGACTGGTTTGCCACACTATACTCACAGCATGATGCTTACTACCTTAAGAGGAGAGGATAAGGAAGTGGCGGGGGTGGGGGCAGCTGATTCTTCTCTAAATTTGGTCATGCATGGTCTGACATCATCTCCAACTGTTATGTAACAATTGTTCTGGTTTTATTTGCTTGTTCGTTTTCCCCAGTGAATGTCAATAATATTTACTTTAGATTTCTGGAGTGTACTTGAATAAAATTTTCTTTAAGGCATAAGTTAATTTTTATCCTTTAAATAGAAGAACAATTCTATTCTGGGGTTAAACTGAGAAAAAATATAAACCACAAGGGGGTCTTTGAACCTACCACAGAAATGAATCCATCATGAAGTTTCTATATACAGTTAACAAGTTACTACTGAGACCATCACACCTTGGTTAAAGGCTTTCTAAATATTTACCAAGATCTTTAACAAGTGAGAGTGCCTCCCATGATATAAAGGCTCCAACGCCATCATCCATGGCACCTTGCCCAACATCCCAGCTGTCCAGATGTCCACTGACCAGGACAACCTAGAATACATAAGAAAAAAATGCTAAGAAAATGACATAAAAGGAAACACTCAAGTATTTGAAATATGATTTGTTTCAAGTGGAAAATTTGGTACAGCAGCTTTGGCACAATTCTGTATTCATTCTCAGAGTGATGAAAATCCTCCACTTGTGCTCCTCTATTAATAATATAATCTTGACCACTAAGGGCATTTGTTTATTCCTGACTGTTTTTAAATAATTGTATAATTTAAATTCAAAATTACATAGAAAGAAGCTCAAAACATCAACCATAACCTCAACTGGTTATTGATTCTTGAAGACACTTAAAAAACACATCAAATTTAATTAAAATGAGCACAATACTTTATTTTTAAGTAATTGTGTTATGTTATAAATTACTTAAATGCTGAATAAATAAGACTTAAATCCTATATCTAATTAAACAAAACATTTAAGAAAAATTTCTATTAGCATTGGGGAAATATAGAGAAACATGGACATTATATTATAAGGTTTAAATCACTGTAAACTTAAATGCTGTTTAAAGGAATAGTAGTATTTTTCTTTCAAAAGCATGAAAGTGATTCTGGTATAACTAAAGTGAACCTTTTCTTTCATTGGAAGGGATAGAATCCAAAGTCTCATGAGTGCTGGAGAAGTGTTTGACTGCCAAGTCACATAGTTGGATCTTATTGAATTGAAATATATGTGCACATCTCCAACAAGCTGAAAACCAAGTAAAATGGTGCTATATTAATGAAGTTTTGGTATAAAAATAGCTGACCTCTAGGCATCACATAATATGCAAATATAGATCAGAGAGATTATAAAGCCAGATAATGACTTTAGGAAAAACACTTCAGCAATTAAAATGGGCAACAGTTTCCTAATAGATATTTAAAAATTCTGTATCATAAAGAAAAGATCTACTCAACCAAAGGCCCCTCTTAGAGAGTGAAAAGGTATTTTAGAGAAAGAAAGTTTCATCTATACACACAGTAAAGGATTTATATACATATGTTGTAGAAACAGTTCCCATGAAACAACAGCAGTCAATTGATAGAAAAATGGGCAGAAGACTTATACAGATAACTCACATACATACAAAAGATATACAAATTACTAGTAACCATAGAAAAAATACTCAGGATCATTATCATCAAAGATATATAAACTAACCACATTAAATCTATTGCCACCAGGTGGCTAAAATGGAAAATACAGAAAATGTCATATAGTGGTGAGAATGCAGGGCACCTAGAATTCTCAAACATTATTGGGCTGAAGAGCGGTCAACAACTACCCTGGAAGAGCATCTTACCTAAGGACTGTGACCACACACAGACTATGAGGATTAGAAATCTTATTCTGTATGGTATATGCAGAAGTGCATTCACTTTAAAGAAGATAGTTTTCATAACAGAATATTAATAGCCCTGTCCTCCTCTGAAAAGGATAATATCCAAATGTCTCTTAAAAGTAGAATGAACAAACTGTATTCATGAGTGGAGCACAACACAACAGTAAGAACAAACAAATACAATGCATGATAAATAGCATGATGAATAAAAGAAGCCAGACACATAATAATATTCTACATATAATTCCATCTACATAAAGCATAAAACCAAACAAAACAGGAAAGTGGTTCTCTTTGTCAAGGACTATGAGAAAACAGAAGGAGGTATGATGTGAGCTTTTGTAGAAATGCTGTGCGTTTCTTCTGATGTGGGTGCTGGCCATGTAGGTGTGCTCAACTCATATATTTAACATATGTGACTCTCCCTGAGAATATTAACCTCATCAATATCTTTAGAAATTGATGCATGGCAAGCTGTGAGAAAACCGAAGATCAGCCACCATTCTTTATGATTAACATGGAAATTCTCCATCTTCATGGGAGAAGAGTTGTGGCCTAAAGTACCACTGTGACCTTAGCATTGCCTATTCACTGAGCAGCTGAAAGTTCTCCTGATGACTTACAGGCGACCCAGCCTAGTATGACTTCATTGTAGTCACAAACAAGGGTAATGTCACAGACTAATAAATGGCCATATAACAAACCAAAGTGGATTGTGTTTCTAAGAGGGAATTGAAAACAAAATAAAAATTAAAAAAGAGCATGTTGCCATAGTAGAGTCTTCTGACTTAGAAAGTGGTGTCATTCCAGAGAAGTCAGGGTGAGATACGTCACATCTTCATAACCCAGCACCATTGTCCTTGTAAGGCTGTGGCAGAGTAAAGAGTCAAAATGTGCTTAAATTAACTTCTTTCTTAGTTTATTCAGGAGTAACCATATCAAGGCAGCCACAATTTTATATTTCTAATCTCTTCCACAATCACTGAGGTCATTTCATAACTGTATTTCTTTGTGTCTCTTACAGCCTTCCTCTCCCCCAGATAGCAATTACCACTTGCATTAGTAGTTACGACTAGTGGAACTAGTGGAAAGGTGACTTCGGGTAGTAAAAAGCTAAATTATAAACCATATGATCTGACCTTTGGCACAATGCTATAGAGGAAAAAAACATATCATTTAGGTTGTGAGAGTTTTAAAACATTTTTCAAATCAAAATGTTGGGAGCTACAATCTGATGATTATAAATGTAATAGGGTAACAACAAAATTACCTCTAATTTTGTAACAATTTAAAAACAAATCTGAAATTTTCTCCTAGAAAAAGCTTTTACATACGTATAGAAAAACTGCAGTGAAAATTCCATTCAAAATGGCATTAGACCAGTCTCTAAAACTCTAATGAAGCCTAGAAGAAGCCCATCCAGAAAAATATACAAATCATAAGGCTGCTTAGAGCCTGCTCTAAGTCAGAGTCAGGTGCAGATGAGCATTAACTGTTATAAAGTTGGATCTGATTTAAGCAAGAAAAGGAGAAACTGTCTACCCAGAGAAGCAGTAACCTCAAGATTCATGAAATTTAGCACCTGATAAAAGGAGAATAACACTCTTGTGTCCTAATCACCACCCGCAACCAAGAAAGTAAAAATGGGCTACCGCCCCTTGTGTGCTTCTATCTGAGAGGCAGGCAGAGCTCTGACCAGTAGACTTTCTATCACCTTCTTTTCTGAATTCATTAAACAGTAAGAGACACACAAAAAAAACCCCCCACAAAACCACAAAAACAACTATAGCAGCAATAACAGAGAATGGGGAGTCTGGCCCTCTGAAATGTGAGGTGTGTTCTCTGTGAAGCACACATTAGAACACCTTTAAGTGACTACCAGAGGCTTGGGCCTATGGAGTGAGGAGCTCAGCAGGAGGAAACTGGATGCAGTGCAGCCTGGTGAATTAGACTGGTTGGGTATAACCCCTGGATGGCCAGCTGTGGCTCTTAGAGTAGAGAAGGACAGAATTAAGGTAAGCAAAACACAAAACCCAGGATATGCACTCACTTCCATTATTGGCATGTCCTGAGACTCTGGATCCAAGTGGATTTTCCTGATTAGAAGGTGAATAAGAACAAAAACAAAAACATGGCAGAACAAGAGGAATAGAATGGCGTGGAATGCAATTATTTTTATGAAAATGTTCAAATATGAGCTATCAGAGAAAACATCATGGTCTTTTATACATTATTTCCTTCAACAAGATTATTGAGTTCTTACTATGTGCTAGAGATACAGACATAAGCAAATATTCTGTCATAAGTGAATCACATTTTGGTGGAGACAAAAAAGAACAAAGTAAATAAATATAATGTAAGTATAGTTTTATATGATATAAAGACAAACCTGGGCATGGTGGCATACATCTATGATTTCAATACTAGAAGGCAGAAACAAGTAGATTACTAGTTTGAGGTTAGTTTGGCTATATAGCAAGTCTATTATATAAAAGAATAAAGAGAAAGGGAGAGGGAGAGATGGAGATGGGGAGATGCAGAGAGCAGAGAAAACATGGATACTAGCAGGGATTGGTCTGGAGAAAGCTGGAAAAATATTTTTGGTGGAGGTAAGTTCTCTTCTTTAAGAAGATGATATTTGTACATGAAGACCCAAGAATCTAAGCAGCTTGAAAACATGTGTAGAAGCTTTGCCTGGAAACAAGAGCAACATGTTTGAAGAAGGATAGGAATCCAGTATGACTAGAGTATAGCAAACGTAGTTGCTGGAAGGATTAGAAGCTATGGGAGATAGACAAGCATGCAAGCCACCATGGAGAATTCTACTTCATTCTAAATGGTAAAGGGCAAGGAAAGGATCATAGCATCCCATTTATGTGCAAAGTCACTAGTGGGTAAACTGTGAAGAATGTAGGGTGAGAGATGAGGAGTAAACAGGCCTATTTGCTGAAACTAATTAATCTAAAATCAGTTTATGAGGGAAAACCAGTAAGCCACAGAAGAATTCTGTCCCCTCCCTAACAATAAGAAAAAGCAAAATAATTAATAAAGCCACAACTTTCTGAAAAGCACAACTTCAATTTGACCAGAAACTAATCTGAGGGATAGCATGGACTCTGAAGAAATGAAATAGTACACTGTTGGCATTTGTCAGGGAAATGAAGAAAAACTGGAAAAACAGAACCATGGAAGTACCATGCAATGTGTGTGAACGTGGGTCAGCACAAGCATTAGAATTCCCGAAACCCATGTAGAAGCATTAACATCTTATTTCTACTGTTAGGAAGAGACACCATAACCTGTTGGCACAAGGTTATTGTGTAATTCAAATGCGGATTTCTGTATCCCCCATTTCTGAGAAGCTCTTGTCTCAGTGTTGTATGAACTCCGCCCTCCCAATTGTCCCCTTGAATGCCAATAAAGCAGCTTACAGCCAATCACCGAGCAGGGAAGAGAAGAGGCCTGGACTTCCTGCCAGTCAGGGGAAGAGGAGTTAGAAGAGGAAGGGAGGGACTCAGCAAGGGATTCAGCCACCTTCAGAGAGGAAGCAGATTGAGCGGGAGCAAAGAAAGAACTAAAAAAGCAAGTAACTTGGGGACTTTTGCAAAGATGGAATCAGGATAACATAGTGGGTTAAGAACAGACTTAAACTGCTCAAGATTCTGTTGTAAAGCCTTATAAACAAATATAAAGGAGTCTCAATTATTTGTACAATAGTTAGAAGATAAGCCAAGAGAAACAATTTTGTAAAAATAACTTTAACAAAGGCCATGGCATCTGTTATAAAGAAAAACATTTAATTGGGGCTGGCTTACAGTTTCAGAGGTTTAAATCCAGTATCAGCATGGCAGGAAGCAAGGTGGCACATAGGCAGAAGTGGTCTGGAGAAGGAGCTGAGAGTTCTACATCCAGAGCCACTGAGCCCTAGCTTGGGCTTCGGAAACCTCAAAGCCCACCCTGAGGGCACACTTCCTCCAACAAGGCCACATCACCTAATCCTTTCAAATAGTGCCACTCATTAAGCATTTAAATATATAAACCTATGAGACCCATTCTTATTCAAACCACAACATTTATATACCCATTTACTAGATTTTTCACACAGGCCTCCATTCAAAGACCCCAAGAAACACTAGGGTTAGCTAGGGGGTAGGGGCAGCTAGGAAGCTTCCCCAGTGGCACTGGGATGCAGATGTTGATAGAATCTTCTTTGATGTAGAAAATGGCCCTGCACATCACTTCCTGTACAGGTCATGGTCTATGGATAGAGTCATTGAAACTGCACTTTGCAATGACGTGAGAGAAGATTCTCATAGATCCATGGGAGGTAAAATTCTCATGTTCAGGGTGACACAGGACAGGTTGCAGAGATCTAGTTCTCTGGTGTAGAAAGGCAGAGTATGGATGGCATAGAGAAAGGAAAGAATTAAGAAGGCTCAGATACCTAGGGCTTGGCTAGGACTGAGGGAAAAGAGGAACAAGAAGCACTTTCCAGATCAGAATCCTGAGGTTGAGTCACTGGAGAGTGAGCATCATGTATCTGGAGAAAGATGTAGGCAGAGAGGCACATGATAATGTGCAGACATGCAAAGCTTCTCATAGTGAAGGTTGAGGCTAGGACACTGGGTCTACAACTACTCCAGCAACCCATACCCAAAAACTAAAACAGAAAACTTTAATTTGCAAAGAAATATGAGCACCATGGTTAGGAATAGAAAATATATCCAAACCTAGCTACATTTGGAGTAGATCCATCCAACTCTTTTCCAATTAATGAATATAGAGAAGAGGGCATATTATGTGATGCATTGACAGTGTTAACCTCAGGCTCTCTTGGTATTCCACACATGGTATCTAGTATCTTGTAGAAATGGTGAAATACAAACTAAGCAAAAATAAGACTCATTGTCACAGCATATAGCATTCAGTAGGGCCAGACACAAGTATCACTGAGACATTTAAGCTATTAGACAAAGATTGCTTTAAAATATAAATAAAATCTCTGTTAATCTAATGAAAGAATGGGGAGTTTCATTAGAAATGTCAGGACTAAAATAAACATGCTAAAAACAAAAAGTATAGCATATTTATAGGTGACTTAATATTTAGATGTGCATGTTAAAAATGAAAACCCTATTACCTTTATAGCTCCATCAGAGAGTAGAAGGTATAAAACAAGGTACAATATGGTTAGACTTCAATGCCAATTTTACTGAATTTGGAAGCCCCACAGATATGTCTTTCTGTGAATTTTTAAAGATGTTTAAGAGAGGAGAGAAGCCCTACTGTGAATGTGGGTGGCACTCTGGAACGAATGAAACCAGAAGAATGAGAAGGACAGAAACGCCTGGCCATTCTCCTTTCTGTACTTCCTCATTGACCAATCTGTCCCTGCCATCCACACCAGGATGGACTCAATCCCTCTAAACTGTGAGCCAAATACAATCCTACTCTTTTAACTGGCTTTGTGTTGAGTATATGGTCACAGCAAAAAGTAATTGGTACAGAAAATTTTACCACAGTTGAGGCTATTGCTATGACAACATGATCAAGTGTTTATGCAGAAATTTTGGAAACGTTTGGACCTGTTGGATACACAATATCTAGAGAATTATCAGATTTTAATGAGTCATTCTGGTGGGAATGTGGAACAACAGAATGCTAAAGCAATGAAGAGAGAGAGAGAGAGAAGCCACATCTCACAAGCTTCCAGCCATATGGAGTAAACATTGTATCAGAAGGGATAAGAGGCTGTTCATTTTCTATAAAACAAATTATCTGACTGCCTTCTGCCTGTGTCCTGAGAACCTGGGTGAGGTTTATGTGAAAAAAATATATACTATTTTGTTTGGTAGGAAAATTTCATGACAGCACACATCTGGGTTGTGGTGTGTTACTGCTCACTGCTCTTAGTCTGATCTTTGGCTAGAAGGAAAACAAAGATAAAAGAAATATACTGTTTGATGAGAAAGAAGTAACTGATCTTATAGTTGCAGGCAATCACAGAGAACAGCTGTAATTGTAACTATCAGTAATAGACTGTACCAGTGTTCAAAAGTCAGAAACATACCAGGTCTGCTTGCTTTTAGCTTTTGTGGCTTAGTTGCAGATGCACCTTCATGTCCCTAGGTTTAGTCTTATGATGTATATTTTAAGATGTTGCAGGAGTCTCAGCGCTACAAAATTGAGGACTGACACATTTCCAGTTTCAGGGAACCCTCAATTTAGTGGTAACAAATTTATTTAAAGTATTTGAAAAATAAAATCTATTAAAAGTGAGGAAGAGAACCCAGACCCAAGGCTAATGATGCTGGTATTATCTTCCTCTGGATTCTTCAAAATAGATGATGAGGAATCTGCTTTTAATTTTTTTAAATACATGATCTTTCCCTTGGAATCAAAACTCAATCTGTCATATTAGGCCTATACATGCAATTTTAATGAGGAATCTCAGCGTTGATTGATATGGGCAAGTCAGTAGTCTCTAAAATATGTTTCCTTATCTACAATGAAAGTCATAATATAAACCTATCTGTGAAGTCTGTTGTGAGAGTTAAATGTGATGATGATTTATCACTATTACAGTGCCTGGTACAAATATGAACTCTTTAAATGTTTTCCCTTATTGATTTTACTCTAATTATATCAAGATGGCCTCAAAAACGGCACACAGTTCTCTTGGAAAGAGTCCCTCGGGATTTTGTAGAATAAGCACATATTCCTACAGATCGCTTCACCAGGCAGTAGTTCCATACAGGGTTCTATGTGCTGCCAGTCTGAAGTAGAGGGAGCATCAATCACAAGTACATGTTATTTAGAAATGTGACAAAGGTTTTAAAAATGTTGTTTGCTGAGCCCAATTTAAAGCCACAGAACTGATTCCACTTGAAAACATACATGTGCCATAAGGGATCTGGGTTACATTCTCATTTGTATAATGTATTGCAAGGCATGAAAAGTTATAGTCAAGCATTCACAAACACTTAGCCATAGCTCAGGAACCTTTGAGATGATATATAATTAATAAGTTTGAATCAAAGCCTCCAACATGTACATGGGTTACTTTCTTCTGATTTTGATGATGCCTTTTTCAGTGTGGATTGCAGTAATAGAGCTGATGACACAGGGTTTGACTACAGAGAGAAAGTATCAAAGGTCTGGCATAGTTCATGGAAAAATGAGAAGCCTAAACTGCATAAAAAGCATTTCCTATTACCACATTTGAGCACTTTCTGGAGTATAGACATCGCTAGGAGTAGAGAGTGGAAGAGAAAGGGGGAATGCCAATTTCTGGTTTTCTTGCAAACATTTGTGGTGCACCACTGTTTAAAGATCAGGAAGAAGTTGCAGTGGCCTGTGAAAAGGGAGATTTTTATGTTTTAATCTGAGATCTAATATGTTCCTTCAGCAAACTGAAATAAAGTAGGGCAAGTCACAATATTGCCTTTGAGCTCTTTTTTCCCACAGAGTGGTGATCATAGGCGTTAGAGGCAGACAGGGCAGAATTTTATCTCCTTCTTCCACTGAGTGGGGACTCACAGGCAGCCCTTGAGCTGTCAGAGCTCCCATTTCAATGTATCGAAAAGTAGAAGTTAACATCTATCCTCAGAGTTACTGCAACAGCCGTTGCTCAGTATAATGGAGGTATGTTCTATCCATATGGTTTCATAATCTGCTTGAGATTTTAATCTGATTTATTATTATGTGATTGCCTGTCAAACAGGCAATGTTGTGTGTTGTTATTAATATGGCTTTCTCTCATAGATGTTCTCAAACAGTTGGGGCACAAGGAATAAACTGGGGTGGAAAGGAACTAGGACAAGGCCATACTAGGAATAGTTTGAAAATACTCTATCTCTAAGTCTGACAGACATTTACTGGGTAGAAGATGCAAGTGTGCTTTCCACCATAGCATTTGACAGAGAGAAACACCAAGCTCACTCATTGTAAAGAGCTTTCTATTTCCTTCACACACATCCTCCCAGGCCTGTAATGCAGTAGAGAGAACTGTTTAGTAATAAAGTACAACTTAGAATCAAGCTGGCTCATTCTTTTGAAGAGAAAAACATTCATTTTTGTTATAAATGCACAATTAAAAACCCATTTCCCATTAATTGCTCCAACCTTTACAGTTTTAGTGGCATAAACCTATTAAAGAAGTTTGCTTTCAACTACCTCTTTATCTCAGTGACCAGAATATGCATGAGCATATTTTTAAAAGACTAACCTTTACTATAGTCTGCAAAGGTCAGAACTACACAGAACTATAAACAAAAAATTAAAACCAGAAATAAAACATTTCTTAAAAGTTAAAAGAGAGACTTCTGGTCAACATGTTGGAGTAAATTTACCCTTCCTGCTCCAAACATGTGGCAAATAGAATGTGATAATAAAAAATGAAAATAAAAGGCAACCATGTGTTTGTTTATTTCCAAGAAATAGATAAGCCTGACATGACACCAAGCCCACTTGAGAGCAGATGATAAACTGGTGATAAGCTCTCACCCTCTGGGAGCTTCTTTTAGTTTCCTTTAAGCCTTTTCTGTGATGCAGTCTTAAAAGTGTAAGGGCTATTAATTACTGTAAGACTAAAAAGAGTAAGTACTGGGCACTTCTATGCTCCAAAGTGCTTGTAATATCAGAACCTCATAAACCTGAAGTCTGTGGGTGTGTCCGTATTTTTTGTTCGAGTCATTTAGAAAACGCTATGCCAAGGTAGATCCTGCTATAGAAAATGGGTTACCATTATTTCCCCCTGGGTTTCTCAGATATTTTATGCATTTACTCAGCAAGCATTTACCAAACCACTGTGGGCTGGAGACAGAGAGGTGAATGTGCCATCGAAGTGCTCTGCTTTTCGGAACCCATTTTCTAGCTAAAGGATAGGTGCTACTTTAGGAAAAAAATTAAGAAACAGCTAAAAGCTGATAGACAGATCCACCTAGAAATGTTGATAAATAATGTATTTTCTAGTAGTAAATTGCAATTATTTCTACTTTAGAAAATGAGCCAAGAAACATTCAACACAGCAAACTAAGCTGTGATTTTTTTTAGAACTATTTTTCTAATCCTGTACAGTTATTGACTAATTTTGCTTTTGAAGTGAAAATAGTTTGTATATCTAATTAGTTTAGAAGTTTTGTGGAAAGAAGCCAGAGGTAAAGACAGTTTTGGAGAAGAAATGTCTATAAACCAAGAACAACAGGGAAAAGCCCGAAAGTGAGTCTGGTACCAAACAAGAGGAGCAGGTAGGATAGCAGGGAACAGGGAAGATGAGACTTTTTAAAGAACTGACTGGAAGTCTAACAGCTTAGGAAACAACCCCACACCGAGAATGTGTCACTGGTGGCATCAACAGATCATCAGGGCCTATGGACTCTACAGTTTGTAGACAAGTCACTTAGGTTGGTTGGTTTTCACAGTACCTTCACTGTTGGCACAGAGAGGAGACTTGGGGAAACCTGAGCACAAAGGTGACGCTATAGAAACTTTCCTCAAGATGAGATGTTAGTTAGGAATAAGTAGAAAGCATTGATGGAGGATTCACATCAGGCCGTCACAGTGAAATGGGAAGATGCAAACACAGCAGAAGGAGCAGTGTGTTTTTATCAAAAGTGGAAGTATTAAATCACTAGAGCAGATTACCTTACAGTAGTGGAAATACTTCCAACTTCAGATCTAACTTGAAAGAGGTGCTAAGTTGGATGTAAGTGCAAAACTAACCATGCTGGTGGGCATTCAGAAACTGTTCAACCATACCTTTTTAAAGAGACAAACCATTCTGATTAAATAAATTTCCTGATTAGCTAGATGAGGTTTTTAAAACAGTTGTCAATTTTTCTTACAAGTATTAGCTAAGATCAATGAAACAGTATGTGCATCTGTGCATATGCATACAAAATAGATGTGTTGCAAATGGTATACCTCAATTGCAGCATTCCCTGAGCATAAGAAAACATGCATAACAACTGAAACTGAAGTGATATAAATCTAGGTTTTCTCTTCCTACCCAACATCCTCACGCAGGGTCCCATTTCCACTTTGTAGATCACTGTGGTCTCTACCTGTGTCAATCCTTGTTGGACTGGAGCAATTTCACACCAGGAGAGAAGGGCCTGGGCTGCCTTGATCATCATTCAACCTATACTGCCTCGTGGTACCCAAGAGTTAATATCCAAGGACTCTGTTCTGGAGGCTGGCACTGAAAACAGCAGATGTGACGTCTGTTCCCATTTGCTTAAAGCTTTCTCAATCTATATACCAAATACAGCAAAGAAACACTCTGTTGTTGAGCAACACAATACAAAGCACCAGGATCTAGGGTGAATCCTTTAAGCTCCCACTACAGCTGGAAGGAAGGGAAGTTTATACCCTTTAGGTAGTGCCTAAAGAATTCGAGTATTTTCCATTATCCAAGCCACTTGAAGAAGTTGGAAAAGAGTAAATATGCTAACACTGTAACCTTTCAAAAGTACAACTATTAAGAAAGAGCACACTGGCAGTGTGCTGTTCAAATATTCTAAAACAATGAGCAGCCTGACATTTTTCAAACAAATATTTTAAAACGCATGTCCACATGTGTGCTGGAAATTAATGCCATTTGTTCAACAATAATAGACTTGATTCATATTCTCTCTCATATAGTGGATTATATTTTCTGATTTCATTAAATCTTTGAAAGGTTACAGCTGCTTGACATATGAAAAGCTCTACACCTCCAAAAGAGGAAATTTGTACCAGGCCCTGGGTTACACAATTACTCCCCAGAAGAAACGGAAGAGCAGAGAACTGTATCCCTTCCCCTCACTGATTATACATTCAAGGTTTTTTTTATGCCAGATGACAGAAGCAGTGCCCACAAATGTGAGGTGGAGCATTGCAGGTTCCCCTTGGTGCTGAGCTCTGAAGTGTGCCACGAGAGGAGTCCTTTGCAGGAAGTCCTGGAGACTTGGTCTTTAAATCTGGCAGGCACCACATGTGCACTCTTGCCTGGTGAACCAGGGGATGTACTTACCAAGACACTACTCTGGATTCAGCTAAGCAATATTAAAAGTCATTCTGTAGTTTCATTTTTCAGATTGCTACACCAACCAACCAACCAACCAATGAACCAAAATCTTCAAAGAGGAGCTTATTGAGAGTGACAGAAGGGCCGTGTGACTCTAGAAAGATTAAAGTCAGACTTCAAATATGCTTATCAGCCTACTTGTATCAGGAAAAAAGTGTTTGACCATGCCCAAAACACATCACAATCAATGTAGGTTAAATTAGGGATTCCATAACCATAAAAGTGAATTCCCCAACGAGACCTTTAATAGACACTAGCACACAAAAACTTCCCCCTGAAAGATTTAGTAACACAAATGACTATTGCATTGTTAAGTCTTACATGATAATAAAAGTTCTGAAATGAAATCTAGTGTGCAGTAGATAGAGGTTAAAGTGATTGTGCCTAGCTTCTTTTCGAAAAAGCATCATATCTTTCTGAGTTGTGTTCCTAATGCCTCTCATATGTTTATTTCCTTTCTTATTTGAAAATGGAAGCTTCTGCCTACTACTAGTGTCCATAATAATTTCATTTTCATAAGAACCAGGACAGCCAGTCAGCTACTTTCTTGCTGTGAGGCATTAGATACATTACTTAACTTCCTTGTGCCTTAATTTTGTATCTACACAATGTCAATAATTATCCTGAAAGTTTTGATAGTCATAGCAGCCAAATGTCTACAAAAATGATAAGGTCTGGCATATAGTGGCCAACTGGAAATGTGTTGTACTCTTTTTATTATTTCAGTCACGGCTATATGTTATATGCTAATAGATCCCACCTTGATATGTCAAGGGGGAGACCATTCAAAATTTTGATAATTTGCCTCTGGCTTCTTCATCTTTTCTAATTAAAATTCCAGCCTGGAAGTATCTCTTATTTTATGCTGAAATGCTAGAGGGCTTTCTGCATGAAGGTCTGTGTATATCTGAAAGGTTAGCTGCTGACTCCAGCTCTCTATCATTCAAACCACTGGACCAGAGGGAACCCTCCAGAAAGGCAGGTTTCCAGTAAATAATGTACCTAAAGTTCTGCAAGCTAGAGTTCAGTGGGGTTACCCAAAAGTATATCAAAAAAATTCTTACTTCTAGTCACATTAAGATTACATTAAAAGTCACTTTACGAAGCAGAGGGAGAGGTATTCATTTGGTATTGAGTGTAGCCTCAAAATCATCTATGCTATCTGCACAAGTTCAGGTTGCCAGGTTCAACCCCAGACTTACTGAATCAGAATGCGATCATGGGTCCCAGGATGTTACATTTCTATCAAGCATCCAAATACCTGCTATATCACTGGAACTACTCCATGTAGCCCAACTCAGGTCATAGGATGATCTACAAACCTATGTTAAAGGCAGTGGAGCTTTTGGATTGGCTGGCAGAACAGTGGGCCATTTGATCCTGATCACCTCTTTACACCCCAAGGGTCCTTTTCTCATTTGCTTTCCATACCCATACTCAGCCTCAATCAGTGAATATAACCCTTCAAATCATAATGGGACCAAAGTACGCCTCTGGCTCTAAAAGTGATGTCTCTACTGATTCTTTCCTTAGTGGGACACCTAGCAAGATTATCCAGTTTACAATTAGGAAATAACCATGGGGCCTTAGTCAAAGGCTCTAAGCATCTCAGTCAACTCAGAGCTTGGCTTAAGAAAAGGATAACTGAACATAGCAAACAGTTTGCTCTAATTAGTTAATTTGTACAATCAACTTAAGCAGT
>OU015748.1:63749586-63803786 GCA_907169655.1 Acomys percivali | reverse complement strand
GCAAACTGTTTCTATAAATTATAAATCAATTTATACCTTCCTCAGTGATCCAGAAATGGCAAACAAGTTAATATTCACTAGAAAAAAGGAAGGTAGCTAGGACAAGGGTAAGCATTCTAGCACTGACGATGCCATTAGAGAAATCTAGTATTTCAGCAGCAAATTGCATGGCTAAACATCTTCCTTTTTCAACATTAGCAGCACACCCCTCTCCTTATTGACTCTTCTTTGCAATTCTATATTTTAAAAGATAAAATGTAGTTATACTTGCCTCAGAGCTATGCAAGGGGACCTAGTGGTGCACAGTGTGCTAGCGGTACTCACTCTATCCCAGAGAGGCCCACAGAACAACAATTTTTTTCCTTCAGTAGCTTTAAAATTATAGTTCCCAACCATGCTTTTGGCAGGTATGGAAAGGACACATCACTGCTGGTAGGAGGGGAGTGTAGGACTTGGAGTGACTTGGTCAACTCTCTGGAATCCCTCAGCCTTAGCTGTGAAACCCTCAGCCTTGAGGTATTCAACCTATCCATCTACTCAATTTTCTACTGAAGCTCAATACTAACTCAGTACTACAAATAGCAACCACGCCATACAGTGTTCAGCTACATGGTCTGGGTTTTGGACTTGAGCCTACAAAAAAAAAAAAAAAGAACTCTTTACAGAGTGCTAACTGGAGCAATATATGGGCAGCTAAAGTCTGAGATTGATTTACATTCTAGTCAGCCAAAGCAGAGATAAAAGAAACTAGGCACCCAAGCAAATTCAGCTGGGCTGTGGGATGCAAATAAAGTTTACAAATGAGGAAAACATCCAGATTGTAATGGAGAGCACAGACTAGCACAAGTTCAGCCAACCCCAGCAGCTCATTAAAAGCAGTTCTCTCTCTATCCCACCAAGTCTGCTTCCTGATTTGAAAGTTACATAACCCTGGCAACAGCAGGGCCTCGGCCTCCAACCATTATCCCCATTCTGCCCAGCTAGACACCAAGCACCAGAATACTTCCACAGGGGAGGGATGAGGGCGATTTTGTAAGTCTCCGTGTTTTCATTAATGTAAATTCCTCAGTTCTTTAGGCCAGAGAAACACTGTGTGATAGCTATATCTTTCTTGTGTGGAAGGGTAAAGGCTGGAACATCATAAGAGCTGATGCCACTGCCCAGCACTAAGTGAAAACAGATTATTTGAAAGAATACAGAACATGATCTTAAAAAAAAAAAAAAGGTAAAGAAGACTTGATAGGCTACTTAATATCTCCTGAAGGCATTAATCAAGAAATTTCATACAGTATTTAATTATCAAAGACTAATTCCAGTTATAAAGTATAGATTAATTGCTAGAATTGAGAATATTTTGTAGCATCGATTCATTCATTCATTTAACAAATGTCCATTAGCATTTTTATCCTGGAACTGATGTGCACTCAAAAAAACATGGATGCCTGGTTCCCCCTTCTGTGCTTAAGAAGCCCTACATCCTCCTCTCCATGCCACATAGGATACACCATTATAATTAATTTGTATTTGTTTTCTACACTGTTTTTAGCTAGTTACTGTATGACAATATAAAAGAAGAAAGAAACCTGGGCAGAAGTAGAGAAGAATGAAGGGAGGGATCAAGAGAAAGATGCAGGGAGAAGTTCCTTTTTAACACACAAACAATTCACCTTGCTGTGTAAGCCAAGGTGGTCCAGAGTCCAGGGAACCATTGCTTTGCCCCTGCCTCTCTCTAAAATAAATTTTTCATATAGGTTCAATCCAAATTTTCAGTTTTATGAACCAGAGTTTACATACATCCTACCAGAATCACATTTATTTTCAAAATGTAAAGAATTAAAAGATCCATTTGGTAGATTTCAATGTCTTAACTACTTTGAAGTATATTTAGAATGTGCCACACTGAACTTCAGAGAACAATATTGCAAATAGAACAAGTCAAGAAAAGGAAAAGACTTTTAAAAGAGAATGTTAGAACTATTTTTTTGAGGATTAAAATGTTTCTTATGATAGGAACAGGGTTCTCATTAAGCTTTGACTTGGCAGCTCTGAACAGAATATTAGTGATGAAAAAAATAAAGATGTCTGAAAATACAAAGCATCCGGGAAGGCAAGAATAGCCAGAGGTCTTATATACTTCCAGTGGGAATTTAAGTTGGCACACCCACCAACTTGGCACTAAAGAGTAAAGCTCAACATTCATAAATCCCATGACCCAGGCATTCTACTCCTGAGGTATATGCCCTCCACGCCTTTTTCATTCATGTTGCAGAAAGTAGAGACAGAAATGTCCACAGACAGAATCATTTGAAATTGCAAAGTCTAGAAAGAAGTACAAAGCCCATTGCCAGTGGCCTGGGAAGGAACCCTATGGCATGCTCATAGAAGTAGTCTAAGCTTAGAAAATGAGTAAAGCTTATATCTATACAGCAGTGTATACATATAGAGAGTGTAGAAGGTGATAGCAATTACAATTGGGATTTTATAATGCTTCCAAAAAATATCACCATGTAATGCATCATTTAAAGATTCACAGAGATATGGGAAAATTAGCTTTAAAACTATAAGAATGTTTAAAAACTTCCAAAATTCAGATTGGTGAATTCAGATTAAGAGACACAAAAGATGAGTGAGTGGAGAGCATCCCAAGCAGTGTCAACAGGAGTGACTTTAGAGAGAGGAGTGAGCTCATGAATGGGCTCCTTCTTATTTGGCCTTGTATGTATATCCTTTATGGAACATACACATGCATCAAACATTACATTCACATTTAAAAAATATCTTAATATCACATGATGAGATGTTTTACAGTGAATGAAATAAGTCAACTAGTTCCACTGATTTAAAAATATTTGAAGACAAACTCCAGGAAAAAAGAGCAGAACAAGAATATGGTACAACCATGCTTCTGTAACAAACTACAGGTAAAAAGCCCTGAAAACCTCTCCTGCTCAGGTTTGCACGGAAGACTCCACGCATCCTGCAGCCCTGATCTTCCATTCTGCTCCCAGGCTGAGGACACTGGCCTGCACACACTGTATCCCTAAGCTTTTCTTCCCCTTGGGTTCCTTTGGGTTCCCAATGGGGAGGAGACTGGAAGGAGCCCACTGTTGACAGTCTCTTCTCTGTATCCTCTGCAGAGGCTCCAGGACCTGTGTGAGGCCCTTCTTTAGCACCCCACGTCCTAGTCAATGAAAGTTCCTCAAACGCTCCCTTGAGCTCTTCACAAGTCTTCCCCACAGCTAGCTTGCACACTATCCTTTTATTAAATCTTTCTTAAGTAAACCTAATTTGAGTTTCCTACCAGGATTCCAACTGACATATTAATGTATGAATAGGAAACATACATATAGACTCAAAAGATAGGCAAATGAACTGACTGGAGGAGGGGCATTCTGAAAGGCAACATTCACACAGCTAATCAAATGTGGAGAGGTCAAGCTGGTCCTGCATGGACCCTTCACCCCTATATTCTAGTCTCTTTGGTGCAAGAAGGTACTTTGCAGGCTACTGAAAGAGAAATCAGCAACACCAAATTAGCTACAAAACCTGCAAGATGTGCTGGGGCCGTAGTGGTGAAGAATTTGTGGGAGTGCCTAAGCAATGTCTGATTTAATTTGAGGCCCACTCCATGAGAGGAGCCCTTGCTACTGCTGGGATGGACAGGAATTGGAGTTTGGATCACCTAGAGACCTCGGCTAGAATCAAACATGACTAGCCTTAAAAATTTACGAAATGATTCTTAATAATATTCAGCTATACTTATAGAACAGTGCCTTGCTAGTAGTCATCAGAGATGCTTCCTCTAGCAGCAGATGGGAGTGCATGCAGAGACCCATACCCAGAGGTTATGTTGTGGGAAAGATTAAGATTTGTCACAGGTGGAAGCAGTCTTGGCGGGCTTTACCCTTGGGGCACCCCATGAATACCTTGTGACAGATTGAGTGGAGCCATCCGGGGCCTGGAATTCAGGAAGCAGACCTGGGAACCCCACCTGGGCTATTGTTTTCCTAATTGACTCTCTATGGGAGAAGGAGACCGCCCTTCCCATGTGACTCAGGCAGGTGGGGAAGAGAGAACAACAGATTCAGCCCGGGCTTGAGCTGTGTAGAACAGCGAACTGGCTGGAGAGACACCTAAAGACTCATCCCGTGGAACGAATACCGGAAGGTTCACTCTTTTGTCCCTTTAACCTTTTTTCCTTCTTGTGTAAGCTATTTGGGTTGTATAATAAAGTTCAATTGTTAAGAAACAGAGCCAACATTATGTGGACAGAGAGTCTGGATTGGAGGCTTCCATTGTGTCCCTTCCCTTGGAACACAGGGAACCTCACAGAAGAGGAAAGAAAAGATTATAGGAGTCAGAATGAATGAAGGACACCAGGAGAACATGGCCCACTGAATCATTAAACAGGATGAATTTCGACTCAAAAGACTGGGCAGGAAAGCATGGGGCCTGCAGGGGTCTGCACCATGCCCTCTGAGTATATGTTATGGATGTTAGCTTGGTGTTTTTGTGGGAATCCTAACTATGGATGTAGGTGTCTTTGAGTCATTTGCCTGCTCTTGGGACACTTGCTTCTGTTGGGTTGTCTTGTTCAGCCATGGTGTGAGGGCTTTTGCCTTGTCTTATTGTATTTTGTTTTGCTGTGTTTGGTTGTTTTCTCTTGGAGGCCTGCTCTTTTCTGAAGGGAGACAGGAGAGTGGATCTCGGGCAGAGGGGAAGTAGGGGGAACTGGGAAGAATGGAGGGAGGGGAAACTGTGGTCAGGGCATATTGTATGAGAGAAGAATCTAGATTGTCTCCCCGTGGGGCTCCTGCTTCCACCCAGGCCTTCTAATCACCCCAACACACTCTTCCCTACAACTCTCAGAGCTCTACCCAGAGTCCAGCTTTGAGTCCCAATATTTGTCCTGATTCCCCACTTCACGGAGTCTCTCAGAAGACATCTATGTTGGGCTAATATCCACTTGTAAGTGAATATATACCATGCATGTCTTTCGGGGTCTGGGTCACCTCACTTGGAATGCTCTTTTCTAGTTCCATCCATTTGAAAGCAAATTTCAAGACTTCCTTCGTTTTGATAGGTGAATAGTATTCCAGTGTGTAAATGCACCACAGTTTCTTTAGCCATTGAGAAGAATCATTCAACAGTAGCAGTACATACAAATATGATGAATACACTAGAAGCAAAAGTAGGGGGAAGAAAGAAAATACTAGTTTTGCTTTTCTATTTCTGCATTGCATAACTTATTTCTAAGAGGAGAATAGTCATACATTTGGATAAAATAAAAACCTAAAGGCAACAAAATTTTTCTTAATGTACAGGTGGAGCAATTGGTGAAAAACCAAAACACACCTGATGCCTTTTCTCTCCTTCCCCAGTGCCCAGCACAGCGCTAAGTGGCAGCTGAAGAGAGGCTTCTAGGAATGCTGTCCTTGTAGCTGAGCAAACAGCATGCTTAAAGCTTCTCTCAGAAGCCAGTTAGACTCTGAAGCGTGGTAATGAGAAAAACAGAGAAAACCCTCTGAGGGTGGATCAACAGAGGCTCCAGAAGATGTGGCAGCATAGTCCTTAGTGACCAAAGGCTCAGGGACACTAAAGCAGTTATTGTCCTCTTTTGACAGCAATGTGTGCATACATCCAAGGCCCCAACTGAACAGTGCCATGGTGTCTGCGCGTTTGAATCCCGTCTTCTCACACAAATGTTTTTCCTTACATCTAACAGACTTCACAGCTGAACCCTTGGACTACCATGCTAGGACTATCTGAGCAAGGTTAGTGAACAGGACTCAGGCCTAGGCTCCTCTCACCCAGTCACTCTACCAGTGAAAACAAAGTCTCTCTAACCTGGCTTAACTTTCCTCTGAAAGTTTTTTGCTTGTTTGTACTGTTTTGTTTTTTGAGACAGAGTTTCTCTGTGTAGCTTTGGCTATCCTAGACTCGCTTTATAGATCAGACTGGACTTGAACTCAAAGCAATCTGCCTCCGTTTGTTGAAACATTTGTTTGCTGACTGTGAAAATGTGACTTAAATTCTCTCCTCCCTTGTGTAGCTCATATGTACAACATAACTCCTTCACACCCTAAAATTTGCCATACCATAGTGTCCCCTCATTAAATCCTCTTAATTGAGGTCTTTGAGGGCAAGGTTTAAGCCTTTAATTGCTTATCATCATTAGGATCACTGGAATAGAGTAGGATTCATTGATTATTGAAAGGAAAAAGGAAGAGGGGAGGTAAGGAGGGTGCAGAGAGAAGAAAAGAGACATGAGGAGAGAAGGATATATGCTCTTACATGCTACTGGATCCATCCATAGGTAGAACAAAGAAACATAGAACAGCCTGTTTTTCTTCCTGTGACATTCTTGAAAGCTTGGTAGTTTATCAGTGCAACGACGAAGTAAGTGTGTCCCCCACGGTCATAGAAAGCCTCCTCTCCCCAATCCTTACACTGAACACCAGATACAATAGCATGGAGAACCTCAGACCCTCCCCGCTCCCATGCTATTGAATGGGGATATTTTGGTTTTCAAATTTCTAATGCTTGGAAATATTTTCCAAATGTTTGAGCTGTATGTTTGGAGCATTCAGATATTTCTTTCTATGTATTTTTACTAGTTGTCAGACACAGAAGATTTTGTGAAAGTGACTAATTAGCACAAGCTTATCTGGCCAGGACCTGCAATTCTATGCTAAACTATCTCAAACATTCTTTGCTTAACTAAGGAAAATATCTAATGTGGATCCTGTAGCTGGCGGACTGCTCACAAAGCTTGATGGTGTGTAAGAGGCTTTGGAAAAGATACAAATGAGGGTTTGGGGTTCCATTTTGAAACACAAATGAAACCGTAAACAAGTGAATTAGAAATCACATAAGAGAGCCGGGTGTGGTGGTGCACGCCTTTAATCTGAGCACTCGGAGGCAGAGGCAGGTGGATCTCCCTGAGTTCGAGGCCAGCCTGGTCTACAAAGCAAGTCCATGAAAGCCAGGACTACACATGGAAACCCTGTCTTGAAAAAGTAAAAAGAGAGAGAGAGAGAGAGAGAGAGAGAGAGAGAGAGAGAGGGAAACCACGTAAGAGAACACAAGGAATAAACACATACCTGGAAATAATTTCTGAAAAACTTCAGGTGGACCACTTGATTTTTACCTAGAAAGACTAATTTAGCCAAATGCGATTGGACTATGCTACCTGTTTATAGCCCCTTACAACCTTCACAGCTCTACAAGCTCTCACCACAAAGAAAGAAGGCATATAACTCAATGCAAGCTAATGAAAGCCCTATGTAGGGTTTTCCCCAGAAATTGCCCCATGATCTCTCTTAGGACTGTGAAAAGAAAAAAGAGATGATAAACCTGGTGCACTTAGGCTTTCTGGATGCTATCAGTAGGCAGGTTGTTTAAGAATATAACCACAGCAAGAAAAGGGGAGTCCTGTGAAAGGCAGTCAAATCAAACATTTCTACCTTTGAAAACCTTGGGCTCGGTCCTACTGATTTATTCAGTTATACAAGTCAAGGCCTTCACTTAGTGTTCAGGCTTTCTATGTTTCTGACAGTTAAAAACCCAAAAACCTGATTAATATACAAATTATAATATTCTACCTCAAATGAATTAAATAAAATGTATATTGGAGAGAGATGGGTGGATGCAGTGAAGGAATGAGAGAATGTTATAATTTGATTTTGTTAACTTCACTGACTACATGCGCATCTATGGTCATGCCCCTTCATAAATTAAAAAAAAAAAGGCTTATCCTAATGAACCCCTGACTCCACTTGAGCTTAACACACTGTGATTCCAGGCATGTTTTTGAGGGTGAGGAGAAGACTCACAGGAGGACTGCCTCAGAGAGCCTATCTTGCAGGATTTCTAAGTGAATAGTCATGGGAGCATGTTCAGATGAGCTGGGGAGAATGCACAGGAAAGAAGAAAGCCTGCTGAAAGGAAGATGGATACTTTGCTGGTTAACTTCAGTGCCAGTGTCAGCCCTGACTACCAACGTCAAAATATTTGTATTGCCCATTCTCTTCCACAAATAAGGTTTTTTTCCCAGAGGGGAGGGGCCAAGGAAAGAGGGGTCTGTGTGACATGGCTCCTTTGGCTTAGCTGTGCCTTTCCTGGAGAGTTCTCTTCATTTAACTATCCTTGTCTAAATCCTGCCTGACCTTCAGCACACACACAAGGTCATTCTCCTCTGGAATGCCTTCAGGGCTCAGCGGTGTCTTCTGCACCTGTAATCTTAGGTTCTTCCTGCATACTCCTCATTGATCCATTACATCCCTCCTGTCTGGGCTTCTCTGAACTGGTGGGAAATACCAGCAAACCTAGCAATGTGACCGAGGACACCAGGTTTCCCAGTGAAAGTCCAGTGAAATCTGGATCTCCAAACTCCACATCAAGAGCTTTTCCCTGCCTGTCTCCTGATGAGACCTACTGCTCCCTTCCTTTCATGTTTCCTTATGCCTTAGTGATTGTTTCCCAGTTACTATGGCTGCAGTAGGTTCCTTACAAAGATGTTCTTGAATCACTGTGGTCATTGTGGAAGGGAATAATCACTAGTTTCCATTTTGTACTTGAAACACAGAGGGGCCAAGTGACTTGCTCAAGAGCACAGAGTTAAGATGGGAATAAATAGGATTTAAAGCATTATCCAGTAGCGAAGCAGTAACCCCTTTCCCACTATCTGTCAACCACATTGTCAACTGTCTTCACTGCTGCTATTGAGAAAGGAACAAGGAGGTTAAAGTTATTTCCCTAAGTTCTCCCTTCCATGTAATCAGCAATGTTCCCATGTTACAGACGAGGTCATGATGTGCCAATAAGTGGGTTCTGTTATGCCACCGATGCTTCCTCTTCTAACTTTGGTGCTTGAGAATGCCACACACTCAGTTGCTTCTATTAAATCAGAAGCAGTTTGATGGGTAGTAATAATTAATGCATGTCAACCAGTAATTCAACAATTAAAGGAAGTTTGCTAAAGCCCTGAAGAAGCCTTTGCTAATGGCGCTAAACAACTTTCCTTTTCACCCTAACCCCTCCTCTAGCCATTGATTAGAGGAAGCCACATCTATTCTAGTCAGATCAAACTGGCCCTGGGCTCTAGGAGAGTAGCAGTGAATGGGGAACCAACTCCTTTATACTGATGCTGCACAGTTGGCATTATCTCAACAAATCTGGCATTCATAGCTTTGTTGCGGCCTAGTCAAAGCCAAATCAAAGCTACGCTTATAGGACAGATGGCAAAAGAGCAGAACATCTGCCAAGACTTTCAAATCACCATTCCCTGCTGCTAGAGTTTTGGTGGCTCTTTGCAAATATCCAGTGGTGCTTGCCAAGCCATGCCTGACTGTACAGTCTGAAAGAGTTGACAAAAATCATCTTTTTAACCCCTCATGACAATAGGTAAAGAATATATTCACTCGAAGCCAGAGTATGGTGTGCTTTACACTCAGCCTTCATACTGAACTCTTATATGTGCTTCCCCCATAGCATTAAAACCTTCTTCCTGGCCACTTTCTTCTAATCAGAAAAGCATTCACCCAATAAGCATTTGCTGTATATCTATTAAGAATAAAGCACTCTCCTGGATGCTAAAAAAAATAATGGCAAGGAAACTAAATCTATCTCAACAAACTCTCTTAACTGAAAGAGGCTACTTAAGCAGCTATTTGTACCCTCTGGGGTCAAAGCACATGCAATTAACTTATCCACTAATCTAATGCATTTGAAAAGCAGGATTGAGGGTTCAAGACCAAAAATTCAAGACTATGTGATTCCTGATGACTGGAGTGGGTTGAACCTAGGTCCAAAGACTAGAATCAGCTTTGTATAATGAGGTGGCATTAAAAAAGATAACACATTTATCATAATCTTGTTTTTTCATGTAAATTTTAAAAAATGGATGAATGTATAGTATAATACATTGGCATGGAGAAGCTTTTTAAAATGTAGCAATGAAAGTAATACTGAATAAAAGTTATCCTTTTAAAAACCAGACTCAGGCTGAGCACGGTGGTGCATTCCTTTAATTCCAGCACTCAGGAGGCAGAGGCAGGTGGATCGATATGAGTTTGAGGCTAGCCTGGTCTACAAAGCAAGTCCAAGACAGACAAACCAAACAGAGAAACCCTGTATTGAAAAACCAAAATGCCCAGACTCTTTCCTTGCAGCTTTCTGAAGAACACATGGCATTGATGTTGTCTGTGGTCTCCTGCAGCATAACCCACCAGTGGTTCTCTTTCTACAAGTCCATGTCTCATTACTCAGCTCTTCTGATAAAGCTAAAACAAACACACATGTGTTATCATCTCTAAAAGTAATTAAAATTATGTGTCATAACCTACAAAATTATCCTTTTAAAGCATGCATGCCTTATGACATTATCTATTTAAAATTGGCTGGAGAGGTGGCTCAGTGAGCAAAAATTTACCACAGAAGTATGAAGATTGATATTCATATCCACAGCATTCATGTAAATGCAGGATGGTCATGGAAGCCTACCTGTACTCCCAGCACATGCACAACAGAGCAAATTAATGGGAGAGACTTTGCCTCAACATATAAGGTAAAGTATAATCAAAGACAACACCAGACATTCACTGCTGGCCTTCACACACACGAGCAAACAAGTACACTTGAACCTACCCACACACCTGTGTCCCCATAAAAGCTAAACATGTTTATACACAGGCACATTACACACACACACACACACACACACACACACACACACACACACACACACACACACACACACAGAGAGAGAGAGAGAGAGAGAGAGAGAGAGAGAGAGAGAGAGAGAAATCCAACAAACAAACAAAAATCAAGGCAATGATATTAGAATAAATATATGCCATAAAAACAATCAAAACATTTATGGGGAAAATATGGACATTTAAAATTCTATGGGGAAAAGAAACCAAGGAAAGTGGATGGACTTTAACTGTCATATGAGTTGGCTTGTTTCTGCAGGCTTTCTTTTCTCTACTTGGTGCCTCTTTCCTTAAGGTGGAATCTGAAGCAAATTTGAAAAAAATCTTAGAATTTTCTCAGTGTGGGCTATGACTATATACATTGTTATCTTAACTGATTTCTGAGAGTTTTTGTTTGTATGTTTGAGGTACATTTAATTAAAGTGATAAATAAATAAGAACTGGGACAGGTAAGATTTCCAGAAATTCACAATAAATATCTTAAAATTTCCCCTGGAAATGTTACCAATTGGCTAGAAGAAACAGCCCAGTGTGATATATAATGTCACTAAAAACAAAAGGCACCTTCTTTTTGAACAATTCTTTTGTGGAACTCTCTTTGGAGTGGGCATGTGTAGGTAGATGATAGGTAGGGTTGAGATGTCAACGAAAACAAGAGTTTCCAGGTTAAAGATACTCATTTATCTATAGTTTGGATATTAAATGCTCCCAAGGCCTCATTAATTAAAAATTTCTGTCCTTATTATAAAATGGATCCTTAGAATGTATGACCTAGGGGAAATTACTTCTATAAAGGAAGTGCTGCTCTGCCACAGGCCCAAAGCAATGGAACCAACCAATCGTCTACTGGAACCTCTAAAATTTTGAGCCCAAATACAACTGCTTTCTTTCTAAGTTAATTATCTGAGACAGTCTGTTGTTACAAGGAAGAAATGCAACCATTGCAAAGACCATGTCTCAAGGCTCAACTACAGGAAGTGATAGGATGATTGCAGGTGCGCAAGGAGGTGACTCTAGGTAAAGAAAATGACCAACTAAGCTTGCGCCTGTGCCCTTATGTCCCTTCTGCTGTGCTTACTTCCCCTTTAAAACCCATACTTCCTCAGCTGAGGCAAGCACAGGAGCTGGGAAGGGAGCAGGACAGTTGTATTTCAATTTGGTAACTCAAAGAGGAACAAAAGAAAGAGTAGGGCTACAGTGAAAACAAGGAAGCAATCAGTAGTGTTGTGGAATCAGTGGTAAGCCAATTTCTCCAGGGCTACTGTAAATCTGCAGAACCAAAACCTCCTTAAGTGAGCAGGAGATGTACCTGTCTTTTTGTGTCACAACAGTAAGATTGAAAAGAAACAATTTTTTTGTCTTTTAAAGAGTAAGTTAAAAACAAAGCCACTTGAAGTATTTTGTGTTGGAACTTAGTGTAACTACATGGAATCCCGGTCAACCTTAAACCCTGAGACCCTCCAGAGTGGTAAGACTGGTACCAACTATCCAATAACATCATCTGCTTCAACAAGACTTTAATAGGGAATAGGATCCTGGACCTAAGTGTGTGTAATGGAAGATCATAATGACCTCTGGTGTGTAAGCCTCCATTGGTGGTAGAGAGGGGACTTTGGGTTTCAACCTTTCTTTCTGTACTACCCACCAGAGTAGTTGATGGAAAGGAAGTTGATAAGAAGCAGCATACTTTTATCTTGGTCATGTGAACATCTCTATATGTACACATATACCCCTCCACCTGACAGTGTTGACAAACCCTAGTTCTCAAAGACAGAAGTCTAACATTCTAGTTCATCATCAACATTCTTTTCTTATCCTGGATCCTAGCCAGATAAAACTACCTCTATTTTTATCTTTTCCCAGGCATGCAAATGACATGTGTGTTTGTGCTGCTAAGAAGGAAGTTAAATCTATCTTCTGAATTCTGAAAACTCATTGCTGATAGGAATGAGAGGCTTCTCCATAACTGCTAGGAAGGGGTACATGTGAAATCTACTTCAAGTGAAAGTAATGGTTTAAAAAAGAAACTCTTCTGTACCCTTGTAATTATAGCACTTGGTAATTTAAGGCAGGAAATTCTTAATCACTATGAGTTTTAGATCAGCATGCCCTACATAATGAGTTAGAGTCAGCCTGGACTAAATCTTCTGTTATGTATGCTAAAATCCAGATAACCATGGAGGTTAGGTACCCAGTAAGGGACTAGGGAGGAGTAAAGAATCTCCTAAGGGGAGAGAAATAGAATATATTGTTATAAAGAGATGGGAGCAACTGGAGTGGGAGGATTGAATGGAGAGGGGTAAGGAAGGGGATATTGGAAGGATAACACTAAGGACAATTTGTGGTTAGATTTTACTCCATGATGTGAAATCCACGCCTGACACTACTAAGATGGGTAGAACCTGAGACTGGATAGACCATGATCCTAACAGAAAACCAAATACTATTGTTCTGTTAGAGGAAAACAAATAAAATGACTAACGACATTCTGCCATGGGTCACTTATTTCCTCATTCAGCCATCTTCAGAGGAGTCGTTTCTTATAGTGTACAGGAACTAACATAGAAACCTACAACTGGACAACGTGTAAAAAGTGATAGACATTGCATCATTCATTTCTAAATGGGATGTGCAACTTTCCCCACAGAGTTTTGGGAGATATGCTGAAAAAGAGGCAGAAAGATTGTAAAAATCAGAAAGAATGGATTAATTTAAGAAAACAGTGTTCTCCAGACATAACAGGGCTGAGACACAGAATTCACAAGGACTGTTACAGTATGCAGAGGGCCTACACAGGTTCAAGCCAAGTATGTCTCAGTGCTGAGAGAGGATTGTAGACATGGCCTTTCATCCTAGCCAAAAATTTATCTATAATTTTAGCTGGTAAACACTAGAAAATACAAAAAAAAAAAAAAAAAGAAAGTCTTCTCCAATGGTGTCTCATTGAGTATATAGATACATACACTTCAGAGTAGGCCCCATAGGTATTCAACCCAATGAACTTGATGGTAAATTTGATGTCATGTTACTTTGGGCACTCTTATTTGTTTTTTGTCTTATTGGCCTTTTGTTTACATATTTTGGTTTCTAATTTTGTGTTTGTGTACATGTGTATTAAGGATAGAGATTTCTTGTTTGCTTTTAAAGAAAGATAAAGTTAGGTATATAGTAAGGTTGGGAAAATCTAAAGGTGTTGGAGAGGTAAACGGGTGATTGGACTATATTGCATGAAAAAAAATTTCAATACAACTTCAGACTAAATCCAAAGAAACAAACCCACTATGATTCTCCAAAGAGTGCCATTCTTACTGGTAGAGATAAAATTTTTGGTAATTGGGTAATGTTGTTTCTGAGCATTCCATGTGTAGTTTGAAACAGCTTTCCAAAGAGCCAAACTTCAGAGACTAAAATTTTGTGATTGTTTTTCTATCTTTACTAATTTTCTATCCCTTAAAAAACTAACCATATTATCAAACCACTCAAAATAAAGGGAGAAAATAGTTTTCTTGACTACTTCTCCAATAAAGATATCCTATGAGTTCTACTTGGTAGTCACTTCTGGACATTTAAAGGAACACGTGCCCTTCTTAGTCCTGTGACTTTTGCGTGTTTGATTCCTTGACCTGGGGTTCACATAAATCTGTGGGATTGTAGGAGGTGAAGACAACTCCATTTTAATTTCTGTTGCCATAGAAACACCAATAATTTCTAAATATATCTCAGAAAACCTCTATGTCCTATTTCACCTCCTGACAGCAAAGTTCAGAAAGGCTAAGGTTTTCCCTTCTTGGATTGTCTACAATCCCCAGCTGGAGGCATTGCTGTATCTCACCTCAAACTTTGACTATGACTGTAATCGACACACACACACACACACACACACACACACACACACACACACACACACTGCTGCCACCATGTTCTCAGTATAGCTTGGGATCTACTCCAGCATACACAGGTTTAGAATTCCCTGTCTTGTTTTCAATGGATGTTTTCAGTTGGAAGAAGGCTTGAGTAGCTGCATTTTAGAGCATAGCTCATCTGTGTGCCTGCCTACATGCTACTGAAACAAGAGACTATTTCTAAAGCATAAGGACAAACATGGGGTACAAGTAAGAGTGATTCAGACAGAGATTCCAAATTGGAGAGACATTGACATTCTTAAGAACACTATGGGAATACAGAGTTGGATTACTGGAATTAAAACAAAGAGGTCTCAAGAGAAGAGACTGCGCTCCAGCCTGGCACAGTAACTGAAAAACATACAAGGAAGGAATAGAAGGATGAACGTTTTTGCTTAATCGTGTAACTTGGGGCACAGGAGTCATGCACATAACTCTTCCGTGACACAGCACTACTAAAACCACATGGAAGTACTGGAAGTACTGTGATACATCTCATGTTTCATCCTCCTCCTATCCAACCAGTGGATCCCACTTGCTCACCAAAACTTACGTAAGGTTATTCCACTGTTCAGAAATAGTAATGTTAGTATAGTTTATTCCATAGTCTCTGAAAGGTCTGGTCCTGTACCTGTCTTATCTTAAGAAGCCGAAACAAAGCACCTGGGCTTTTAAACTGTCACTCCCTTAAGTCAGCAGGATCTTCCATCATTCTGAAGGCTGAGGAAGTCCTTAACATCAAGGATTGTTAATAGTTTCTTCGGAAGTCAAGTGCAAAGTGATGTTGGAAGGGGAGAAGAGCCTCTACTGGAAATAAGTTATAATAAAAATATAGGTTTTAAGATAATTTACAGTTTAAGTCCTGTTTGTTTTCAGACTCAGTAGAAAGCCTTCAGGCTCTCAGTTCCTGAAATTAAAATCATACCCAAACCAAATAAAACATTTGTCTGATGTGCCACCCTCAGACTCAGAGATCAGTCTCCCTTCCTCAGAGTCTGGGTGCCAGTAGCCTGTCCTACAAGCAAGCTGCTTTCACTTGAAGCCCAAAGTGATGTGGTTGACTCTCTTCCTTGGGAGTCAGTGTTGTAGAGAATCCAGCAGCTTGGCAGAGCACAGCTGGGCTATTGCATCTAAATGCCCCCAGCTTTTTTGCTTTCTGCTCTGCAACTGTGGAGCTTGAAGGTAAACTGCTTGGCTGTGTTTGCCATCTCAGAATATCATGAGCAGGAAACCTGACTGAGAGTCAAAGAGACAAATGATAGATGCACTTCACCCAAAGTATAAGGTAGTTTATTGGCTGATGAATGCAGGGTCACTTCACCCCTCTCTCTAACTCTGTCTGTCTGTCTGTCTGTCTCTCTCTCTCTCTCTCTCCAGTACTCTCATTTATACCAGTGCCAAATGCGTAGCTTATTCCTAACTCTAAGTAGGTGGATACCAGTCAGTTCATAAGAAAGGAACATTAGCTCCTTGATATTTAATTTCTTGACATTTGATTTATGCCACTATGCCAATGTTAACTCCATTTAATTTAATTGCTTTGGTTTACATTCTTTGAAGAAGGACAAAGGAGGAACATTATTAGTGTATAAATGCCCCAGAGTTTGAAACTGAAATAGTATTTTTCCCTCACTCTGTTCTATGATGTTGGAAGATGCTTTCTGAGAGGAAAAGACGGGCACATCAGCCTGTGAAATGAACTAAGTCAGTGGTAGTTTGCAAAGCACGGAGATGACCTTAAGTTGTGTGGGACCCCAGGTGTGACCCTGTACCTTTTCACTATGGATTGTCTGCTTTAATAATGACCTGGTTGGGGAGGGTGCAGCTACATGATGGCGTAAGGCATGCACAAGACAAAGCCAGACAGGCTGAATGGATAAACTAGAGCACTCTGAGATTAAATGGAATTCATATCATCTTGTTCCTGTCGTATAATATGCTTCTCAGATGTATGAGTAAGGGTGGGTGGCCCAGGGCAACTTCCCTTCTCTCTGAAAGTAGCATAACACTCACCTTAAGGGCACAATGATATGACTAGAGCTCATAGAGCCAGCTCTTTCCTGGCATTAGAAAGCTTCAGAAATCCAGGGTGACCCAGATCCACCCTTAATGTGCTTTGATTCCAAACAAAACCTTTAGCCTCAGGGAACCGATGCAGTCAAGCACTATTGGATTAAGATTTTCCCAGAGACCTCATCTGGTTGCTTTGGCTTTGTGAAGAAGCAAAAAGGGAACAGCCATGCTTGTCTCCACCCTCCCCCAACAAAAACATCACCAGGAAGTAAAGTAAGTATCTGAATCATTTACTCTGCCTAGCCAGAGCATCATTTAGAGATGTAAAATGACTCAAAAGGAACTCTGAGATGTAGTTCAGGATATTCCCCTCTCTCCTGAAAGCAGTTTATAAATAGAGTCACATGGAAGTGTGTCACGTTTAACTCCTCAAGGGAAGATTGCACAAGCTTACTTAGAAAACTGTTGCCAATGTTTTATCTTCAGTTTCCTACCCAGGTTTCACATGTTGTAGCTTAATCCCATTTGCTCCTCTATTGAGTCAACTGAGATAATATCTCATGTAAAACCAAACCAAACCAAACCAAACCAAACCAAACCAAACCAAACCAAACCAAACCAAACCAAACCAAACCGAAACACATATAATAGAGTGAAAACAACAAGAAGACACAGAATTGGATTTCATACCTAGAAACTTCTACTTTTGTTTCCAAGGAGGAGTCTATAAATATTAGGAATACCACCAACATCTGTAGAAGGAAGGGTTTGTTCAGAAATTTAATTTGCTGGCATGAGTTTTCCACCCACAGTCAAGACTGGCAGAAAGTGGAGACGGGACTGAAGCTACAAAGAGATAAGCAAATACTAGAACTAGATAGAGCTGCCCAAAGAGGGAGGAGGAAACACATAGGATGGAATCCGTGGACTATGAATATTCAGGCTGAATGATCAGAAGACTGGCTGTGCTGTCTGGGAATTAGAAAGGGTAGGCGCTAGCTGATCTTCAGAGGACCTTGGGCCAGAATGCAAGATCAGTTACAACTCTCTTTGAGAGATGCAACCATAGTTAAAGGACATTGGCTGTGCAGTGTAACCACACAAGATTAACAAGGACTAAGCCTGAATTCTAACCTCAGAGCTCTTTTCAAGTGATTTAGTGTACATCCTGGGGGATAAAAAGTAATTTAACAGTCTCATCGCCTTTATTCAAGAATATGAAGCACTAAATGGACAGAAAGTTGGCAAGCCACGTACCAGGGTATAAAGCTTTAACAATATGCAAAAATAATGAAAGAAAGGAGAGAAGCATTCTTGATATAAACCTGGTATGTGTTTGATAATCATATATAGGACATCTATAAGCGAATCCCAAATTTTTACAACTCATTTGACGTGTTTCTTGGGATATAAATCCCAAATAGATTATTTTTTTCATTTATTGAACAAATATTCCTCACATATTAATTAATCATAACTACTTCTTTCCAGCCCAGTGATCTGATGATGTGTCCAGTAGAAATAATTATATAAAAGGGTGCCTTGGTGGCTAAGGCACTTGTAATGCAAGCGTAAGTATCTGTTTAAATGCCCAGAACCCATATAAAAGCTGATTATGTATAGGGTTGGGAAGGAGAAAAGGGAAGGGAAAAATGTAATTGTACAAACTCAAAAATAAACAGATAAGCAGAACATAAAAAAAACTTGGTGGGTAATCTGCAGAGTGTGCACTCATGTGCTCACACACATTAAGATTAAAATAAAGAAAAAACTGTAAATTCACTTAGAAAGGGTTAATGAGAATCTTCTCAAGGGGCTCAAAATGAACAGTATTTAAATGCTGGCACTGGAAAGCCTTGCCTACTGAACTATTTCATTTTATTTTTTTCAATTAATTCCATAGGACATGATACATGACCTTCACCAACCTAAATCCTTAACAGCACATTACTATATCTGGTGAAGTTTTACTTGCTGTGCATAGTGTCTTCTTATTAGACATAGCCAATGCATGTGTGAGAAAGAATACTGCATTAGCCATGAAAGCATCATATACGATGCCCAGGAATCATCTTTGGTGAAAAACAGAGGAAAGGAGAGGGTTGTGAGGAAAGAATGGATCACTGCACAGCAGTTGCAAAATATTCTTTCCAAATGATAGGTAATAGACCAAAGGGGCCTGATCAATGACAGTACAGTGAAATCTGCAAAGACATTGAGAGACAATGTTTTCTTTGTCTTCATAAATTTGCTGGAATGAGGTTGTAGAAAAATAGATGCCCTATATATGTAGGAAATGAGTAAGTGCAAACCTAGAGACAGAGCAGAGCAAATGCTGTCTGCTTGTCCCACTTCACTGAAGGGTGGAATTCAAACAGCCACTTCTAGGGAAGGTAGGCAGGACAGTCAGTGGTAACTAAGCAGAAACTACGGATGCTCCACTCTGCAACATCGAACCTGCCTTTGAAAGAACTTGCAATTTGGAAAAACAGAACTCTTGCCCACTCCTATTCTTTGTCTAAGGGCTATACCTGGCACGAGAGCTTGCACTGCAAAGATTACTAGAAGTCATCCCGAAAAAGACTGGGACTTAATGCTCCTGGAGTAACTACCAACCAGAGAAGTAAGAGTCAGTGAGTAATCATCTCTTTGCTTTCCCATTCTTCACCTGAGACAATTCTGAGATATTTTCATAAACTTTCTTTAAACTATTCCCCAGCATGTCCAAACCCAGTGGCCTAAAGTGATTCTGATACACACACACACACACACACACCACTGCTATCTGTCTGTCTGTCTGTCTGTCTGTCTGTCTGTCTATCTATCTATCTATCATCTATCTATCTATCTATCATCATCATCATCATCATCATTATAATCTATAATCTTCTATCATCTATCTATTATGTACATAATGTATTTCAGTCTAATTCACCCCCATTCTCTCCTCTCCAATTACTTTCAGTCCCTTACCATATTCTTCTTTTCAATTTCATGTGTCATGTGTTCATTGTTTATACCCACCATGTCTGCTTACTGTTAGTTGTACGTGCAGGGCTGTAGGACAATCTACTGGAGGATCAGTAGCCTCACAGGGGGCACATCCCTGAAGAAACCTGACTCTCTTCAGCTAGGGCTAGGACTTCATGAGCCCCTTTCCCACTGGCATTTTGTTGGCTTGATCTTCTGCAGGGGTCCAAGACACTGAGTCCTTATATGCTTGTCATATTTTGCAAATACTGTGTGACTACAAATATCCATTACCTGTGGCTCTTACAGTCTTTTCACTCTGCTTCCACAGTCCTCTCTGAGCACTGGGAGCAGAGAGTATGATATAAATGCCTTATTTAGGACTGAGCACTCCACAATTTCTTATTCTCTTGAAATACCAGTTGTAGGTCTCTGTATTAATCATCAAATACTGAAACAAGAAGTTTCCTTGATAAGGCTGAGAGCCATAGTAATCTATGAGTGTGAAGATAAGAACTTAGAGGCCAGATTATTGCTGTGTCCACCTAACAGAATATCAGCATTTGGTTCTCCCCTATGAACTATAACAAACAATGAATGCTTTACACATTTCCTCTTTTCTTTTTCATTTTTACTTCCCTTTTGTTTCTTTGAATCATCTATCAAATAAATTAGTTGCATTCAATTCTTAGTATAAGGTGTGTTTTTGAAGAGCCAAAGACAGAACCAATAATTGATCATATTAACTTAAGTTTACCAGAGGAAAAAAATCTTTGAAAACAAGCTATACATAAACATGATGAATGCCCAGTAGTAGATGGATGGATGGATGGATAAATAAGTGTGTGTGACTGAAAACAGTAGAAATATAAGAACATTAGTACAGAAACAATAGAAAACAGTAACATATGAAGACAAAGAGAAAAAAAATGATCAAAGAAGGGAGTGGCATTATTCCCATTGGCTAGCTTTTAGGATCTAGGTGATGAATCCTTGTGGGAAGACATGATGATATAGGAGTGGGAAGAAGGCATTTCATGGACTCTTAGGGATTACATACATTACAAAAACCTTTCAGTTTCTCAGAGCACATGTTAACTTTATAGCCAAGGAAGATTCAATTCATATTTTATATTGCTTCCTTAAACTTCTTTGCATCATAATTTTAACAACTTTCGGCTAACGTATTACTTTTAACCTTGAGGGACAATTCTGATTCACAGACATATGATATTTAACAGCTCAAGCAAGGCTAGTTTAAAGCCAAAGAAAGAGAATATCAGAAAGTCAAGGTGGTAGAAGGTTTCTCTGTGTCCTTACTGTGTCCTTCACTAAATTTTTATCCCTTCATCTGGTCACTGCTAAGATGACTTTATTGTATAGCGGTACTGGCTCATAGAGACATAGTCAAACTGCCTTTGGCTTCTCCCTCAACTCTTAACTCCTTTATACCAACAGAAAATTAATTTTCAATGAAATATAGGATTCTGATGCAGAGTGGGGGGGTGTCAGCATTTCAGAGATGTCTCTACTACACAGTGCTGCCACCATCTCAATGTTGAAAGTCAGCTAATCTTGGTTCTCCAACCCCACTGATCTCTAGAAGACTTCTCTGACACTGCCTTCGGAACACCGAGTTCTCTGGACATTTCAATGTTCTTAGGAAAACCATGCATGTATGCATCCATTCTAGAGATACAAGCTCTTCAAATATATCATAACCTGACACATAGCTACTTGGGTAGTGTCTCTAATTATAATTGAGGTGACTGGATGGAATTTGGTTCAAATCACTACAGATAAGTGCCATTGGTGCATTACATGAAAGGAGGATATTATATTTCAAGGGATTCCAGGACAAAGCAAACATTGATTTATAAATTATATTCTTGCTTCTAATTTTTTAAGGCTTACTAAATAGAAAGGGAAATCAATAAATTGTCCTTGTTTCATGTTGAGGCTACCAGTCAGTCAAATAGTTACCACTCACATTTGGCAGCTCAGGCAAAGTAGATGGAATTCACTGCAATCTATCCCAGTCCAAAAGAAAACAGAGAAACACATTAGGGGTTTAATCCTCACCGTCTGATGAACTCCCACTGTCCCACTCACATGCTGCTGAACAAACAGCTCTACAGGCCCTGCTTGCAAAAGCATTTGACAGTCAGCCAAAGGCTTGCCTCACTCTCTCTAAACCTCGATTTGTCAGTTTGTAAAAAGAGACAGTTGGGACGGTATTAGGGCTAAGAAGAGGGAATTGTTATTGTTACTGTTGGTAAACAGGACATGACCCCAGTTCCAGGAAGGAACTTAAAATCACGTATTCTGTCATCTCACAAAAGCCACAGAGACCTCTGAAATTAATTTTTTAAATATAATTTTTAAAGACAACATAAAATTTATGATATTCTTAGGGAGAAAGATGAAGTAATCTATATCCTTTGAAGTCATTTTTTAAAGATCTACAGAAAATCTGTAGTTTTTAAACAGAAACATTTTAATTTTGTTAAGTGAACAACTAATCTGTGATAGTTTTGAGGAAAAATGGATCAAAAAAGACACACATTTATAACCTAAAAATAATAAGAAAGAAATGCCAATAAAATGTAATGTATTACTCAAATGTCTCCTTCCTATCTATTCTTGTTTTCTAAAGATGGCTCTAATGTGAACAAAGGTAAAATTTAAGTTGTGAATGACTATAAGAATGAAGTTAAGATTACAGGAAACTATTCATACCAGATTTCTTCCTATGCCATTTGAAACAAATGTTTTCAAAAAATCTTATAAGAGTGAAGAAAAATAGCACAAAGATGGGAGAGAGTACACCCCGGCCAGAGTGTGTTCTCCTGAAATGACCTCACTGGCTCAGCCTTCTCTCCATGCTGTCCCAGCCCAGAGCTTATAACAGTTTTTCTATAGTGTATTCCTCTCTCTTCCTATCCCTCTGTTTCAGTTTTTCTCTGTCTTGGTTTCTCTCTGTCTCTCTGTCTGTCTTACTCTCTGTCTCGTTCTCTCTGTGTGTGCTTATGTTTATTAATGAGTACATAAATGCTGATCTACCCATGAAAAATGTCAAAATTACTAGAAATAAAATAATATACACATCAGTAGTCTGTCCTTTACTTTAAAAAAAATAATGACAATTATAAAGCAGTGGGTTCTGAAGACAAATGATAAAAATGCTCTTTCAGATCTAGTGTATGGTATCAGCCCAGAATAAGATAACTGCCCACATTTTGAAATGGCAACGTGTCACTTATACAACTGTTGATGCTACACTCCTGGTAAGTAGAGCGAAAGAAGCAAGATATGTAAGCTTAGATTTTTTTTTAAACCTACTCATTTAGGGCTCTTAAATGATTCTACATCCCTTCCAACCACCAATCTGAGGTAGGGAAGAAATAAAGTAGGTAGGAAAGGGGATTGTCAACCTCTTTTTAGATGGAGTTCCCTGGAGCAATTCTAGTCTTCATCCTCAGGATACCAGAAGAGCAACAAACAGCAAACAACAGCAATGGAATAGAAAGAGAAAGACTCTGCTGAAGCAGCACAGGCTATCAGGAGTGGCAGGACTCAGCCAGAGTGCCAGGAGAAATACTCTGGAGCATTTTTTCTCTGTGAAGTGTAGAAAAGTGAAGACTAGAGAAGCGATGCAAAACTTTGCAAAATGTAGCAATGCAAAAATGTTGTCTCACCATCTGTGGGCTTCTATTTATCCCCTCTCAGAGTCCACACAAGGATGTTTTTAGTTGGTAAAAAAACACACTCTTTGCAGAAGATAGCTTCCAGCAAAACAACATGCACCCTTTTTTGAGTCTGCATTTAGTTAGCAAAGATCATGAGTCTGTCTTCAGCAGTGGACAAACACTCTCACATTCTACACTTGGAAACAAAAGAGAAAACACACTCACAGGACACCACTAAGTCTTAAAACAAAAACAAGAAACTTCCACTTCAGAGACAAACCAGTAACTGAGAGAGAAATTTAAATCAAATTATTTAGGTTTACATTGTGCCTGTCCCTTGAGCCATTTGTGCTTATACAGGCTCTCTGAGTTCCACTAACTTTCTCTGTAAAATTGAATTATAAATAATAATAATAATCATAATAATAATAACAACAACAACAACACAGGCAGGATGTGGTTCAATTGATCTGTGTAAGTGATAAGGTAAAGTAAGATATGTTATTCCTTAATACCAACTATATGACTACGCTAAGGTTGCTATAACTAAATATCTCAGATTCAGGGACACAAACAACAGATTTTTTTTCCCGCAGCCCTGGAGGTTGGCAGTTGATGTTCATCATGCTGCAGATTTGATTTCCTTCTGAAGCCTCTCTCTGATGTGTCTAAGGTTGTCATTGTGTCATTGTGCTTCATTACCTGGTGTTATTGTTCCATTTGCTTTTCTTAAAAAGACATCAAACCCATTATATTAGTTCTTACTCTAATGCCCTAAGGTCTCGTTTTGACTTACTCATCTCCTACTGGGCCCTATATCTCAAAATATAATCACATTCTGAGCACCTACAGGTTGGGCTGTGTTTGGAATGGGGAAGAATAGATTGCAGACCAGAACTACATCTACACCTGAGCTTTGACGTAAGGATGTGTTGGTCAGTGACTGGGTTATTGAAATAATACTAAGAGCTGATCTGCTAACTAATTAGCAGGATGTCAGAATTAAATCATAGCATTTGTAAAGAACATATTGATAAGAAAACAACTCCATTGCCAAATAACACATTTGTTTATATCAATGGCTTTACAACATTAACCACTAAATGGAATAGCTAATCGACTTTAGATCTTAAGAAATGATTCACACAGTTACTCTTTGCTAGAATAGTCTTTCAATTTAATCAGGCTCAGTGAAGCCAGGGCCACTGCCTCCCCAGATTGTTCAACTCCCAACCTCCAATCTCCAATATTTGTTTGTCACTAAGCTTTTTCAAATTATTTTTCGTAACTATCAACCAAACACTCCTGGACATTATATTGATGGTCCTGATAGATAATCGCAAATATAGACAACCGTGAGAGCCCACCAATTTCCAGGTGTATGCTAAAGGTTTTATATACATTATCTGTTTAAGCCTCAAATATGCTATTCGTGCATGCTTTATTGGTACTTTAACAGAGAAGGACCTGAGGCTCACAGCTAGATGGCTTGTGAAGCAGCCAAGATTATAAGCCAGACCTACTTCCAAAAAGTGCATTCCATTGTTGAAAGTGAGCATTTCTAAAGACTCGGCCACACCAAAGTTCCAGCAAGTCAGTGAAGAAATGAAATTTAAGTATAGGATATGTCTACTTAGTAAAAGTCAAATTTTTTGAAGGAACTTCCTAAGTTACAAGTGCTTGATTTTTCTCAATTCTTTTCCGAGTGATCTGGGAATACCTTCTAGGAACAGCACAGTTTTACCTCATAAAATAGTGCTAAGCCTTGGAAGTACAATATCCCCATTCGGCCAATTCAGGATTGTTGGTTTGTAAATGGTTGCCTGAGCAAGTGTGACTCATTCAAGAGGTCTCGCCACCTGCTTCAAATTAATGCAACTAGCCTAGTGTTGTGGACTCCTTAGACTTACTTATGAGTACATCCCGCCTGATCTGGCCAGAACAGGGTTTACAAAGTACATATCTTAGCTATATTTTGTTCTTGACCCATAGGCTAATGGTGAAAATACAAAGAGGTTCTATAACAGAGCAGGGCACACACCCTGACAGAGGGGTGTGGGCTGAAGGACAGATTTAGATTTAGATTTAGATTTAGGTGAATGGATGTACACAGATCAGAGTTAAAGCAATCTTCCTGGAGAAAACATCAAGGTGAGGCAGGAGTGGGGGAGGGGATGAGGCTTTTTACTGTAGGTCTGTCAATACTGATTGTCCTCCTTAGCTATGCACTATGCCTTGGACGAATATCAAACACAAGCTTGGGAAGATAGTGGTGAGAAACAGTCTATCTGCAAAAGGGATGGTGTGTAATTTAGCAAGTGCATGGGCTCGACCAGGATAAAATGAGCAGAGCCTGTACAGAAGTCACTTTATTGTAGTTGATAAAGTTGTTCCCCAAGAGGATAGAATTCATGGGTCTAAGGTATCAGTACATGTACATTAGAAATAAACAATGAAGGAGATGGATGGATGGAAGATAGTAGGAACTGGTTTTCTTACGGTTTGAGTGTGTGTGTGTGTGTGTGTGTGTGTGTGTGTGTGTGTTTCTCTACCAAAAAGACAGAGAATAAGGCTTGAATATAGTAAAGGATTAGACTTGGAGAAACTAGTATTAACTCAATTTTAGCTTCAAAGAGATGATGGTACTTATATGTAGATATATTAATATATACGTGTCTGGGCTTGTATGCTTGTATGTACAATTCTTTTTTCAGTTGGGAAAAGCTAAGAGCAATGGAATTCCAGTAATAACAAGACTACAAAAACAGTTTTAAAAACCTTGGCTTTGGAAGAAAATAAGTTTGATAAACCAAAAAAATATAGGATGAGAAAGGAAGAAAGTGAAAATGACAATAATAACAGTAATAATAATTAATAATAATAATTTTAAGCAATATAGGAGACTATTGAAGAACTCCTGAAGCTGAGACAATACAAGCAAAATTATAAATGAACTAGTCCAAAATGCTCACCCCAGGTATGAATAAATATTTGTGGACCCATAATTAAATTAAATAATTAGAAAAAGAAGGTAAACTAGACAAATCTCTGTGCTAGAATTTACTAATAACGTATACAAATACTAGGACCAAAGAAGATGGTGAATAACTCCTTCCCCTCACTCATTTGGAATACATATATTGATAACAGAGAATACAGTATGAAACAAGAGGAAAGGAACACATTTTACAAACAAAACAAAACCAACCTCAAGGTTAACATTAGCAAAATCAACTTCAAACATTAGCATTAGGAGAAGCTGGTGTGATCGGACATGAGCAGTTTACACCTGTGGTCTTCCTTCAAGAACACTGTCTAGTCCAGCCATTAAGAAAATATCAGAGAAATCTCAATTAGCATCCTATAAAATATCTCTTCCAAATTAGAAATGCCACTGAAATCAAGAAAATTCTGAGAAAATGTCACCTCAGAGATGGGACTTTCAAATGGAGTGTGGAATCCTGATGCAGATGCTGGACTAGAAAATGACATTGGGGAAAACTGAGGGATCTGAATGAAGTACGGAACTTCAGGTAAAAACTGACTGTGACAAGTGCCATGATGATGCAAGATATAAGTAACAGAGGGCACCGAGTGTAAGATAGTTTGGAGTTCAGTGCTGTTTTCAAGGTAATTTTGCAAAGTTAAAATGTCTAAAATTTAAAAAGAGATAGTTAATCTATACTTTCTTCATTTTAAACTTAGAGGTTTCTACAACTCTGGTAGATTAAGTGTTGCAATGAATAATATTATGTTTTGTTTATGTTTTCTTTGAATACTAGAACTTTGGAATTTTTTTCAATTATTTTTTAGTTTTTTGAGAATTTCATATTATAAGTTTTGATTACATTTGTCCACAGTTCCTTCCCCCAACTCTGTAAGATCTGTCCCCACCATCTTACCCATGCCCAACACCATGCCCCCTTTTTCTGCCTTATTACGCATTTAGTCCAATTTATACTGCCTAGCTACTTCTAGGTATGGCACCACTCACTGGAGCGTGGTTGGTCTTCTAGGAGCCACACCCTTAACAAAAAATGGAAGCCCCCCTAATGGAAGCCCCCAATAGTCCAAAACTTCTCTGTTAGGGGGTGAGGCCCCATAAACACCTTCGCAAATGGTGTTAGAATGTCAACTGGCTTGGTATGCGCAGCTAGTGTGAGTTCAGAAGTGCAATGGTCCAACCATGTCCAGAAGACACGGTTTCCTGAACAAACTTCACAATTTCAGATAACAACCTTTGCTGTTCTTTCAAAGTGCTGCCTCCCTGAACAGACTGCACTGAGGCGGGAAGGAGGACTGGCAGTGACCTACTTTAAACTTTAATCTCCTTCTGCTCAAGGGTTAGACATAGCTCATGAAGGTGGTGACACAGTGGGCTCCCTGCAGCATAGGGAAAGGGCTGGCGGGGCAGTTGATAGCAGCAGGCCACCACAGCTTGGAGGTTAGCTGCTGAGGCTTGGGGATGGACTGGCATGGCTTGGGGCAGACTACTATTGCCGTCCCAGGTCGAGGCTTGAGGCAGGGTACCACTGCTTTTGCCCCTGCAAGAGGTGGATGGTGGTGGTATCATGCTCAGTGCTGTGGAGCACCGTTCCTCTGGGCTCTCCCTGCTGCAGTGGCAGGGGCTTCCATCCAGCCGTAGCTGAGACAGCAGAGTGCCGAGACTCTGGGCTATCTCCACCAAGGTGGCAAATGCAGCCAAGGCCGAGGTATAGGAGAAGTCCCTACAGAAGTATCCCTTAAGGTCTTGCTCCAATATTGGAAGCACAGTGATGGAAGACAGACTCACACTAGGCTGACGTCTCATACAAAATACTTTACATGAGAGAAGCCAGATTATTTACAGTTCATTAAGAAGCAGTCCACACTGTCCATACGGGTGACTGGTGCCCTACTTCTAGACCTTATTTTTGTAGTGGGTTGAGGTTTATAATACATATAAATTCATGAATAAATATTCAATCTTAGGCATGCTTCAGGTATAAACTAGAGCAATTTTGAGTGTCCAACCTTACAGCTCATTTTTGACAGTTGAAAATGTCTGAAATTTTGTTAGACTTTCCTCTGATTATTTCATCAGTGATTTTAATGTCAAAGAGCACATTACAATGTGCAGTTTTTTCTCCTTTTGACTGTTCGGTGGGCCATCACTGAGGGAAATGCATGCCACAACCTAGCCTCTAACCTTCAATTTCCACTTGCATAAGCAAATTCTTCCAAACTGCCCAGTATTATTCCATCTGAAATGTATTCCTGGCATCCTAGTACACCATTTCCTGTTCTGAATTCTAGGTCTAGGGGACCATTTATGGCTAGTTGGAGTCAGAAAGCTCGGTTTAAAATTAGCCTGGTGGGATTCTCACCAAAAATCACTTACTATAATTTTAAAATAAATCATTCACAAATGACAATGTGGGACAGGGTTGTCTTCCCTTCACTGAAAACTAAGATGTTTAATGAAAAGGAAAATTCAAAAGCTTCTACTACTACAAAAAAGTATTTCAGATCTCCAATCCCAAATCAATTATTATTCTTAACCTTGTTTAATGTACAGACAAAACAGCATTATTAGACATCATATCTGTTCATTTTTCTACCACAAATACTTGCTGAAAGAACTCAAGAGCATCCTTTAACTCTGCAAAATACCCTGTCCACATGCTTCCTTTCCTGCCTCCATAAAATTCCCTATAACGAGGCAGTAATGGAATGAATCAGGATAACGTTCCCGTATGTAGGCTCTTGCCTTTATATAACTAGACAGCCCTTGGGTTGCTGCATTCTTTCACAGAACTAATCAAGGCAGAGAAACAAACAAAAGCTCATACCCAAAGAAAAGTAGTTTCCGTATTATATGTGAAAGTGCTCAATGAAGTTTTCAAAGTAAGTTAAAAATGAAAGTATTTTCAGTGTTCCTATAAGAGTAATAATTTGTCTTGAAAAACAACAAGATTTGTTCTGACTGTGTAGCTCAGCAAGTCTCACCCCCAACACACAGGTGACAGTTATGGGTAGAACCTTGAGCACAGTAGGATGAATAAGAATTCTTTTCTTTAAAGAATTACATATTGGGTATGTATCCAGAAAGCATTATTGTGCAGTTTATTTTTAGTGGTGCTCAAAGTAATAATCTGGGTATGTAAATAGCAAAGTAATTGCTGAAAAGCAAATGACCACAGTACCTCTTCTCTTTTCCTTTCTATTCTTTGTTGCTAACAGCAGGTTTTAGACAAATAGCAGTAATAACTTATAAATAGCCAGATAACTAGAACTATTTTCCTTATCTTCACTTTGAGCACTTCTGCTGACAAGGACCTTTGAGAGGTTGAAAATAGGATATTTACAAAACACAAGTAATTTTCTCTCATCTGGAAATCACACCTTGGAACCTTGGCCTGATAGATTAGATAGCATGTTCCCATAACGCTGGGTAGCTTTGAGTGGGAGGGGCTCAGATCCCAAAGAAAGGCAAATCCAATCCATTCCATTTCTTGTTCTTTTTTTTCTTTGAATATTTAGACTTTATTCTTTGTTTTATACTATATAGCATATATATTGTTTTTATATAACATACAGCATTTTCACAAGTGTGAAGATTTATTCTACCACTTACAACCTTAGCTATGTCTACTTAAGACACCATTTCTTGTTCTTACACCAAAGACTTGCCCCTTTGCTCAAAATCAGGGTGGTCTCAAAGCTTTCTACACCTCACCGTCATGTAAGAACAAATTTAGCCACCATCTCGTGCTAGGAAAACGTGAAGTTCACAACTTGAGAACAGGTATTTGCTGTCCTGGAAATGCCACAGCGATAATGTGGTTAGATTCTTAAGCTTTAGAAGCCAGTACAAAAAGCAAGGGGCCATGTGTTATGACCATGTTTTAAAGTACTGCCAGCCCTACCAGCAGCATGGACAGTGGTCCATATGTGTGGTGCATCTGGAGCTATAAGTGGCTGCCTGACTGCCTTGCTCACTGCACTTGTGTGCTTAGTAGAAGTAAGGGATTTAATGCAGATCTCTCGTCACAGAGAGGATTGGAACTCATCGACCCCTCTCATGAAAAAAATCAATCTTGAATTTCCTAAAAAATTTCAGACATCATTTCTAAGAAAAGGCAACTCCTATGTGAAGGGGCAGCAGGGAGGGTAACGCAGGAGAAAGCAGAAGAGCAAATGTGGCCTCTCCAGGGTGAGGATGTAGCCTTTTCACACACTCGCCCTGGGAGAATTCCAATCCTGTGCTGGTCTCCTCACATGCGTCTCAGCTCAGGCCACTTCGAGATGAAGGAGCAATTTCATGGGAGCACATATGGAATCATTCTGGGTAGCAGAGGGAGGTTTGATCTCTGAGACTATTTAAAGATTCAAGCCTGCAGCACTATAACCAGGTTGTTTCTCTTAATACTCCTTTGAGGTAGGCCAGATTCTACTATTTCCTTTAAAAAACTGGCAAAGGAATTCACATTCATTTATGTTAGCATTATTTCAATTAAGCTCTAAAGGAACTATATAAAAGCATGCATTTGGCCAGCACATGCCTGATTTAATACAATTATGTTAAAATAATAACCTGTTTATGTGCCCCCAAGTGCTCAAAATAGCTTTATCTTTTAATGTGCCTTTTAGTAAGTATTCTTAGCCATCATAATTATACTGGAACTTTGAGAGGTTTTTGACATTAAAAGCCTAGATTAAAACAAACAATATGCTTAGAAAGATGTACTTGGCATATACAAGGTATTTCCTAATGCGGATGAAGAACAGAAAGAATGCCTTTTCCACCTTCCCACAGTGAAAAAGTAAGGAAAAAAACAACATCAAATAAAATAGGGGGTAAAACTGGAGAAATAACATTTCTCACTTCTTTCAATAAAATGAATTCATTTCATGTGTTAAAGAACTCCTGCATGATAGCCATCTAGCAAAAGCTTCCTAATGAGGGAAAACATCATAAAGAAATTCTTCATGGCTTTTGGGGGTGCGAGAGCAGGCTCTGTGGCACTCTGTAATTGAGGACTGTGCAGGCAGCAGCTGCTTTGATCCTTAATATGTCCACGAGCAGTGAGCACTGTGACTGTCGTTTCATAGATAGGCCAAGTCAGACTCAGAGATGCATCTGACGTCGGGAGCAGAGTCTGCTTTCCCAAAGGTACTGAGTTCAATTCTCAGCAACCATATGGTGGCTCACAACCATCTATAAGGTGATTTGATGCCCTAATAAATAAATAAAAAAAGCATCTGATGTCCAGTAATCAGGCTGCAGAGCCAAGACTCACCCTTAGGGCTGTCCGAGTCTTTAGCCCAGGTTCCTCTCATCAGAGAAGGGCTGCTTCTGGGCTGTTTTGTGGTCTGTGGTCCATAAAGTATCCACAGACATTGCAGAAAGAAATGGCAAACAAGTCTAAATCAGGGTACACGGAAACCTTTGAGGAAACCTTTGAATGTCAATGCTTACCTTTAAATTTGTTACATAGTTTCTCTACATGAGGCTTCCCAGATTAAAACATTTAGTTTTATTGTTGAAAAGGACTGGCTTTCAGGAGCTTGTTTACTATATTATAGGTGTAGGCAGATCAGTGACAGCCTGGCAGGAGGGTTAAGAGCCTCACACAGGCAAGACAGGATGTTGGGGAAGACACTGTAGTACTGTTGTCAGCCCAGAGGCTGGCTGGGTACAGAGGGAGCATCCCATCTGGGGTATTGGCAGGAAGAGGCAAATGTGGGACTTGAGCTTCTCTCTTTTCACCCATTTGTGTTCTTAGACCCTCACTGTGAACATGCACCAGCCTGAGCCTTACTAGCCTGGAACTGAACTTTGGCAGCAAAATGCGAAGGTTTCTTCATTTGTGAGCTGCTCACTCCCATGTGGAAACAAGAGACTTCTATAGATGTTGTCTGGTATGCTTTGTTCTGTTTTGTTTTGTAACTATTCCCACTACAAACCTGCAGCCTCTTGCTCAATTGTTTCTCTTACACAAGGGACTAAACGCACATAAATTACAAAAACACTAACATAACTCAAGAAAAATGCTTTGGTCTTATACTTAGCCTAAAACAATTCCTGGGCTGACAATGACTCAGCAGGTAAAAGCACTTGCCACCAAGACTGATGACCAGAGTTCTGTCTCTGGGATCCACATGGTAAAAAAGGGAAAAGGACTTCAGCAAGCTATATCTGACTTCCATGTGTATATTTTGGTATGTATGTGCACAAACACACAGACACAGACGGATGGACAGACAGATACATGATACAGTAAACACTATAAATGTCTCAAATATAGTTATTAAATGATGGATACTGATGTTGCTTTATCTTTCACTCAAGTCCTATATGTATTTGTGCAAAACTGACAGTCCTCACAGAATCATCTAACGGCCACAAGCTTTGGGTCTGACAAACATGCGTTTAAGTCCTCAGTCAACTTTCAGAGTTTTTCATTCTTCTACTGTAGAATGCAAGCAAGGACAAAATCTCAACACTATCTTGCCATGTTGAATGGAAGTACATATATTAAAATTACTTTGAATATTAAAAAACAAACCTACAAATGATAATTAGTATGGTTATTTTTTTTTGTAAAAATAAATTCTGTATTAATAATGTAAAAAGTTTAACAAAGTGGCTAGATGTAACATTTAGTCTACCATGAACTAAATATTTGACATGGGGCAAAGTACTAAGCCTCTATGGAATAGCATTTTTCACCTATCATAAACAAAGAAAGGAGGGGGAGGGAATGGCTTAGGCCTGTTTATCCCTCATTCAATCCAAATATCAAGCTCCATGCCAGAAGTGGAGAGACCTGAGACACTGAAACTGAACAAGAACTCTGACCACACCACTGTGGCTCAAACTCTACGCTGGTCTGCAGACTTCAGATGCCATGTACAACTTGATCAAGCCCTGTAGAAGAGAAGGAGGGTAGTTGTGGCACTGATGGAGATAGTTTTTAAGTTTCTTTTAACTTCAGAATGCCTTGTGTCTATAATTTAGTTAGGTTATCCACTTAACAAAAAGCCTAAATAATCTGAAGTGACTATGTCTTCCATTTCTACATGATCTCTTTCCACAAATGTTCCTTTATTTTCCTTGGATAAGGCAGGATAACCAACAAAGCTCCTTAGATGTCCACTCCCACCCATTTTGGGGGGAGGTGGTGGTGGATGTGAGTCATAGCATTAGGCTATTGGAACTCCTCTAAACTCCTCTCTCTTTTTACAAAAACACTGGCCAATAACAGCAGAACAATCACATCACTTGCTTCCAGTGGTATGAGAAAGAACTGCCCACACACTCCCTAGCTCTGAAGACAGAAAATAAACATAGTGCTCTCTCTCTCTCTCTCTCTCTCTCTCTCTCTCTCTCTCTCTCTCTCTCAAAGAAAAGTGCATGATACTCTCATAGTAATATGCCAATAAGAGGACTAGAAATGCTCCTTTCTGATCGATGCCTAGAATTGGAAGGAGAGAACCACAGGAAGGCCTGGTAATCACAGGCCTCTAGCTCCATTTTATTCCCAATGTTGCTGATGCAATTGCAAATTCCTGCTGCATTTATAATTAAGAAAGGAACAGATGGTAATGCTTAGTATTAGGCAATAAGGAGTGGTTATTAAAACAATCTAGAATGCCAACAGTTTATATGATATCAGAGGGTTAGTTTACCATAACAAAGTTTTATATCCATGGAAAAAGAGGTATTAAGTCCCCCTCACTCTCATCCCAGCTGTCCCCTTGCGGAAGTCACATTGCACATCCTGGGCAGATTCCAACCTTTTTAAAATTGCTTGTCATATCTTGGCTTTATTATGAGTTGTCATCACAAGTGGCAGAGCATGAAACCAAGTTGGAATATTCAACAAGCTATAAAAAAAGCAGTTGGGAAGGCACTGAAGACTCACTGGGATCATACTAGCATGATGGAGCAGGCTGTGGGCAGGGAGGGAAGGGAAATTCCAGAGTTATCTGAGAATGTGGTCAAAAGTTCAGATGTACTAGAGAGTATAAAAGTTATTGAATTGTAATACAAACTGAAGCAAACCATCTCTTCCTTTAGATGGTAGAGGGTTATAGTATGTATAACCAAACGATCAATAGTTGTGTAATTTTCCAGGAAGACAAATTAATAGAATTACCAACTGTTGCAGGATATTTGATCACACGGTGAACCCCGAGATTGTGTACCAGAAAAACACTCTTTCTAGTTGTGGTGTGGCTCAGCCTTAGCATACACCTTTGATCCAAGGGCTTTTCTATAAACAGGATTAAATAAAGTGAACAGTAGGTCAAGAGGCAGAGCAAGCAACAAATTGACAGGGAGTGAACATAGGTGACAGGAAGTCACTGCACTGGAGGATGGATAGGGAGGTACACAGGAAGCAGAAGGTAGGGACATTAAGTTTGAACTGTTTTGTTTGTTGTTTTGTTTTATTGTTGTTGTTTCTCCTTCTGGGTTGTTAGCTGAGTAGGAATGTCAGCTGGGTGCTTTCTTTGCCTTTCTGAGCTAATAGACTTTCACCCCAGCATCTGGCTCCTGAGTTTTTATTGGTAAAATTGAACCTTTGGGATTCTGTTTAAAAACAACAATCAACTAGGTTTTAAGAAAGTCTACTGGTCCAATCTTAGATCCACCCCATGGGAGAGAGCCCACCCTAGACACTATTAATGATTCTCTGCTATGCTTGCAGACTGGAGCCTAACAGAGTTGTCCTCTGAGAAGCTGTACCCAGCAGCAGATTGAAACAGATGCTGAGACTCACAGCCAAACATTGGGTGATGCACAGGAAGCCTTGTGGAAAAGTGGGGGGAAGCTTAGAAGGACATGAAGGGGACAAAAACTCCACAAGAAGAGCAGCAGAGCCTTGTAACCAGGGCCTAGAGGGGTCTGCTGAGACTGAAGCACCAAGCAAGGACCTTGGCATGGACTGGACCTAGGCCTTCACAAAGGTATAGCCATTGGGCAGCTCAAGCTTCATGTGAGTCCTCTATTAAGGGGAGTGGGGCCTCTCTCTGACCTGGACTCCCTTGACAGCTTTTTGATTACTTCCCCCTGGTGGGGCTGACTTGACAGGCCATAGAAAAGGGGATACTCTCAGTCCTGATACAACTTGATGAGCTGGGTAGATAGGAAGGGGGGAATACCGTTTTGGGGGGAGTACGGGAGTGGGTGGGCAAAAGTGACGGAGGGTAGGACTAGGAGGTGAGGAAGGATAGGGCTATGACCAGGATGTAAAGTGAGTGAATGAACAAATGAACAAACAAAGAAATAAATAAAAAGAAAATTTATTTCTTGCTCCCAGCCAATACACAGATGTTTTTGCCTCTGATAATGTGAGCTTTCTAAACAACTTCTCAGCCTTTACATATACCTACAAATTTTTCATCTCACTTGAGGCAGGCTTCTGTTTCACCAGGACTGAGTTTCCATGATGGGACAGGAGCTCTCTAAACCAGTTCACCGCTCTCTGTAGAAGCTCTCTTGTTCTCTGCTGATGTCCTTGATTGACTTTCATCTTTTCACCAGTATCTGACACCTGCCAATCTCCAGTTGACGTCACTACTACTGAAGGATGCATGGTAGCAAGGGACTCACATTCATATGTAGAACATCCCAAGGCAGCAAACTAGCAGACTTTTCCGTTATGAATAGTGTTATGAATGTGAAAAAATGAAGAGGGGAAAATAACAACCTAACAACCCCTTTCTCTCCCTCTCTCTCTCACACAGGAAGGTAGGATCAAATAAAGAGAGCACATAATAGGGAGAGTGCATAGAGGCCTGGGAACTACCAGTAAAAGTGTTGAAAATCTGTGAACTCATTTTCTGCCTGGATGATCCTTAAGAAAATGCTCTGAGCCTCCCAAGTATATGACAATAGTTTCACCTGAGATTCAGTATGGTCTAACTGCTTGAAAACAAATAGAAGATATTTCACAGAAGCACCTACGCCAACATTTTCCAATCAAGAGTATGTGAGTTAAATGTAGGATAGGACACATGATGTATTGTCTTCTGACCTGCTTAGACTGTAGGTAGAGAACACTAAAACTAACAAATAGAAACAGCAGCACTACATTGTCCAGAGTAATTCTCAGAATAGACACAATGGTGAAATTGGCACATCACAGACAGAACCACAGAGCTCTGGCCAATCAGCAAAATCATGGACAGTGACAATTCTCAAAGGTCTGTGTTCCCTTCCTGTAGTGTTAACTGCTGACTAGTTACCAGCCCTTTCCTTCTTTGACAGGATCTAAGGAGGCATGCAAACCAGTGTCTCTTACATCTGTCACCACATACACATTCTGAATGGTTTTTTCTTGCATCAAGGAAATGCATAAAACATAAGAACATTCTATCCCAGGAACAGGAACAAAAATGTCCTAAGTAGTTGTCAGAGGAACATGAACATTGGGGAAAGATTACGTGGATTTGAAGCTAGGTTCTGTTATTTATTAGTTATGAAACATTTTGACTCCTTAGTACCACATCTGCCAAACAGATTTAATAATAACTCTACAACATTTCTATGAGAACTGAATTACTTAGACACATCAAATAAAAATATCTGCCATGGAGTAAGTATCATAGAATGAGTATTCGCTATTTCAGGCATCTGTTCTACATTCTGACCTTGACTTCCTTGATCTATATCTTGGAGCCTCTGTCTTTACCCTCAGTCCTCTTGTTAGTGTACTATTTCCCAGATGGACTTCCTAGACTGGACTCAGCCTATCTCTCTCCCCCATAGACCTTCCTTCTATGCTTTGGAAGTCTTATATTTGTGTCATCTTTTACCAGACACCATATGGCCACCAACCTCTCAGTCCTGGTCTGATTGGTTCTGTTAGTCCAATACATAAGGTGATAAGTAGGATGTTAGGCATTTTGCTAGACTGTCCAAAAATACCTGGATAATTGCACCAAAAAAATCTTGTAAATAAAAACACAAAGTGTTGTCTATGCATAGACCTTTGTATCTCAACCAGTGTCAGAGCTATTCCCATGTAGTGGGATTAGAAAATATAAGTTACCTGTTTGTTCTGTAGTTTGAATTTTTTACATCCTGATTACAGCCCTCCCTCATCACCTCCCAATCCCATCTCCTCCCTCATCCCCTTTCCCTCCCTCCCCTAGTCCTTAGAAAGGATAGCCCTCTTCCCCTAACTTCTGACCTCAGCTTATCCAGTGCCCTCTGTACTACCTCAAACCTCTCCCTCTGTGGCCTGGCAAGGCCACCCCTTCCAGGCGGGGGGGAAGGGAACATTAGGATTCCCAAGTCCATGTTATAAGCAGTCTCTACTCCCCATATTGTGGGATCCACAAGGAGACTGTGCTGCCTATCTACTACATCTGAGCAGAAGGTCTAGGTCCACATCTTACATGGACCTTGGTTGGCACATTAGTCTCTGTATTGCAATGTGGTTAGCCTGAATTAAGTGGTTAACATCCGCTTATGAGTGAGAATATGCCATGTGTGTCTTTCTGGGTCTGAGTTACCTCACTCAGGATGATTGTCTCTAGTTCCACCCATTTGCCTGCAAATTTCAAATTTTCTCTCTCTCTCTCTTTTTTTTTTTTTAGATAGCTGAATAGTATTCCAGTGTGTAAATGAACCATAGTTTTTTTTATCCATTCTTCAGTGGAGGGACATCTTCAGTGGAGGGGTTGTTTCCAGATTGTTTATTATGAACAAGTCTGCTGTGAACATAGTTGAGAGAGACAAGTTAACTACTGGCAACACCCAGCATACCTTAAGGAAGATGATGAGCATCAAAGAACCTCCTTATGGAGATGGCTTCAAATGTGTCAAACCAGGCACTGGGCAAAATGTCCTTATTTCTGCCACAGTCAAAATTCTACCTAAAATAGACAAGCTTAGATGCAGGCAGAGTCGATGGCTAAACTCTGCCAAGACAGGGTAAGCAAGTCCTCAATAGTTCCTGCCTCACAAATATGTCTGTTAGATATATTAGGCTAGAAGGCTGAAGATGATGCTGCAACATTATAGAGAGTGGTGGGTGGCTGTTCAGGCGGTAAACTGTCTCAGTCATTTTTTCATTTTGGAAGCTGCTATCCTGCACTTCCGGTTCACTCAGGTATTTAAGTTTTATTCCTTCTCAAGACTCTAATGGGGTTGAAGACCAGATAGTTTAGTCTTACAATTAAGCTTAGGTGGTTAGGGGTTAAGATGTTTTTAGATCAAGATAGATGTTTTAAGTTAACAGAGATGAGATATGATAGCAGAGATGAGATATGATAGCTATTGATTTTCATTCAGAAATTTAGACCCAACAAGTTAGGAAAGATGTTTACTTTGAGTTTTCCAATACAAATAGGCAAATCACCATGAATGTAACATTCATATAACTCATGATTGTCTCATGGTTCTTCCTGCTATATGTAGTTTATTTTATTGATGTGTAATAATATAAATGTATATGTTAAAAAAGAAACATAATAAAAATTATTAAAAAAAAAAACACAAAGTGGTTGTCAGCCTGAATTGCTCAAATCTCTTGAAGAGGCTTTTGCCTTTCAAAAATAAGATCACTAGAAAGCTGCCAATAAAAAGTGACTATGAAATGACAGAGATCAATGTGGCCAGTCACTTCAATTGCTAACTCAGAAATAAAAGACAGTAGTTTATACACAAGATGCACTGCTAGTATACTTCCTCAATCCATGAAATGACTTCCTTTGGATTTCAGGCCATCCCCCAGTTACCATCTACCTTGCCTTAATTTAAAAAGAAACTACATATTTATGACATCCAGGATGCAAGTAACACAGATCCTTTAAGTAAAAACATTTTAGAGATTATAGATACCATCATGAAAATTTTTGGTAATAAATGTTTGCTATTGATAATAAAACATGAGAAATGCACGGCCTTTTCTATGGTGATTTCCATGATTTCCCTTTGTAATATTTTGCCGCTAACAAGTTTAGCCATGCAAGATATAGCCACATCTAGCCATCATTAATAAATCTCCTAGTTTACCTATGAGTGAGGACATGAAGAAAGTGAAAGAGTATCAGGACTGAAACTGTGCCTGATTTCCAAGATTTTTACCTTCCTTGTGGGGTAGACATTTAGGATTCCTCATTCATGAGCAGAATTATGTATAGATAGTAATGGCTACATATAGAAAGAATTATGTCATCAAATGTGAAGCCTTTTTGTCAGGAGAAGTTACTAATGAAAGATGCGTCAGTCACGACATCAAATTCATCATTAGGGTCAATGTAGAGGATGTAGGATGCTCAGACAAATATGGGACGAGGCGTTCACTGTAATGCACTTTACCCTTCTGGAAGAGGTCTAGAAATGCAACTTTATACTTATGACTGCCCACTTGTGCCAGTTCCCTGTGTGACGGGCCTTGTAGCCTTTCACTGCAATGTTTTGTTCCCATCACTGCTGCAGGAAGGGCTTGTGAACAAAGGTCATGTGATACACCTTGCTTAGCTGCATCTGGCCTTTCATCTTGAACACTGAGACCTGCTGAGACTATTAGAAACCTTAATATGGTCCATATCCACTTAAAATATGACTTTTGTTATATTACTTCAAGTTGAGAAATTTTCCATGATACAAACTTGAAGATCACTTGAAGATCACTTTAGCCATAATTAGCCCTTCACTCACTAGAATATATGAAATTTTTGTCTCAGATTCCTTCACACAGAGACTTCCTAGAGATCTCATTCATAAATCTCTGTATTCTTATGATCAAATCTAATAAATCCTGTAGAGCTTTTGATGTTCTTACCACCCATAATGGGGCATTTATTAATGTGCTAGAGCCTAACTATAACTATTAATTAGAAGAAGGACTTGACCATGGAGAGATGGACCACTGATAACTTTGTGTGCTGTCAATCTTTTTGCTCCCTCCAAATGTCTTGTCAGCCTCATTCCACTAAGAGGTTTGGGTATCTTCAGTACTACTGACACTAAAGAATGAAGTATGGTGGATTTTAACTGAAGTATTCCAACAAATCAACAGTACACCTATAATCTCTCAAGTGACTTTGGCTAAGTCATCATTTCAATGGTTGAATTTTTTCAAGCATCTTCAATTATGCATTTCCTATTTCCTGAGTAGGAAGTCAACTTTTGCTTTTACTTCTTTAAGAGAAAAATAATTTGCTCTCCAAACTCCAAATTTTTAAAGGGAGTGACTAATGTTTGATTCTTGGCCAAAGCAACCACAGAAAACATTTTACTGAATCCTCATTCAACCCCATTTTTCAAATAGAAAAACTGGAAGTGAAATACTAAAATCTCCAGTGCATTCTCATGCATGAGTAGGCCCTAGCCTTATCTCTCTGCCCTTGTCTTTGATCAAGATTCCAGATCTTAGTGCAAGCCACTACAAGCACAAATGTTAGGAGAGATGCCATGTCCAAAGGAAAGAATCCAGTCAAAAACATCTTTTTCAAACTCTAATTTCTTTGTTTCAGGTCCTCTATAGTTTCCTCCCTATGAGTTTCTCCTAAAATACAGAATTAAAAATAATTTTGTCTCCGTAAGGAAGGTCATATAGACTCTAAATGGGTGGTGTGCAGATTGCAACAAACATTATACCAAAGCCACATAATTTTTCAAGATATCCTCCTGTGACTTTGATACTTTTTCAGGCAAAACTAACAAACAAACAAAATATAAATAAAACATAGGAGGTGGGGGGACTATTTCAGAAGGACCTGGGCTCAGTTCCCAGCACTTATGAAATGATACCAACCATTTGCAACTGTAGTTCCAGGGTATCTAACCATGCTCTTCTGGGCTCTACAAACACTGCACACATAAACACAATGCACAGACATACATGCAGGCAAAATGTTCACACACACAAAATAAAAATAAACATTAAAAACATGAAATAAAATTTTACTCTTCTTTCAAAGAGTTAGTACAGAAACATGTAAATAAAAAACATGGACCGTGTTGTTGTCAGCACATCCACAGGCCTCAAAGTCATAAGTATTTAAAGACAAACGTAAGCTCATGGGTTCCAGAGACTCACTATGGCTTGATCTACCAAATCCCCATGTGCTAGTTCTATGAGCACAGGCAAGCTGCCTGATCTCTTTAAGCTTTCCAGTTCTTATCTATAAGATAATATTAATAAAATTGCATGATATATAGTCAGTTCAGAGATTAAGTGAGGATTTTAACAATAAAATCTCTAAGACATGGTGAAAACAAAAGATTTTCACGTGTACTATTTTGGTGGCTCTTATTACAAAACTAAAGGAATTTTTTATTCAATAATATCCTTAAAACACTGTTTTATAGTGAAAAAAGTATGAAGGAGTACAATATTGCTATTTATTGCTACTTTTAGAGAGTGTAGGATATATCCTATGAAGCAACAAAAGCAATGACCTAGGAATCAGAACACTGCTATTCCATAATCTTTTTTGTTAGGAAGATCCACTGAATGTGTTTAAAGACTTCTGCTGGTGCTTATTATATGGCTCTTTTTTAATTCATAAATTTATTCATCTATTAATTCATTCATTTTCTTTTGTAATTGTTAATACACTTTTGAGTGTGTATTTTATACCCAGAAATGCAGCATGGGTTTGTGGCAAGAAGCACTGTAAGAGGATAAATTAATAGCAAATGTTCCTTGATGATTATGACATGTGAGCATGGCCTTGAACCAAGATATTAGTGTTTGGTAAGTCATTTTAGTAAATAAAGACTATAGAAATAATAAATGAATACACGAGCAAAGAGTAGGTCAAGTTTCACTAATAAGATAAGGAAAGTGGGATATGTACAGAAAAGGCAACGATACAAAGAATATACCAAATCTATGAAATGGAGTCTTGTAGTTCCCTAGAATATAAGTTACTGGGAGAGAATATCTGACCATCATTACTTATTCCAGATGCAGTGCTTTGAAAACAAGATTGAAAGGACATTGGCAATAATCTTTTCAGAACTTTTGAGTCGTTGACATTTTATATTTCTACAAAGAGGCACATTTGAGGAATATTGGTAGGTAGGTAGGTATATAAGACAAAACTGGAAGAGATTCAAACAGAAATGTTAATGGGCATGTATGTTGTTCGTAGATTATCTACTGAAAGATTAAGAGAGTACTGGAGGTAGTGTTATCCTACTACAGCAAGCCCTGTAGATCCTATCACACTTGAAACACAAGAAAACTATCGTAAAGTTGCAATTATGAAAATGATAGCAGCCTTAAAGGAGGAAAATAAACCCCTCAATGAAATATAGGAAAATACAATCAAATGAGAAAAAAATCAATAAAAGTGTTCATGACCTAAACTTAGAAATTAGAGCAATAAAGAAAACATTATCAAAGGTAATCTTGATGATGGAAAACCTAGGAAAAAGAACAGAAACTACAGATAGAAGTATCCCCAACAACAGAAGAGAAGGAAGAGAAACTCTCAGGTGTAGAAGATATGATTGAAGAAAACAGTAGATCAATCAAAGAAAATGTTAAATCTAAAAAGTTCTTGACACAAAATATCCAAGGAAAGACCAAACTATGAAAAGACCAAACTTAAGAATAATAGGAATAGAAGAAGGAAAAGCCTCCCAGCTCCAAGACCCAGAAAATATTTTCAACCAAATCACAGAAGAAAACTTCCCCAACCTAAAGAAAGAGATGCCTATAAACACACAAGAAGCTTTCAGAACACCAAATAGATTGGACCAGAAAAGAAAATCCTCCCACTACATAATAATAAAAACACTAAATGCACAAAACAAAACGAAAACAGAATATTAAAAGTTCCAAGAGAATAAGTACAAGTCACACACAAAGGCAAACTTATCAGAATGACATCTGACATCCTACCAGAAACTGAAACCCAGAAGGGCCTAGGGTGATATCTTACAGACACTAAGAGATCCAGATGTTAGCCCTGACTACTATACCCAACAAAATTTTTAATCACTATAGAAAAAGAAAGCAAGTTATTCCATAACAAAAGCAAATTTAAACAGTACTTACCCACAAATCCAACCCTACCTCTCCAAAGAAAACTAGAAGGAAAACTCGAACACAAGGAAAATACAGAAAATAAATAACCCCACATCAGCCAAACAAAAATAGGGAAACACACACACACACACACACACACACACACACACTCCACAACCACTACCAACAAAATAACAAGAACTAACCATCTCTGGTCACACTAGTATCTCACATTATCAATGGCCTCAACTCACCAATAAAAAGACACAGGCTAATAGAATGCACTAGAAAATAGGACCCATCATTCTTCTGCATATAAGAAACAGACCTCAGCAATAAAGTTGTACATTACATCAGAGTAAAGGGCAGGAAAAAGGTAGTCCAAGCAAACAAATCCAAGAAGTAATCTGGAGTAACCATTATACTATCTAATAAAATAGACTTTTAATCAAAACTAATTAAAAAAGATAGGGAAGAACACTTCATACTCATCAAAAGAAAAATACATCAAGGTGATGTCTCAATCCGGCATATCTATGCCACAAATGCAAGAGCACCCGCATTCATAGTAGAACCATAACTAAAGCTTAAATCACATTTCTAACCCCACACATTAATAGTAGGAGACTTTAATGCCTCACTCTCACCAGTGGACAGATCATTGATACATAAGCTAAATATAGAAATAATAAAACTAATAGATGCCATGGATCAAATGTACCTAACAGATATCTACAGAACAGTTCACCCAAACACAACACACCTCATGTAATCTTCTGCAAAATTTACCAAATATCCAGTCACAAAACATGTGTCAAAAAACACAAGATTGAAATAACCTCTTGTATCTTCTCAGATCACCATGGAGTAAAGCTAGAACTCAACAGCAAGAGAAACAATAGAAAACCTACAAACTCAGGAACACTGAGTAACTACCTACTCAACCACTGGGTCAAGAATGAAATAAAGTAAAGCATTAACTAATTTCTATAGTTTAATGAAAATGAAGGCACAACATACTCAATCTTATGAAATACAATGAAAGCAGTGCTACAAGGAAAGTTCATAGTACAAAGTGCCATCATAAAAATTGGAGAGATCTCATACTAGCAACTTGACAGCACACCTGAAAGCTACAGAAAAAATAAAAGAGAAGAAGCAAACACACCAAAGAGAAATAGACAGCAGAAAATAATTAAAATCAAGGCTGAAGTCAATAAATTTGAAACAAGAAGAGCAATATAAAGAATCAGTGAATCCAAGATCTGGCTCTTTGAGAAAACAATGAGATAACAAACCCTAGGCAAACTGAGTAAAAGTCAGAGGAAGAGTGTTCAAATTAACAAAATCAGAAACAAAAAAGAGAAGAAGATACAAGTGAGGAGATAACAAATGAGATGTAATCTGAGTAAATTACACACACACACACACACACACACACACACACACTGAGGTAATAAAAAAATCATTAGTTATTAACCTCAAAAGCCCGTATTCCACAAAATTTGAAAATCTAAAGAAATGGGCAGTTTCCTTAACAGATTTCACTTACCATAGTTAAATCAAGATCAGGTAAACAGTTTAAACAGTCCTATAACCCCTAAGGAAACAGAAGCAGTTATTAAAAGTTTCCCAACCAAGAAAACACAGGGCCAGATGGTTTTAGTCCAGAATTCTATCAGACCTCAAAGAAGAACTAATACCAATATTCCTCAAACTATTCCTCAAAATAAAGACAAAAGGAACATTCTCAAACTCATCCTCTGAAAACACAGACTCCCTGATACCTAAACCACAGAAAGACTCAACAAAGAAAGAAAATTTTATACCAGTTTCACTCATGAACATTGATGCAAACAATACTCAGTAATATACTGGCAAACAACCCATGAACACATCAATTACATTATTTACCATGATCAACTAGGCTTCACCCTAGGGATGCAAAGATCAGCATATCCATCAATGTAATCCACCATACAAACAAACTGAAAGAAAAAACACATGACCATCTCTTTAGATGTATAAAAAGCTTTTGAACAAATCCATTACCCCACGGTTAAAATCTTGGAGAAATCAGTGATATCTAAACTTTATAAAGACTATATACAACAAGCTGATAGTCAACATCGAATTGAATGGAGAGAGACTCAAAGCAATTCCACTTAAATCAGGGACAAGACAAGATTGGCCGTGCTCTCCATATCCCTTCAATACAGTACTTGAAGTTCTAACTATGTCAATAAGACAAGTAGAGGAAATAAAGGAGATACACATCAGAAAGGAAGAAGTCAAAGTATTGCTATTCACAGGTGATATGATCGTATACATAAGTGACACCAACAATTCCACCAGAGAACTCATTCAGCTGATAAACAACTTCAGCCAAGTGGCTGGATCAAGATTAATTTTAAAAAGTCAGTAACCCTCCTGTATCCAAAAACAAATGTTATGAAAAATAAATTAGGGAAAGCACACCCTTCACAATAGCCACAAATAATATAAAGTATCTTGGTGTAGCTCTAACCAAACAAGTGAAACACCTCTAAGACAAGAACTTCAAGTCTCTGAAGAAAAAATTTGAAGAACATATCAGAAGATGGGAATATCTCCCATGTTCATGGATCAGTAGGATTTACATAGTAAAAATGGCCATCTTATCAAAAGCAATCTACAGATTCAATGCAATCCCCACCAAAATACTAACGCAATTCTTTACAGACCTTGAAAGGACAATTATAAACTTTATATGGAAAAATAAAAAAACCCAGAGTAGCTAAAACAGTCCTACAGAAGATACTAGAAAGAAAACTCCAACCCCCCCAAAATAAACAATCTCACATCAGAATAAAAACAAAATAATAGACACACCTCCACATACATATACACATACTCACACACCACCACCACCAACAACAAATAACAATAACACCAAAATAATAGGAATTAACAATCATTAGTCATTCATATCTCTCTCAATATCAATGGACTCAATTCCCCAATAAAAATATACAGACTAATAGAATGGATGGGAAAACAGGATCCTTCCTTATACTGCATACAAGAAGTAACCTGAATATCAAAGATAGATGTTACCTCAGGGGAAAAGTATGTTAAAATATTATCCAAGCAAATGGACCTAGCAAGATGGTGAGGCCATGCTAATATCAAATAAAATATACTTCAAACAAAAATTAGTCAAAAGAAATGGAAAAGGACACTTCATACTGACCAAAGGAAAAGTCTAATAAGATGATGTTTCAGTTCTTAACATTTATGCCCCAAAGAGAAGGGCACCCAACCCACATCGGCAAAAGAAACATTACTAAAGCTTAAATGACACATTGATGGTCACACATTAAGAGTGGGAGATTTGAATATCCCACTCTCACCAATGGACAGGTCATTGAGACAGAATCTAAACAGAGAATAGAGCTAACAGATGTTATAAACCAAATGGACCTAAGAAATGTATACAGAACATTTCATCCAAACACAAAAGGATATACCTTCTTCTCAGCACTTTACAGAACTTTCTCAAAATCAGCCACATACTCAGTCATGAAGCAAAATGAATAAATGCAAGAAAAACGAAACAACTCTCTGTATCCTATCGTATCACCACCCATTGAAGATGGATATTAACAACAACAGATAACTCAAAAACCTTACAAATGCATGGAAACTGGATAGTTCTTCACTAAATGAAAAATGGGTCAAGAAAGACATAAAGAAAGACATACAATTTTCCTAGAATTCAATGAAAATGAATGCACAACATACCTAAACTTATGGGATACTATGCAAGCCGTGCTAAGAAGGAAGTTCAATACATTAAGTGTCTCATGAAAAAAACTGAAGATATTTCCAACTAGAAACTTATAGGCACACCTGAAAGCTCTAGAACAAAAAGAAGAAAGCCCACCCACACAGAGTAGAAGGAAAGAAATAAAATTGAGAGATGAAGTCAATAAAATAGAAACAACAATACAGAAAATCAATGAAACAGAGTTGGTCCTCTGAGAAAACCAGCAAGCTAGACAAATACCTATTGAAATTAACTAAAAGAAGGGGAGATAATATACAAACTAACAAAATTAGTGGTGAAAAGAGGACATAACAATAGACACCAAGGAATTCTACAGAATCATTAGGATATATTTTAAAAGTCTGCATTCCACAAAGTTGGAAAATCTAAAAGAAATGAACAATTTTCTTGATAGATACTACTTTTCAAAGTTAAGTCATGGTCATACAAACAACTTCAATAGACATATAATCACTAAGGAAATAGAAGCACTCATTAAAAGTCTCCCAGTCAAAACAAGCCCAGGGTCAGATGGTTTTAGTGCAGAATTCTACCAGACTTTCAAAGAGGAGCTAGCACAAATACACCTCAATTTATTCCATAAAACAGAAACAGAAAAAACATTTCCAAATTCATCTTATGAGGTCAAGGTCACCCTGACCACCACACCAGACAAAGATTGAACAAAGAAATATAATTACAAACCAATTTCCCTTATAGATGTAAAAATATTGAAGAAAATATTCACAAACTACATCTAAGAATACATCAAAAAGATCATCTACCATTATAAAATAAATTTCATTCTAGAGATACAGGGATGGGCTAGCATATGAAAATCAATCAGTGTAATCCAAAATATAAACAAACTGAAAGGAAAAAACCCACATGATAATCCTACTAGATGATGAAAAAGTCTTTGACAAGATCCAACACCCTTTCATGATAAAAGTCTTGGAGTGATTATGAATACAAGGGACCCACCAACTTACAACAAGCCTATTGATAACATCAAATTTAATGAAGAGAAACTCAAAAAATTTCCATTAAAATCAGGAACAAGGATCTTCCTTGCTCATGGATAGGGAGAATTAACATAGTAAAAATGGCCATCCTACCAAAAGCAATCTACAGAATCAATGCAATCCCTATTAAAATACCTACACAATTTTTTAAAAACATTGAAAGTTCAATTCTGAACTTCATATGGAAAAACAAAAAACCCAGAATAGCAAAAACGATCTTATACAATAAAAGGTGCTGTGGGGGAATCTCCATACCTGATTTCAAATTGTACTATAAAGCAATTGTAATTAAAACAGCATGGTACTGGCAAAGCAACAGGCTGGTTGATCAGTGGAATCAAATTGAAGACCCAGATATGAATCCACACACATATGGTCACTTGATTTTTGACAAAGAAGCCAAATCCATTCAATGGAAAAAGGATAGCATCTTCAACAAATGGTGCTGGTCTAACTGGATGTCTATGTGTAAAAAATGCAACTGGACCCATATTTGTCACCTTGCACAAAACTCAAATCCAAGTGGATTAAAGACCTCAACATAAAACCAGAGACACTAAGTCAGTTAGAAGAAAAAGTGGGGAAGAGCCTGGAAAATATTGGCACAGGAGACAACTTCCTGAACAGAACACCAACAGCCCAGGCCTTAATGTCAACAATTAATAAATGGGACCTCATGAGGCTGAGAAGCTTCTGTAAGGCTAGAGACACGGTCAAGAGAACAAAGTGACAGCCTACAGACTGGGAAAAGAACTTCACCAACCCTACATCTGACAAAGGTCTAATATCCAAAATATATAAAGAACTCAAGAAATTAAACACTACCAAACCAAATAACCCAATTGAGAAATGGGGCTTGGAACTAAACAGAGAATTCTCAACAGAAGAATATCAAATGGCTGAGAAACACTTAAAGAAATGCTCAACATCCTTAGTCATAAGGGAAATGCAAACCAAAACAACTCTGAGATTCCATCTTACACCCATCAGAATAGCTAAGATCAAAAACTCAAGGGACATCACATGCTGGAGAGGATGTGGGGAGAGAGGAACACTCCTTCATTGCTGGTGGGAATGCAAACTAGTACAGCCACTTTGGAAATCTATCTGGTGCTATCTCAGAAAACTGGGAATAGGGCTTCCTCAAGACCCAGCTATTCCACTCCTTGGAATATACCCAGAAGATGCACCAGCACACAGCAAGAAAATTTGCTCAACCATGGTCATAGCAGCCTTATTCATAATAGCCAGATCATGGAAACAGCCTAAATGTCCCTCAGTAGAAGAATGGATAAAGAAACTGTGGTACATATACACTATGGAATACTACTCAGTTATTAAAAACAAGGAATTCCCGATATTTGTGGATAAATGGATTGAGCTAGAAATGACCATAATGAGTGAGTTAACCCAGAAGCAGAAAGACTCAAATGGTATATACTCACTTATATCTGCATACTAGCCCAATGGGCATGTCCCACGAAAGCCTCCCCTTACCAGGAAACTGGGACCGATGGGAGGACATCCTATTGAGACTCTAGATGAGAGAACAATGGGAGAATAGCAATGTAGAAGGATCCAGTGGGTCCTAGAAACCTACAAGTAGAACATATGATAGGCAAATTTGGGTCATGGGGTCCCGCTCAAACTAAGGCCCTAGCCAAGGACAATACAGGCGGTAAAATTTAAATCCCTACCCTGATCTAGCCCATGGACAAGAAAGTCTCCACACTTGAGTGGAGAGAGGGATTTGACTTTCTCAAGTACTCTGATGCCTCACATTTGACTATGTCCCCTGGCGGGGGAGACCTAGTGGCACTCAGAGGAAGGACAGCAGGTCACTGAGAAGAGACTTGATACCCTATGAGCATATACAGAGGGAGGTAATCCCTCTGAGGAACAGTCATAGGGGAGGGGAATAAGGGGAAAATGGGTGGAAGTGGAGAATGGGAGGATACAAGGGATGGGATAACCATAGAGATGTAACAAGAATAAATTAATTAAAAATAAATAAAAAAAACAACAAAAAAAACCCACAAAAATTAATTGTTTACCTAGTAGTTTGAATGTTCATCCTAAAAGAATGAGTATTCCACTTATTATATTATATGAAGATAATGTATTATAAGATGCCTTAGTTTGGGTTTCTATCGCTGCAATAAAAATACCATGACCTAAAAAAAAAAAAAAAAGAACCCTATAAATGAAAAAAAAAATCAGGAACAAGACAAGGCTGTCTACTCTCTTCAAATCTTTTCGTATATGGACATTCTAGCTAGGTCAATAAGACAACTGAAGGAGATCAAAGGAATATAAATGGGAAAGGAAGAAATCAAAGCATTATTATTTTCAGATGATATAATGTATATATAAGTGACCACAAAAAGTCTACCAGAGAATTAAGAAATAAATCATGGAAATAATACTCTTCACAATGGCCATAAACAATATAAATTATCTTGGAATAACCATAGCCAAGCAAGTGAAAGACTTGAATGACAAAAACCTCAAGCCTTTGAAGAAACTGAAGAAGATATCAGAAGGTGAAAAGATCTTGCATGCTCATGGATCAATAGAATTAAAATAGTGAAAATGGCCATCCCACCCAATGCACACTACAGATTCAATACAATCCCTATCAAAATTCCAACACAGTTTTACAGTCCTTGAAAGTACAATACTCAATTTCATATGAAAAAAAGTCCCCAGAATAACTAAGACAATCCTGAACAATAAAGAACTTCTGGAGGTATCACCATCACTAATTTCATGCCGTGCTATGTAAAAATCATAATAAAAACCCCATGGTATTGACATATAAAAAGACAAGTTGGTCAACAGAATTGAATTGAAGACCTAGACAAACTCACACACACACACACACACACACACACACCTGTTTTGATAAAGAGGCAAGAAACACATAACTGAAAGAAAGGAAAGCATCTTCAACTAATGGTGCTAGTCTAACTGGATGTCTCCACGTAGAAGGAAGCAAATAGTTCCATAATTATCATCCTACACAGAACTAAAGTTGGGACAGAACAAAGAGATCAATATTAAATCAGACACACCAAACCTCATAGTAGAAAAAGTAGGAAATTGCCTTAAATGAATCAGCACAAGAGACAACTTCATAAACAGAACTCTAATAGTGCATGCTCTAAGATTGACAATAAATCAGACCTCATGAAACTAAAAAGCTTCTATAAGACAAAGGACAAAATGAATGGGAATAATTTTCACCAACTCCATATTCAATAAAAAGCAAATATCTGCAATATGTAAAGAACTCAAGAAACTCAGCTATCAATAAACCAAACAATCAAATTAAAAATGGGGTACATATCTAAACGTAGAATTCACAACAGAGGAATTTCAAATGGCCAAGAAACACTTAGAGCAATCTTTAATATCCTTAGCCATCTGTGAAGTACAATAAAATGACTCTGAGATTCTATCTTACACCTGTCAGAATGGCTGAGATCAATAACACAAATCAGAGTTCATGTTTGTGAGGATATAAAACAAGGGGACCACTGTATGAGTTTGCTTGAGTGCAAACTCATACAGCCACTGTGGAAATCAATGTCAGCTCCTCAGAAAATTGGGAGTCAATCTACCTTATGACTCAAGATATACCACTCTAGGGCACAAACCCAAGAGATACTTCATCCTATCACAAGGACACTTGATAAACTGTTCATAGCAGCTTTATTCACAATAGCCAGAAAGTGAAAGCAACCTAAATAGATAAAGCAACAGTGAAAGCAACAGAAAATAGATAAAGAAAATATGTCACATTCACACAATGAAGTAATACTCAGCTGTTAAAAAAATAATATGAAAATTTCAGAGAAATGGATGGAACTAGAAAAAACAATCATCCTGAGTAGAGCAATCTAGAAACTGAAATACAAACATGAAATCTACCCACTTATAGTGGATATTAGCTGTTAAGTAAAAAACAAAAATCATACTACAATCCATAGACCAAGAACGGTCATGTATTAAGGGTTTGGGGAGGGGGCTTATATAGCTCCCCCTGGTATGGGCAAATCAAATAGATTTCGGAGGTAGAGTGGGGGCAGGTGGGGCCAGGTACAGGAGGGACCATGTGGGAGAGGGAGGGAAGGAGGGAGAAAGTATGGGGAGACTCAATTGGAATTAGGGGACATTGGCAGGGGGCAATGTGAAAACCTTGAGCAGTGGAAACTTCCTGAAACCTATGAGAGTGATCCTAGGAAGCACTCTTAGTAATGGAGAGTATAGAAACTGAACTGGCCATCTTCTGTAACCAGGCAAGGCATCCAGTCTTGGGATTTGGACACTAACCTAGCCATGAACCCTGTGAACCACAATCTGTCCTGCCTGCAATATTTGCTGGGGCAATGGTGGCTCAGAGCTTGTGGGAATGGCCAACCAGTGACTGGTCTAACTTGAGCCTAAACTATGAAAAGGAGTCCATGACTGACCCTGCCTAGATGGCAGGAACCAGAAGCTGGATAGCCCAGAGTCGTAGGGTAGAACCAAACATAATTGGCAAAAAAATAAAAAATAAAAAAAAAATAGCCCAATGGTCATCAGAGAGGCTTCCTTCAGCAGCTAATGGTAGCAGATGCAGAGTCCCGTAACCAAACATTAGGCAGAGATAGGGAAACTCTGTGGAAAAGGGGGAGGGGGAAGTGTTGTAGGAGCCAGAGGGTCAAAGATACCATGAGAATAGTTGCCATAGATTTAACTAAGCCGAGTTCATAGGGGATCACAGAAACCGGAGTGGTAATCACAAGCCTGCATGGGTCTACACTTAGGCCCTCTGGATATATGTTATAATTGCATAGCTTGGAGTTCCTGTGGGACTCCTAGTGGTGGGAATGAGGGTGTTTCTGATTCTTTTGCTTTCTTCTTGTTGTGTGGCCTCATCCAGCCTTGATATAAGAGTTTTTGCCTAGTCTTATTGCATCTTCTTATGCAATATTCGGTTGGTATCACTGAGAGGCCTGTTCTTTTCTGAATGGAAATGGAGGAGCAGTAGATCTAAAGAAGAGGGATGGTGAGGAGGTAGGCTGTGGTCAGGATGTATTACATGATAGAATAAATGAAAAGAAAAAAGAAGAAAAAAATCGGGGCCATAGAAATTTGCCAAAGGGGTCATGACCCGTAAATTGAGAACCACTGTACTAAAGTCTCTTGCAATAGCCAACTTTATTCAGCGTATCAGGCAATTTGTAACTCTGAGGGTAAAGAATTTCATGAGTATGGTATTTGATCACATGATGAGCCACACGTGAAAAAAAACATGTTTTTCCATAAGGCACATGAATAATAACAACTGAAGTAAACTCACTTGGAGGAGCATGAAAAAACATTCCAAGAACAATTCTGTTATGAAGAATCTGAGGTCATAATACTCTTGTCTTGTTTTCTTGGAGTATTTTCATAAGTACACAGAATTCCCCTCTAACAACTCCATTCTTGGACTGTGCTTTGACAATAAACAGTGGGGTACAGGGGGCAAGAAAGTGCTTTGTATAAATCTGGCCAGAATAAACTTGGAATTAAATATTGTAATTTTGCTAAGAGATGAAACATGACTAAGGAAGGACATGTGTTAACTGCTCATAATGGCTGCTAAAAATTTCCTATGTCATTAAATTAAGTTAGCTTAACTTTAAATTAAGAAACAAGAATGGGCACAGAATAAGAATATGCCTCATCTAATAATTCATGTTTAATTTAGTGAGCAGTATAACAGTTACAGCACATTTGGCACATGATCACAATGTGCATCACAGCTGTACTAAAGCAGTTCTCTTGGCTAGGAGGGAACCATGATAACCCTTTCTCAAGCTTTCCATTGATTATTTTAATCATCATTCATATCTGACAGTCTATCATCTATCTATTTATCTACATGTATTTACATATACATTTACATTCATGCTTGATCATGCATTTAGTGACAGGTTAAATGAATTATAAAATACATTAAAATGCTGCCTCAGAGGATATCTTGAAATATTTACTTCATTATATGATTTGTGAATGTGTGTGTGTGTGTGTGTGTGTGTGTGTGTGTGTGTGTGTGTGTGT
>OU015748.1:63723780-63749576 GCA_907169655.1 Acomys percivali | reverse complement strand
TGTGTGTGTGTGTGTGTGTGTGTGTGTGTGTGTGTGTGTGTGTGTGTATATGCTTGTGGTTTCCCAGAGAGGCCAGAAGAGACTGTCAGATCCTCTGGACCTGGTGTTACAGGTGGTTGTGAACTCCCTGATGTGAAGGCTGAGAGGAGCTCCCCAGTCCTCTTAAAGATCAGCAAGTCCTCTTGACTGCTGAACTATATCTCTGCAATATATTAGGGATATTTTTCGAGTGTTAAATTAAAAGCAGCATTTCATAGTATTTATAAAATATAAGTATGTTATGTTATTCAGAAAAAGTATAGTAGTAAATCCCAGATATTAACAGCATCTCTTTGAATTGCATATTTTCAAAAAAGTATCTTCATTGTTTTCTATTTTGAAACATAAATATTACTTTTATGTTTAAAACCCAACTTAAACAATAGTTATTACTTTAATTTTTTTATGTGTCATGTACATGTATGCCATGTATGTGCTATGTCTAAGGCCAGAGTTATACAAACAATCCTCTGGAGCTGGAGTTACAGACCAGTGTGAGTCGTTAGAACTGGGTGCTGTAAAGGAAGCAAACTTGGATTTCCTGGAAGAGCAACAAGAGCTTTTAAATGCTGAGCCATTTCTCCATGTCTACATAGCCTTCCTATTTATTTATTTTTAACAGAAACTGCTATTAACTCTAGAAACTTATAGGCTCAAAATTGGATGCCTAGAGATTTCTGCTAATATCAAGGTTTGGTTTATGATCCTATCACTGTGTGAAATACAGAGATAGCACTCAATAGTCAGTCAATAAATGAGGTATGGCCTAGAATAATAAACCAATCTGGGCAATTTATTCCTCAAAACTCAGCTGGGTTGCATGATATCAAGGAATACATGTAATTGGTTATAAAATGTTAATTTCTACCTGATTCTTGTAGCAAAACTGGAACAGTTAAGTCTCAAGGAAAACCCAGGTGTTCCTCATTAGTTATTTTCTTGGCTCTACATTAAGCTAAAGTTTGCAAAACAGGTACCCAGACAGGAAAGTAAGCAGAGAAAAGTGACTGGTGTGAACAGCCCTAACTCCTCACATGACAGCACTCCATGGGGTTTGGCTTTGAATTAAAGATTTCCAACAGGGTTTGAATCAATTTCCCATCTTCCAAAATAATCTGTATGGATGAAAATCACTACATAAACAGGGGTTGTTACATTGTAACATGATAGATTCCTCAAAACCCTGTTCATTTTGAGCTGTGTGGCTTTTTTCTTATTCTATATTATACAAGTTTGTACATGTGTTGGCGGCAGCACAAACAGTTGTGCACACAGCCACCTTTCTGCCTAGAACATCTTGCAATACATTTTTTGCCTTTTTTGTTAAACTCATGCTTTTATTTATCATCTTTACCACTTAGATTTTGCGACAACTCAGACACACTTAGTCTGTTCTGTGTATCTTGAACTCTTGATTGATATGGATTTTCTAGAAAAATGGTGTCGCATAAATATTTATTTATATATAAATATTATATATAATATATAATTTATACATAAGTATTATATATAAATATATTTATTTATTTATTTTGCATAGTTTTTGTCAAGAATCTAGCATGGTTCACTATATATATAATTTATATATAAATAAATATTATAAATATTTATTCATTTTGCATAGTTTTTGTCAAGAATCTAGCATGGTTCACTGAGGTGGCTCTGGTTCAGCTTCTCTGTCATGACTATGGACATACATTAGCTACGGTTGCAGTCACCTATATAGATTGACTTGTCGTTTGGTTTGTGCTATGTGACAACAGAAGGCCTTAGTTCCTTATCGCATGGACCTCTACCTCTCCCAAGTGTAGCCCAAGTGTCATCTCAATATGGCAGTTGGCATCTATGTTAGCAAGTGACCCAACAGAATATGCAAAGAGAAAAATGCACTGCTTGTAAGCCACATTGCTTTTTCTGCCCAAATCTTGGACACCATATATCACTTCTGTCTAATCTCACTCACTGGAAGCCAGTCACCAACTCTGTTCACATGAAGTAGAGGGGACACAGCTCTGCCTCCCAGAAGGACATTAAAAACACTGTGGGCACATTAAAAAGAGCCAGCATTACTCTAATTGCTCATTGTATTGTAAATATTTAGTATTTACATGTCTACTCTTTAAATGTACTTCTGTGTATTCTTAACATATTTATTCTATGCTATGTAACACTACAAGGCTATGTGCAGTGAATGAGCAAGGTATAGAAGATTTATCCTTGCATGTTTTTGGGGATAAGGTCTCCTGTATGCCAGACAGACCTTAAAGTTGTCACGTAGCCAAGAGTAGGTTTAAACTTCTGATTCCCCCTGCTTCTACCTGCTGAGTTCTGGGATTACAAGTACCACCCAGTTTTAATGCAATGCTGGGGACCAAATCCAGGGCCTCACACATACTAGGCAAGTACTCTATCAGTGGATGATACCCTCTGTCCCATAAAGTTTGTGTTTTTGTTCGTTGGTTGGTTGGTTGGTTGGTTGTTCGAGACAGACTTTCTCTATGTAGCCTTGGATGTCCTGGACTTACTTTGTAGACCAGGCTGGCCTTGAACTCACAACAATCACCTGCCTCTGCCTCCCAAGAGCTGGGATGAGCCACCACACCCAGCTGAAGTTTGTTTTTTAATCTCCCACTCTAGGGTATTTTTCTGACTTTAGCTGTCAAGCCCATCTGAATCTTTGACTTCTCGATCTTTAAAGTGAGGACTGCAGTAATCAACCCTGTTGCTGTGAATGAGGAAAATGTAGACAAATGTACACTGTAAATCACAAAAACATGCAACATTCAATTCTGAGCCAGCCAGGATACAGTGCTACAAACCCTGCAGGGCTACAGAGGAGGCTTGAGTTTAGTCCAGAGCTTACAGGCTACATTACCCAGCAACTGCTAGACAAGGACCCTTTTTTCTCTTCTCTGCCTCAGAATGCTTCCACATCGTGCCCTACATGTGCAGGTAGTCAACACACACTTTCTACCTATAAAGCTGATGCTGCCTTCCTTTTCCTTTGTTCAGTGGAAAACAGGGAACATTCTTTAGGCAATTGGAAAGGACAGGCATGAGCTGAAATCCAAGCTCTGCTGCCCAGACTGCAAACTCTGTGATCCCTTGTGGCTTTGTGTGTTTATTTGTTTTTTGCTGTTATATAGGGATAGTAACTTTACTTGTTAAGGAGATAATACGTGGAGAAATTCTAGAACAACACTTTTCATTACCAAGTGCTCTGGGAATGTGTTTTAGTCTTCATCTGTATATGTGGTTTTTATCATATTGTTCTATCATTACTCAGGGCAAGGTGTGTCGCTTTCAAGTCTCATTTGGCACACCAGAATGACTTGAATACAGGAATGAGTACTTTCCTGGGTTTGTCCTGCCTACCTAGGTGGTGATCTACTGGAAAACAGCTGGCATTGTTTCCATTTGTTCTTTGGCTGAGCCCAGAGGCATGGAGGGCCACAAGCACATTTCAGAAATTTGAAAAATAAACAATGAACTGTCTCATGTTTGCTATATATGTCTTTTTCCTCCCATGGTTTAGTTTGGCTGGTTCTCAACCATAAAAAGTTTACAACAAGAAAGAAAAGAAAGGATGGGTTTGACAGCTTAAAACTCTAACCTTATCCCCTAAAATTTTCCAACCCAGAGTTATGATGTGAACAAATGTTCTAACCAATATGTTCATTAAACATTTAATAATTACTTTGCTCATGAAAGTTTAAACAGCTGCTAAGTTGGTAAAAATGCTCCCGCCCAGGCAGAGCAACCTGGTGTATTCTACAAGAAGGTTTTACAAATCATCAGACCACATGATGCATTCAGATGAAGGGGAAGATGCATTCAAGGACTGTCTCTACTTATTCAATTATGTATGCAATGAGGCTGTCCACTAGGTCAATTGAACTTTGTTTATTCCTTCAATGAGAATCTTGACAACATCAGTGTTAGAGCAGTTTCCAAAAGGATTGCTCAGCTTTTAAATAATTTATTTGGAAAAACATTCAAAAAAGGCATGCCTTTTTCTCTAGGTTATTTTACAGCATATTTTCATGAAAGCAAGGTTTATTATCAGGTGGATTTGGCAATTACATCTCACCCATCTTAGGTTCTTTCATATGTATTATTTCCTACCCTTGGAATATACCTTGTCCCAATTCCAAGATGCATTAGAATTTTTAAGTTTTACTCTCTCCAGAAAGCCACTTTGTTGGCCAGGATGGTTTCTCTGAAATGAGTCCCCATGGCACTGTAAGCTGACATATGATAGCACTCATGGTACCACACACTGCCCATGAACACACTTCCCACCTGCTGAAGTTGTTTAAGTGTCACTCTGTACTATGCAACTCAAAGAACTGTGAGTCCCATGACATTCCCCCAATTCAGAAAATGCCCATGAGGCTGTGGGGCAAATGCACAGTTCTTCGCCCTCACACTACTTGCACACCTCCTTTCTTTCTTCTGTACCCGAATTTCATCAACAACTGCAAATTTTAGCTTTCAAATATTTCCCATAACCTTCTCTTTCCTAACACCCTTCAATTTTCTCAGCTAAAGGCTTGCTGGTTTCTGTTCAGTTTCTGGCTATTCAACTATACATCCTGGCCTGAATGCAGTGAAATGCAGGTCCACTTCAGATGCTCACTGACTCCAGCCTGCTTACAGGGCTTGTTCCTCCTAAGGCAGCCCATCAACTTTACTCCTTGCCTTTTTCAAGCTGTCCTCTCTCTAGCAAAAACCAATGTTTATATCCAGAAAGACAACATAACTTACAAACAAAGCCTAAGAGCCAGAGTTTGAAGATTATGTTTACTTGACTCTGTGCCAAACTTCCTTGGCAAAGGCATTGACATAATGTACTAGACACACAACTATTGTGATACATTAATGAATAATTTGGGGGAAGGGAATAAGGAAAGGAACTTAACCAACTGTTAGTTCTTGTGACTCCACCCCAGTGTTTCTCAATATATGCTTTATGTTAAGCTACTTTATGAAAACAGTGTTCTATGGGCAAAAGTTTGGCGAGCACTCCAGAGATACTCCTTAGAGATTCTCAATGCATGCCAAGACATTAAAATTAAATCAAGGCAAAAATAAGTGTCAGTAAGAAGAGAACAGTCCTTGTTTGGAATAGCTAGCTGTGTTTGAATTACAGAGTAAAAGCATGTTAACACCCTTTTGCTATGAAACAGTACTCAGCCCCAACACTTCCGGAAGGCTCCCCATGACGTCTTACTACTACTACCCAGCAGCACATGCTGCTATCACGTGATCATCAGGAATTCTTTTGTCCAAGTAATTTTTAATATTTTAAATTTTAAAATATTGATATATGTTGTTTTATAATATTTTGTCACAATTCACAGTATGCCATGGCAATTTTAACACACACACACACATATATAACAATTATTTTCATCAAGAGTAGTTTGTATAGTGTTTTATTGTTTGTTTTCTAGAGCAATTAAGAATTATTTTTACTATCCTTTTTACAATTTTTATATTTCTGAAATTCTCATACACCTATAACTGTTTTTTTGTTTTCTGTATTGTTTTGCTTTGCTAGAGAGGATTCTCTGTGTGGCCTTTGTTGTCCTGGAACTCACTTTGTAGACCAGGCTGGCCTCAAACTTAGAAATGTACCTGATGAGGATTCAAGATGGCACCGAGCAGTGTGGACCGTGTTTGGAAGCTCTGGTGAACAATTCGGGGAATTGCACAGATTTCTGAGCCAGAAACTTCAAGGTCCCAACACCATGGCAGCAGGAGTGCTCCACGGTTCGGAGGGACCAGGGTGCGGACGACCTGCGTGCCCCTGCACACGGGAGGAGCGTGGATTTTCTTGGATTGGAGCAGCAGCGGCAGAGGCAGCAGCAGCAGCGGCTGAGGTTTGCAGCTCAGAGCCTTTCAGTGAAGGCGATTGGTGTGGTGGCCGGTGGGAGTAGCTGAGGGAGAGGGGACTCTGGACAGGACTTGGGTCACAGGGTGCCTTGTGACCCAAACTGGACTCGGTGGACAGTTCGGCCCCAGAGTCCCGGGCTCAGCTCAGTGCCGCGGAGACGCTGGCTCAGCACAGTAAGCAATTCTGCCCGAGGTGTCAGATCAGCGCAGCGGCAGCTCCCCTGCTGTGACGCAGGCTGGGCAGAGTACTCAGGTCCACCCTAGGACCCAGCTCGGCACAGCCGCAGTTCTCCTGCTGTGGCGCAGGCTGGGTGGAGCGCTCAGGTCCACCCTAGGACACAGTTCGGCACAGCCGCAGTTCTCCTGCTATGGCGCAGGCTGGGCGGGGCACTCAGGTCCTCCCTAGGCACCAGCTCACCTCAACGAGCAGTTCTGCCCAAGACACTAACTCAGCTCTGCGAGCAGTTCTGGGGCACTGACACAGATTCAGCCCAGAGGCCCTAGCTAGAATTGTTGGGCAGATTAGGCCCAGAGTCTCTACCTGAGCTGTGCACACAGGCTCGGCGGCCCCAAGGCTCTGACTGGACTATCCACACAGTATAGACCCGGAGTACCGGGCTGATTTCAGTGTGGGTCCATAGTCCCTGGCTGAGATCAGTGCATAATTCCGCTCCGGAGACTTGGGTGGAGCTCGGCGTGCACTTTAGGGCCAGCGTCCTTAACTGTGCTTGGAGACAGATTGGACCCAGAGACTCTAATGGAGCTTTTAGCACAGTCCCAGCTCTAAGACTCTAGGTGGACACAGTGTACAGTTTGAATCCAGAATTTCTGGCTGAGCTTGGCAGACGGTTCGGGCCCTGAGTCAATAACTGACCACAGCACGCACTTTGGGCCAAAAACCCCTGGCTGAACTTGGTGCGCAGTCCCAGCCCAAAATTTCTGGCTGTACCCTGTGTGCATTATGGGCCCAGAATCCCTTGCTGAGCTCGGCAGGCAGTTCAGGCCCTGAGAATCTAGCTGAGCTCGGTGCGTGGTATGGGCCCACTGTCCCTGGCTGGACTTGGCAGGGAACCCAGAAGGCTGTGGATAACTTGGCCTGAACCAACGCTCATCCAGAGACCCAGAACGATTGCAGGACCCACAGCACAGGGGAGCTGAGGATCACTGGCTGTGAGAGTCCAAAACAACAGGGCTAACCTCCTGCCGTCCACACCAGTGAAGCATCAGAGCTTCCAGCCTACAGATATCCTGAGAAAACAAGTGAGTCTATCATCAGACTCCCTCCATCCAACTCTGGAAGCTACCCAACAAAAACAAAGCCAGCAAGATGTCTAAAGGACAGCCTAAAAGCATACGCAAAAAAACCCAAAACAACATGGCATCCCCAGTTTCCAGCTATCCCAAAGAAAACAACCCAGAGAACTTAAATAGAACGGAAATACAAGAAAATGACCTCAAATCCTTAATAAGGAGCATATTAATGGAGGAAACAAATAAAATTCGTAATCAAATATAGGAAGATGCAGCCAAACAGGTGAGAGACATAAAAGAAGCACATAAAGTGGAACTGGAAAAATTTCAGGAAAATGCGAACAACCAGATGAAAGAAATAAATAAAACGGTTCAAGCTCTGAAGACCTATAAGGAGGCAATGGAAGAAACTCAGGAATATACAAACAATCAAAAGAAAGAAATAAAAAAATCAGTTCAAGATCTGAAGACGAAAATGGATTCAATGATAAACACACAGACAGAAGAAATACGAGAACGTGAGACCTCAGAGAAGAAGGCGAGCAACACAGAGGTGAGCTTTTCTAACAGAATCCAAGAGACGGAAGAACGAATCTCAGGTCCAGAAGATACAATCACAGATCTTGAAGCAACCATTAAAGAAAATGCCAAATCTGGAAAATTCCTGACACAAAACATCCAAGAAATTAAGGACACCATGAAAAGAAGAAATCAGAGGATAATAGGCATTGAAGAAAAAGAAGATATCAGACTTCAAGGCCCAGAAACTATTCTCAACAAAATCATAGAAGAAAATTTCCCCAATCTAAAGAAAGAGATGCCTATAAACATACAAGAGGCCTACAGAACACCAAATAGAATTGACCAGAAAAGGAAAACTGCCCGTCACATAATAATCAAAACACAAAATATACAGAACAAAGAAAAAATATTAAAAGCTGCAAGGGAAAAGGACCAAATAACATTCAATGGCAAACCTATCAGAATTACACCCGACTTCTCAGCAGAGACCATAAAAGCCAGAAGAGCCTGGACAGAGATCCTGCAAACCCTAAGAGACCACAGATGCCAGGCCAGACTACTTTACCCAGCAAAACTATCAATAACCATTGATGGAGAAAACAAAATATTCTATGACAAAAACAAATTCAAACAGTACCTATCCACAAACCCAGCTTTACAGAAGGTACTAGAAGGAAAACTCCATCCCAAAGGGTCAAGCTACAACCAAAACTACTCAGAAAATAGATAACTATACCATGGCTAAAACACAACTACACAAACACTCGATTGGAAACAACATCAAAATTAAGACTCTTAACAGTCACTGGTCGTTAATATCTCTCAATATCAATGGTCTCAATTCTCCAATAAAAAGACACAGACTAACTGAATGGGTGCATAAACAAGATCCAACATTCTTCTGCATTCAAGAAACACATCACACCCATAATGATAGGCACTATGTCAGGGTAAAAGGTTGGAAAAAATATTCCAAGCAAATGGTCACAAGAAGCAAGCAGGCGTAGCCATTTTAATATCAAACAAAATAGACTTTCAACCAAAATTAATCAAAAGGGATGCAGAAGGACACTTCATACTCATCAAAGGTATAGTCAACCAAGATGACATCACAATTCTGAACATCTATGCTCCCAATACAAAGGCACCCACATTTGTAAAAGATCTGCTAAAAAAACTCAAACCACACATCGATCCCCACACAATAATAGTGGGGGACTTCAACACCCCACTCTCACTGAAGGATAAGTCATTGAAACAGAAACTAAGCTGTGAAATAACATCATTAACCAATGCCATGGGTCAAATGGATCTAACAGATATCTATAGAACCTTTCACCCAAACAAGAAAGAATATACCTTCTTCTCTGCACTCCATGGAACTTTATCCAAAATTGATCACATCGTAGGTCACAAAGCAGGCCTCAACAGATACAAGAGGATTGAAATAATACCTTGTATCCTATCAGATCACCATGCTCTTAGGCTGCAATTCAACAACAACAGAAACAACAAAAAGCCTACACGTATGTGGAAACTAAACAACTCTCTGCTAAATGACACGTGGGTCAGGGAAGAAATAAGGAAAGAAATCAAGGAGTTTCTGAAATTCAATAAAAATGAAGGAACAACATACCCAAATTTGTGGGATACATTGAAAGCAGTGTTAAGAGGAAAATTCATAGCACTAAGTGCCTTTAAATAGAAATCAGAAACATCTCACATAAGCAACTTAACAAAACAGCTGGAAGCCCCCCCCCCCAAAAAAAAAGAAGCAGAAATACCCAAAAGGAGTAGACGTCTGGAAATAATCAAACTCAGGGCTGAAATTAACAAATTAGAAACTAAGAAAACAGTCCAAAGAATCAACAAAACCAAAAGCTAGTTCTTTGAGAAAATCAACAAGATAGACAGACCGTTAGACAAACTAACTAAAAGGCAGAGAGACAGTACTGAAATCAACAAAATCAGAAATGAAAAGGGAGACACAACAACAGACACTGAAGAAATACAAAGAATCACAAGATCCTACTTTGAAGGCATATATGCCACAAAATTTGAAAATCTAAGGGAAATGGACGATTTTCTTGATCAATTTCACTTCCAAAGTTGAGTGAAGAACAGATAAACAAGCTAAACAGTCCCATTTCCCCTACAGAAATAGAAGCAATCATTGATAGTCTCCCAACCAAAAAAAGCCCAGGGCCAGATAGTTTTAGTGCAGAAGTCTACCAGACCTTCAAAGGCGAGCTAATACCGATACTCTTCAAGCTATTCCAAAAAATAGAATTGGATGGAACATTACCAAATTCATTCTATGAGGCCATAGTCACGTTGATACCTAAACCTCACAAAGACTCAACAAAGAAAGAGAATTTCAGACCAATTTCTCTTATGAACATCGATGCAAAAATACTAAATAAAATTCTTGCAAAACGAATACAAGAACACATAAAGGATATCATTCATCATGACCAAGTAGCCTTCATTCCAGGCATGCAGGGATGGTTTAATATACGGAAATCCATCAATGTAATCCACCATATAAACAAACTGAAAAAAAAAACCCACATGATCATCTCTTTAGATGCAGAGAAAGCATTTGATAAAATCCAACACCCATTCATGTTTAAAGTTTTAGCGAGATCGGGGATACAAGCACTTTCCTCGTCATAATAAAGGCTATATACAGAAAGCCAAAAGCCGAAATCAAAGTAAATGGATAAATACTCAAAGAATTTCCTCTAAAATCGGGAACAAGGCAAGGCACTCTCTCCATATCTCTTCAATATAGTACTCGAAGTTCTAGCCAGAGCAATAAGACAACAAAAGGAGATCAAGGGGATCCAAATGGGAAAGGAGGAAGTCAAACTATCCCTAATTGCAGATGATATGATAATGTACATAAGTGACCCTAAAAATTCCACCAGAGAACTCATACAGCTGATAAATACTTTCAGCAAATTGGCTGGATACAAAATTAACTCAAAAAAGTCTGTAGCTTTCCTATACACAAATGACAAGCTTACAGAGGAAGAAATTGGGAAAGCCATACCTTTCACATTAGCCACAAGCAATATAAAATATCTAGGAGTTACTCTAACTAAGCAAGTGAAGGACTTGTTTGAAAAAAATTTTAAAACTCTGAAGAAGGAGATTGAAGATGACATGAGAAGATGGAAGGATTTTCCTTGCTCATAGATCAGGAGAATTAACATAGTAAAAATGGCCATCCTACCAAAAGCAATCTACAGATTCAATGCAATCCCTATCAAAATACCTACACAATTTTTTAAAGATATTGAAAGTTCAATTCTGAACTTCATATGGAAAAAGAAAAACCCCAGAATAGCAAAAACGATCTTGTACAATAAAAGGTGCTCTGTAGGAATCTCCATACCTGATCTCAAATTGTAATATAAAGCAATAGTAAATAAAACAGCATGGTACTGGCACAGCAACAGGCTGGTTGATCAGTAGAATCGAATTGAAGACCCAGATATAAATCCACATACATATGTTCACTTCATTTTTGACAAAGAAGCCAAATCCATTCAATGGAAAAAGGATAGCATCTTCAACAAATGGTGCTGGTCTAACTGGATGTCTATGTGTAAAAAATGCAACTGGACCCATATTTGTCACCTTGCACAAAACTCAAATCCAAGTGGATTAAATACCTCAACATAAAACCAGAGACATTAAGACACTTAGAAGAAAAAGTGGGGAAGAGCCTGGAATATATTGGCACAGGAGACAACTTCCTGAACAGAACACCAACAGCCCAGGCCTTAATGTCAACAATTAATAAATGGGACCTCAAGAGGCTGAGAAGCTTCTGTAAGGCTGGAGACACCGTCAAGAGAACAAAACGACAGCCTACAGACTGGGAAAAGATCTTCACCAACCCTACATCTGACAAAAGCCTAATATCCAAAATATATAAAGAACTCAAGAAATTAAACACCACCAAACCAAATAACCCAACAGAGAAATGGGGCTCAGAACTAAACAGAGAATTCTCAGCAGAGGAATATCAAATGGCTGAGAAACACTTAAAGAAATTCTCAACCTCCTTAGTCATCAGGAAAATGCAAATCAAAACAACTCTGAGATTCCATCTTACACCCATCAGAATGGCTAAGATCAAAAATTCAAGCGACACCACATGCTGGTGAGGATGTGGGGAGAGAGGAACACTCCTTCATTGCTGGTGGGAATGCAAACTAGTACAGCCTCTTTGGAAATCTAAGTGGTGCTATCTCAGAAAACTGGGAATAGGGCTTCCTCAAGACCCAGGTATTCCACTCTTTGGAATATACCCAGAAGATGCTCCACCACACAACAGAGACATATGCTTAATCATGTTCATAGCAGCCTTATTCATAATAGCCAGATCATGGAAACAGCCTAAATGTCCCTCAGTAGAAAAATGGATAAAGAAACTGTGGTACATATACACTATGGAATACTACTCAGCTATTAAAAACAAGGAATTCCCGAAATTTGTGGATAAATGGATTGAGCTAGAAATGATCATAATGAGTTAGTTAATCCAGAAGCAGAAAGACTCAAATGGTATATACTCACTTATATCCGCATACTAGCCCAAGGGGCATGTCCCACGAAAGCCTTCACTTACAAGGAAACTGGGACCGAGGGGAGGACACCCTATTGGGACTCTAGATGAGAGAACCATGTGAGAATAGCAATGTAGAAGGATCCAGTGGGTCCTAGAAACCTACAAGTAGAACATTATGATAGGCAGATTTTGGCCAAGGGGTTCCGCTCAAACTAAGGCACCAGCCAAGGACAATACAGGCGGTAAACTTCAAACCCCTACCCAGATCTACCCAATGGTCAGAACAGTCTCCACACTTGAGTGGAGAGTGGGATATGACTTTCTCAAGTACTCTGGTGCCTCACATTTGACTATGTCCCCTGGAGGGGGAGACCTGGTGGCACTCAGAAGAAGGACAGCAGGTCACCGATAAGAGACTTGATACCCTATGAGCATATACAGGGGGAGGTAATCCCCCTCAGGAACAGTCCTAGAGGAGGGGAATAAGGGGAAAATGGAAGGGAGAGAAGAATGGGAGGATACAAGGGATGGGATAACCATTGAGATGTAACAAGAATAAATTAATTAAATAAAAAAAATAAAAATTAAAAAAAAAGAGAGAGAAAAAAGAAATGTACCTGATGACTCTTCTTCGGGAGTACTGGGGTTAAAGGCATGTGCCACCACCACCCAACCATATTTTTGTCGTTGTTTTGAGAAAGGGTTTCTTTGTGTATCCTTGGCTGTCCTGGACTCCCTTTGTAGATCAAGCTGTCCTCAAATTCACAGAGACCCACTGGTTTCTGCCTCCCCAAGTACTGGGATTACAAGTGTCTGCCACTGAGATGAGTTGTGTTTTTTTTTAATAATAGTATTTTACGGTTGGCAATGACCTTTGCCCTTTCAAGTAAAGTCTCTCTTTCTATATATGAAGAATTTACTGCCTGTCTTATTTAGGGTTACTGTTACTGTGATGAAACTCCATAACTAAGCAATTTAAGGAGGAAAGGATTTATTTGGCCTATATTTCCAGGTTGCTATTAGTCATCAATGTTAATCCAGAGGGAAACTCAAATAGGGCAGGAATTTGGAGGCAGGAGCTAATGCAGAGGCCAAGGAAAGTGTTGCTTATTGGCTTGCTCCTCATGGTTTGCTGAGTCTGTTTTTTTAATAGAACCCAGGACCACAAGCCCTGAGACTGCACTACCCACAATAGACCCATGTCAATCACTAATTGAGAAAATGTCCTACAGGTTTTCTTACAGTCTGATCTTAAGGAAGCATTTTCTTCAACTGACGTTCCCTTCTCCCAGATTACTGTAACCTGTGTCAATTTGACAAAAACTATCCAGCAGAGTGATTCAGGTCATTCAGCTTGTTTGTGGCAGGAAAAAAAACAAAAACAAAAACAAACAAAACCCTAAAGTCTTAACCACCCCTGGTATTCTTTCTTTCATTCCATATCAATAATTCTCAATCTAAGGTGACTTTTATTCTGCAGTGGGACATGTTACATTTGAAACAAACATTTTTCCTTATGAGCTAATTATCTCAGGTATTTTAGTATAGTGATGGAAATTAGACCCATGCGCATAGTGTTCTGTTGATGATAAAGATATTCAGAGGCTACTCTCATAGCTTCCAGAGGGTTATTTTTATCAGTAAAATGCACCTCATCCAAGAATTTGCTGAATCCATCAATATAAGTCCAAATCACAAAGATTCCAGTTTATGATAAAATAAGAGTAGATAGCCTTCAGTGGGGCAGGAAAGAGTTAGGCATACAAGAAATGGAGAATAGTTAAGAAGCTTCTGGTGGAAGGCAGTCCTAAGGAAGAGGAAGAGAACAGAAAATGGTGCTGAAGATAGAGAGAGTATGGGACTCTTAATCGCAGGGTTATGGGTTTGAACCTCATGTTGGGCACCAAATATTATAGAAAATTTATTAATTCACGGGACTTTTCTATGTACCCATTCTAGCTCCAAAATAAAAGACACAGAGATTTATTATATTTATTAATGATCTATATGTTCAATACCTATACAATTTATATAGCAGACACAATTTATATTAATTTTCTAGGCTGGTCTGGCTACTTCCCAGCCATGTACCCCAGCTTACTTGCCAATATTGGTCCTGCTGTGGCTGCATCTGCTCCATCAGGCCACACCCTTTCTCTCCATCTTTTTCTCTCTTTTCTGTCCCACTTAAGGGTCCCTCACTGAGACCTCAAGCCTAAGAATGGAGGCTCCACCTACCTCTTTTCTGCTGAGATACAGGTTGTCTAGCTTTTTATATTACCCAATCAGAGATAATTTGAGAGCAAAGTTTACACAACGTAGATCAGTATACATGAGCATGCACTCATCTGGACTACAGCCAGATCTCAGGGCCTAGAATCAGCATTTGTATACAAGGGCGCCTGACCAACCCCCAACAAATGACATGTTTTCCTCTTGCCTTCACAGTGATACCAAGCAAGTTAATAAGATTCTTTGATAAATGTAGTCATAAAGACTAAATTCTAATAAAGAAATATAAGAAAATAATTTTGTGGAAGCTATGCTGTAACTTCTTTGTCTGAGAACTTCAAAGGAAAGCTTTTCATCCCTGTGAGCATCACTTGGTAGGGATGAAGTTTGGCCACTCCCATGGGTCTGAGGCTAGGGTACCTGACATGACCACACCAATAGCACACATTTTCTCAGCACTTCACTACGCAGGACAGCCTCTCCTCCCCATAGTTGGAAGTAAAAGATCATTGCTTGCCAGTGGGAAAGAAGTTAGAGAAAGAAATGGACTAAAAAGAGGTCCAAGGGAGCCTTTGTGTGATGGAAGTGGTCTCTGCCATGATGACAGTAATAATTACTGCATATGTTTTCAAAGCTCATTAAACTACACACTTACAATGAGAGCTTTTACCTACATAAAGAGGATCCAGGTGTTCTAGATAGGAAATACCTGTAGCCTCCTTGGAACTGCCAGAGCCAGAACTATCTCAGCCTCTGGCTCTCAAGAATGCCTCTGCCTAACCCTTTAGTTCAGACCCTGACATATAATGGCTTCTAACAAAAGAAGCATCCCATAATGCACTCTTCCTGCCACTTTCCCTTAAGGTTCAGATTCTGCTGCCTCACCCAGAAAGCTGCTATTACAACCCAGTGAAGATCACACAGTAAGAGATATGATGACTCTTAGCTGAGACACAGCCTCCAAGCTGTTCTGCTGTGATCAGTTTCCCAAAACGTCAAGAAGAGTGGCACTCAGAGGAAGGACAGCAGGTCACCGAGAAGAGACTTGATACCCTATGGGCATATACAGAGGGAGGTAATCCCTCTGAGGAACAGTCATAGGGGAGGGGAATAAGGGGAAAATGGGAGGGAGGGGAGAATGGGAGGATACAAGGGATGGGATAACCATAGAGATGTAACAAGAATAAATTAATTAAAAAAAAAAGAAAAAGAAAAAAAAAGAAGATGGATTTTTTTTTTCTCAACAGTTAAAGTCAGTTTCTCTATGGCTAACTAACTATTTTGTCCCACTGAGAGCTTGCCCAGGTCCTGGGATCTGAGAAGCAAGAAAAAGGGTCATTAAAAGGGTCTTTTTTACTGGAGCACAGAAGCTGCCTCCAGACCTGTGCAGGAGTTTCACTTCCCCATCACCAGCTTAACTGCTCACCTTTTACATCACCTCACTGGCAGTGCCACTAATATACAACTCTAAGATTCTGAATAACTCAAGCTGTATTTTCAGAATTATAGCTGCTATTAAGATTTATACCAGAATATCTATAAATCATTTTGCATATTTTGTATCATATTAAGCAGATGTAAATTCAGTAAGTTGCTGTGATGTGCCTAACACATGCAAGCTACCCAGTGGACCCTGTCTCATCTACTTCACATAGTAAGGCTGTTAATAATTCATGTCTTTATAAAGGCCAGTGACATGCCCATGTCTTTGCAGATAAGTTCTCTAAATAGCTTATTATTTATCACCTGGCTAGTGTAGATCTGCTTGTAAGATAATTTAAAATATACATGAAATCTGGTATCTGCACTTGAACTATGGACGAAAGCTTGGATTTGTATTTTCCTGAGTTTAGGTCCTTTCCCAGCCACTTTGTACCTATGAACAGACCTAGAAAGATGGGTTTCTATATATGTTAGTTTCTTTGCTTTATAAAGAAGGAACTAGACTATACACTATTTTACTTTGAAATTATCTTTTAAATATCCATAACAAGCCTGGCATGACTTATAGATCTAAAGGGAATCTATGCAACTCTCTCTGCTGTTCAGATTGACTTTATACACTCTGGGTATTATCCTGCCCTTGAATTTGTCTTCCCTTCTTTAGTGTGGTTAACATTTTAATGGAAAAAATATATGGAGCTTCATGCGTTAATGACTCCATGAGGACCATCCCCACAGACTCATGTTCTCCCCTTCTAGTTATTCTAAAAGCAGCACCTGACCCAAATGCTCTCTGCCAGGAAGCACATCCTTCTCCCTTACTCACTTGATCTGGATACTTGCTCCCAGTGATCTCTGCTACGGTGTTGAAGGAATCAGTATCTGGGTAGGTCTTTGCTCCCATCTCCAGATGAACGATAACTGTGTCCCCATGAGAAGCCATTCGTGAAATCATTTCTGCATCTTCCACTGTGATACATGCTGTTGGAATCTTGGGCACACCATCTTGATATTCCTGAAAGCCTGTGTGAGGACTTAAGAAAAAGAAACATAAGATTACCTTAAAAATGAAAATTGATCCAAGGCCCTTATACACTGAGCCTAATTTTTTCACTGATTTTTACACCTGCAAAGTAGAAACATTTGCTTTTTATATTAATGTAACTTTTAGTTTTAATAAAACTGTATAAAATTAAGTTTAATAATCATATCATTTAAAATATTATGTATTTTTTTGTAGTTTGGCTAAGACTAGTGTGAAAAGTTGGCTTAATCTCTTACAGACAGTGACAGTGCTTTCATAACCAAGAAATAAACAGAAGGCAAGAAGGCCCCAAAACCATTGAAGATATAGAAAAATCCCACATGTGTGGCTCAGATTCTCTCAGGTCTGTAGTTACTTACTGTGACTGTGCCTCCCCTCTGCCCATCCAAACACACAGCACAGAATATACAACCCTGTTATACAGTAGAAAGTTGCACAGAAATATGGCAAAATAACTAAGAAGTATTTGTGTTGCTATGAAGATATGCTAATTATTTTGCCATAGAGAAAGGATATTTATTACATTTATGGCACTAAAGGAGATAATTATATGTGATGGCTAATCTGTACGTATTCATGTCTGCATGTGTGGGTTCACACATATATGTGTGTATACAGCTGTGTATATGCATGTGTGTGTACAAATGGGGGCCAGGAGTTGTTAGTTATTTTTCTCTAGAGTTTCTTGTCCTATTTACTGAGTCAAGGTATTTTAATGTACCCAGAACTTGCTGATTTGCTCATTCTAGATAGCTAGCTAGGATCTCTAGCTGGAGATCACCTGTTTCAGCCTCCTGAAGTTCTGAGGTATCAGGCAGGCACGCTGCCACATCTACCCAGCTTTTATGTGGGTGCTGGTAATCCAGCCTCTGGCCCTCACAGTATTATGGAAAGCATTTTGACACCTGTGCCATCTCCCCAGCCTCGATGACAGTAAGTTCTAAATTTCAACTTGGTTGGCGAGATCTCTGAGAAGTTAGTAAAGGACACTTCTGAGCGTGAGCATAACTGATAGCATTTCCAGAGAAGGGTAACTAAGAGAGAAGATATAAATGCAAATAGTATCATACAAGAGGCTGGGGACCCAGATAAAGTAAGAGAAGGAGTAAGTCCTCTGTGTCATGGCTACCACAAAGTGAGAGCCTCTGCCATGTGTTCCGATGTGGGAAGCTGTGCTAAATTTTGTCGTCAGAAATCCTGTGCTTAGGCTGCACGCTGTGACCTTGCAGTGAGAAACTGTAAAATTGTAAAATACAAGATGCTTGTTCACTTGTTCAGCCTTGCTCGCCTCTCCCAGTTCTCGTTAATGCTAACTTCAAAAGTTCCACCCTAGTTCCCAGAATAGTTACATGTAAGTTTCCATATATCAGATGTCCCCATATGGCTTTCAATAACCACTCTAGAGACCCACACCCAAGCCCCCACAAGGAGCTTCCCAATGCCAGATGTCCTAATGTCCATATGGTCTAACTTGATAAGCAACCCTACCTGCTTTGCGGTTTTAGCCTTTAAAACTAGCCTGTAACAGCTACTCAGGGTCCTTCACCTCCTGAGTGCTGAGGGACCCTGACACATCCACAATTGGGACTTCTGATGTGTCGGTAATAAATTTTACATATACCTCCAACCTGTGTGACTTGAGTGGTCTCTCGCGGCGACCCCCTTCCTGAATTGGACTCCAGGGTCCAACAGCAGTTGCTGAGCTTTGCTGGTGGAGGTCTTTGTGTTCCAGGCCATCCTTGGACTATTTACCTTTCAGAGAACTACTCAAAAATAGGAAGTTCTTACAGGGAGCTATTGAGGCTATTGTGTTCTTCTTGCCTGGGAGCTAGGGAGAGAGGGATCAGAATATTGACCTTACCATATAAAGTCTTACTCATCCACATTAAAGAGAGTCTTGATCAGAAATTTTTGACTCATTATTTCTCATGTCTCTGTGCACTACTTTAAATCCCCACTCCTCTTTCAGGTGAACCCTGATTCGATTTTTCCCGTGGGCCGGACACGTCATGTTCCTTTCATCATGACACCCTGCTATAGTTAACCTTGAACTGAAACCATAAAACTTGGAGCCAAAACAATTCTTTCCTGTGTTAAACTCTTTCTTAGGTGTCTGTCATGGTGTCTGACATTCCAAACAGCCCAGAAAATTAGTATGATCAAGATGCTACAAACAAACTGTATAGTGTTTGACATAGAAAACATTCTAACAACCTAATAATGAAAATAAAATTCAAGACTCAGTCTATACTTCTCAAAAAAAAAAAAAAAAAAGACAGGGCAATGAGTAATATGAACACAAAAAGTTCCGACACATCCTTTTCCAACAAGGCATGAGGACATGTTACCCCACACTCACTAAAGCATCTTTGAGAAGAGAAACAGATAAAAAAATATAATCCTGGGAGTCTGTGGGGAAGCTGGGATACACACTCACCAAGACAAGGATGTAAATGGCAATCATTTTTGGCAAACAATTTACAGTTCCCCAAAACTAAACAAGGACCAGCATCCGTGAAGCATCTGCCACTGCCTATGCATTGAATACCCAGCTTGTGGTGCTATCTCAGGGGTGATGGAGATTTTGAGACTATATCTATACAGTGCAGCAGACCACAGTGCGTGGTCCTTGAAGGTGATACCCATGTAAGGTGCAAACCCAATATCTCTGTTTCCTGAACTGGCAGACAAGTGAGGACCCCCTTCCTACAACTCTTGTCTCCATAAGTTCTATAGTTCCTTCCCTTATTTCTCCCTGAAGTTGTTTTGGTACGCTATTTTGTCCTAGTGCCCAGGAAACCCACTACTATACCATATGATCCAGTGCACATGAGCACATGTGTGCGTGCGCACACACACACACACACACATGCACACACACACACACAACTGAAAAGACACATTTGTTCCAAAATTTTCACAGCAGATTTCTTTTTTTTTAGTTTGACCATAACCTAGACTTTATTTTTCTGAAAATAGATTTTTCATATCATATACAGCAACATTATTCTTAAAATTCAAAAGGTGTGGGTAAGCCTAATATCCATCAACTAATATCATAGGTAAACAAAATATGGTATATCCATAGTGTGAAATATCATTCAACCATTTAAAATGACATTTTAGGTACATGATGCAACAAAATGAACTTTGAAACTATTTTCCTAGGTGAGAAAAGATCCAAATAAGCACATGTTGTAAAATTGTATGTATATAACATGTCCAGAGCAGACATATCTTTGGAGATAGAAAATAAAATGTATTTTTATTTGAATGGTAGACAACAGGCAATGTGAATAAATGCTAATGGGGATGCAATTTCTTTAGGTTGATAATCAAAATGTTCTGAGGCAGGCATGGTAGTGCAAGCCTGCAATCCCAGCACTAGGGGAGGCAGAGGCAAGAAGGTCTTTGTCAGTTTGAGGCTAACCTGGTCTACAAAGAGAGTCCATGACAGCCAAGGCTACACAGGGAAACTCTGTCTCGAAAAGCCAAAAGAAAGAAAGATAGAGAAAGAAAAAAGAAAGAGAGAAAGAAAGAAGAAAGGAAAAGGAAAGAAAGACAGAAAAAAGGAAACAAAAAGAAAGAAGTCAGGTTCTGAAGTCAGTGATAGTGATTGTACAACCCTGTGAAAATATAAAAATTAGAGCATGATTCAAGTTGGAGTCAAATTTCATAGCTTGGATTATTTCCATTTATAAAAATCAAGCCACACATTCCAGATTTTAAAAAGGAGAATCTTATTATTCATCTCATTGGAAGATTGTGTTTCTGTATCCCTAGTTTATGAGATGTATGATAGTATACACAAAACAAAAAATGAGGATGTGAAAAATGAAATTTGAAAGCTGCAACCAGGTTCTCAAATCTCATTAAATTTCTTGTGCATCTTACAAAAGTGACATAATTTGAAGATAGCTGAATGTTTTCCATCTATCTCCACACATGTGGTATCTAAGCAAGAAAGTTTGAAAATCCCCATCTGAGTGGCATACCTACCTTTAATGCCTTTAAAGCTAATCACTTCTGACTTGTTCTATCTAAAGACATCAGGCTCTTAATGTTGCTGAGTATTTTGAAATGTGCAAGGAGCACTGCAGTCTGGGAGAGCAGTTGCTGCTGCTGTGGAAATCATGCAGCCGGAGGATGCCTATGTCTCCAGAAGGAATGTGCGTAGTTTCTCAGGTGCAAATAACATATTGGGTAAATACATCCAGGGTGTTTGGCGCTTGGTACTGCTTCTAGAGAAAGGATCTGGCTATGAGCAGACTGAGCTTTGGAAGCTGCAGCTCTTGTGTCTGAACTTTAAAAAAAATTATTAGAGGCTATTAAGGAATTTTTTTCTGTTTAGTAGAAAAGCTTGTTTGGCTTAAAAAATAATTTGGAAGTAACTCTCTTGAAATAATTACAATTGACTTTACTGGTACGTTTTTTTAGATCTAGCACCTAAAAAGTAAATTTATCTCAGATTTTTAAAGTGCCATTAACAATAGTATAAGTAAATTCATTTACGACTTTTATACTGCTGTTAACTACACAAAAGCACAAAAATTTCTACCTTATAATTTCATAAAAGGAAAACCCAAAACAGTCTCCCTTCGCATGAGTTAGGACAAAAGGCCTGCCCAAGGGAGAAGGAGGACATACCTTTTATTCCCAACTTCTACAGTTCAGTTGAATATGGTAGAAAAGAGGCAGAAAAAAAAAGTCAGATTCCTAAATCTATTCCACAGGGAAAAGGGACTGCATGTAGGGGAGATGGGATCATCTTTGCAAACAATGCAAGGCATCCAACATGGCCAGAGTGTGAAAAGGGCAAGATGGTCTGGATGCTGAGGTGGAAAAGAAACTGTGGTTGTTAATATCTGTAACACATAGGAACAATTTCTAGCTTCTTTCTCTAGTATACAAAAATGTAGAGAAGATTCTAGGACAGCATGAATCAGTTCTCTGTGAAACAAATGATGATAGTTTTTAAATAGCTCAAATTTAACACTTCACATTTTTGCATTTAAAATGTGTGACATAAATATTAATTTTGTTGTTTAATTTGTAACTCAAACTCAACATGACAACGCACATGTTTTCCATTTGATTTTGTTGCCTTTTATAGTTTTTCTTATTTATACTTGTTTCATCATATTAGGTTCTTCTCTCATTTTCTCTTCTAATATACCATATCTGTAGCAGTATTAATCAAAATAAAGGCTTAAAATAATAAAATATCAATGTTTATGGTTTATTTAATAGTTGATGAAAGTGATAAAGGTATGAAAGATAGTAAAATCACTTGGCAAGTATCAGCTACAACCTCAGCCAAAGAAATGTCCTGTGATGCTTTCTCAGAAAACTGGGAATAGGGCTTTATCAAGACCCAGCTATTCCACTCCTTGGAATATACCCAGAAGATGCTCCACCACACAACAAGGACATATGCTCAACCATGTTCATAGCAGCCTTATTCATAATAGGCAGAACCTGGAAACAACCTAAATGTCCCCCAGTTGAAGAATGGATAAAGAAACTGTGGTACATTTACACCATGGAATACTACTCAGATATTAAAAACAAGGAATTTCCAAAATTTGTGGACAACTGGATGGAACTAGAGATGATCATACTGAGTGAGTTCACCTAGAAGCAGAAAGATTCATATGGTATATACTTACTTATAATTGAACACGAACTCAAAAGGGATGTCTCATGAAAGTTTTCACTTCCCAGGAGATTGAAATAGATGCAGGGACCTCCTATTAGGACTCAAGGTGAGAGAAGTATGGGAGAGTGGGGAAATAGAAAGATCCAGAGGATCCTAGAAACCTGCAAGAAGAACATCATAATCAGCTGATCTGGGCCCAGGGGGTCTGCTCAAACTACTGCACCAACCATGGACAATACATGCAGTTAACATCTAATACCTACTCTGATCCAGCCAATGGACAGGACATTCTCCACAGTTGTGTGGAGAGTGGGGACTGACTCTGACATGAACTCTGGTACCCCATATTTGACCACTTCCCCTTGGTGGGGAGGCCTGGTGGCACTCAGAGAAAGGATAAGCAGGCTACTAAGAAGAGACTTGATAGCCTATGGCCATATGGTGGGGAGGAGGTCCCCTTCAGTCATAGACCTAGGGGAAGGGAATAGGTTGAAGGCTGGAGGGAGGGAGGAATGGGAGAATACAAGTGATGGGATAACAATTGAGGTGTAATCTCAATAAATTCATAAAAGAAAAGAAATGTCCTGTGAGATCAACTAGCTACTGTTGTCTGTGTCAGCTCTAATGGAAAAATCCTGTAACTAGTGAATTAGACAGAAAGGCACCTATGCATCAGTTAACTGGATATATTGATTCCAGCCTGTAATTCCAGGGAATGAATTTTGGAGTGAGGCAGAAGCCCTGTCTTTGTTACATAGTAAGATGATAGGTAGGTAGGTAGGTAGGTAGGTAGATGGGCTGGTGATGAATGGATGGTCAAATAGACAGGCAGAAAGACAGATAATAATTGACTAGGACCACTGATGTTTCATTTAGTAGTAGCCTAAATTTCCATTGTATATTAACCTTAGGACCTCAACAGAATTGATCTTAGAACTCATAGCATAGTATTCTTTAACTTTTAGGGTAAGATCAAGGACAGACATTTGGAAATTTTAACATTCATTATTCATTAAAATTCAAAATAAAAACGGAATAGAGGTGGTGGGATAACTCAGTGAGTAAAGCTTTAACTATGAAACATGAAGGCCTTAGTTCAAATCCCCAGAACTAATACAAAGCATGACACATCAGTGTGTGTCTGTGATTCCAATTCTCCTATGGCAATATGGGAGGCAGACACAGGAGAATCTCCAGAAGTTTACAGGGAAGCTAGTCTGGGTTACATAGAGGTGGGTAACAAAGAAATCATGTCCTAAACAAGATGGAAAAAGTAGAGCAACAAACAGGCAAAGTAATCCTCTGACATGCACATGCAAGGCATGGCATATATGTACCCACACTCACACAGGTGAATGCATACACATGCACATACATCTTACATGCAGCCAGAAATAAAGAGACAGCAGAGACAATAGAGACATGAGGAAAATATATATGAAAAAAAGCATCAATTAAGCATTTGAAAGAGAAAACACCAGAGCTGTATTTTCAATGCACAACCCAGTAGAAAGAAACCTAAGAAGGCTTATAAGGTAGAGAGAGAGAGAGATGCATGGTTAAGTCTGGGCTTATTCCTCCACTTGGGGGAGTCACATGTACATTTGTCTATTACAGGCACTGAGAAATAGCAGAATTAAGAAAGCTACTTTAGGATGTCCTCCCCTCTGTCCCACTTTCCTGGTAAGTAAAGACTTTCATGGGACATGCTCCTCAGGCTAGTGTCTCGATATAAGTGAGTATATACCATTTGACTCTTTCTGCTTCTGGGTGAACTCAGTCATTATGGTGATTTCTAGTTCAATTCATTTGTCCACAAATTTCAGGAATTCCTTGTTTTTAATAGTTGAGTAGTATCCCATAGTGTAAATGTACCACAGTTTCTTTATCCATTCTTCTACTGAGGGATACTTAGGCTGTTTTCATGCTCTGACTATTATGAATAAGGCTGCTATGAACATGATTAAGCATATGTCTCTGTTGTGTGGTGGAGCATCTTCTGGTTATATTCCAAAGAATGGAATATCTGGGTCTTGAGGAAACCCTATTCCCAATTTTCTGAGAAAGCACTAGATAGATTTCCAAAGTTGTTGTACTAGTTTGCCTGGGAGAATGAGGAAATAGAATGATCCAGAGGGTCCTGGAAAACTACAGGCGGGTCTGGGCCCTGGGGTCCTCCTCAAACTATGGCACCAGCCAAGGAAAATATAGGCAGTAAACTTCGAACCCCTACCCAGACTAGCCGATGGACAGGACATTCTCCACTGTTAAGTGGAGAAGGAGATCTGACTTTCACACAAACTCTGGTGCCCCATATTTGACCATGTCCCTTGGATGGGGAGGCCTGTTGGCACTCAGAGGAAGGATAATAGGTCACCAAGAAGAGACTCAATACCCTATGAGCATATACAGGGGGAGGAGGTCCCCCTCAGTTGCAGACATAGGGGAGGGGAGTAGGGGTCGAAGCGGGAGGGAGGGAGGAATGGGAGGATACAAGGGATGGGCTAACAACTGAAATGTAATATGAATAAATTAATTTAAAAAAAGAGTTGCTTTTGTCATGGTGTCTCTTCACAGCAATAGAACTCCGAAGTGACTGAGACACCTACTTTTTCAACTTTGCTTTTTCTTCTCATTTAGAGTAATAATAGAAGCCTGAAAGACCAGCAGCTGCCTGTGTCCACATATCAGCCAGCACACAGATAAAGGCATAGTTGGAAAAATTGACAGGATGAGCCTGGGCTTCTCATAACATAACCATGATTTTCTATGAAGTATTAAGTCGCTATGTTTTTAAGCTGCTATGATGGATAAATTTATGTGTCAACTTGACTGTGCCACAAAGCACCCAGGCATTTAGTCAAACATGCAGGTATACACATTAAAGTGTTTCATGAAGGCACTACTGTAGGAATCTGAACATTGAATAATGCACATTGTTGGTTGCCCTCATAAGTTAGTCAGGACAGGAACCAATCAAAAAGCTAACAGGGAAAGCATCAGATGCCTTCAGATAAACCCAGCCTCAGCTAGCATGACTCAGCTTCCAGTCACATGAGCCAGCCTCCCTCTCCCTCCCTACCTCTTCTCTCTCTCTCTCTCTCTCTCTCTCTCTCTCTCTCTCT
>OU015748.1:63710787-63723680 GCA_907169655.1 Acomys percivali | reverse complement strand
ACACACACACACACACACACACACACACACACACACACGAAGACCATTAACTTATGTCCAAATGCATTCCAAAGAACATTTCAGGATCTGAACTTTTCAGTTCGAATTTCACCTTTAATAGCACAATAAGCACACAATAACACAATTCACACAGCAGTCTGGGTTCCGACCGTAATGCACAGTTCTGCTTCAATTCTCTTGTCAACTCCTACCTGAGCTAATCATCTTGAGCCCTATAGTTTGTCCTTGCTTAACTTTTCATACAGTTGTACTGCATTCATGTTCTCTTTCTCTCTGTTCCTCTTTGTCTCTGATTTTCACTCTCTCTATTGTTTCTTTAGAGAACCCTAACAGTTCATGTTAGTCAAATCATCTTTTATTTACACCTGAAAGTATTCCAATGTTAGCAGTGACCAGAGTAGATAGATTAGTGCACACATTTTCATATTACCAATAGTAAACATTTCTTTTTACATATGTATTATATCCATTAAGTAAATCTAAATTGAAATGATATCACACGCCTAAAGTAAACTGAACTCCAATATTATTTAAGCTGTAGGGAAATTGCACATTTACCCGAAACTAGCAAGATTATAGTCTGCTCTGCTTCTATAGATTTCCCTCACTATGTAGCAAAAAATACTTCCTTTTTTATGGTTATTTTGCTTTGAGAAGATATTCCTTGGCACTATCTCAGAAAAAGAAAGATGTACCAAGATATTTGCTGTATTTCCATTATATACATTAAAACCTAGAAAAAATAAAACAGAGGAACCACACACCAGATAGCAGGGAAATAAAATATTTCTGGGGTCTAAAACAGCCAAAACCAAACCATGAGCCATGCATGGTAACATTTGGGTAAAATGGTGAAACACAAAAGCTGCACATGATATGCGTGCAATAAAGGACTAATAATAAATTTATGGAGATGGAAACATAGTTAACATTGTGTCTTTGAAAACCCACAGGCACTCTGTTAAGTATAATCAAGCAAATGGTAGCACAACCAACAAATAATTAAATTCTCAAAAGTATGTGCCATGCCACAACTGGTAAAAAGCCTAGAAGATGATAAAGAGCTAGTATGATGCTAGCACAGTAGCAATGGAGCCTGGACATCCTAGCACAGAGGCATTTAAATTCCTGTGGCAAATTAATAGAAAAATATCTGCTGATATGATCTTTTCTTCTGTTATCAGTAACATGATGTTTTCAGGTGATTCCTTCTGCAGTGTCAGCCCAAAGTGTGCCATCTATGAAGACTCAGAGCTAGTGTTTTCTTGGTGCCAATCACACAGACAGCTGATAAATATCGTTTAAAATGTTTTTAATGTGTGTATGCTTCTCAGTTTCTGATACATCTTTAGTCTTCTAATCTTTCCAAAGTCATTTATGACAATTACTCTGTCCTACACAGCTGGACACCAGGTTTCAGACTGATTTTTGGAGTGGCTACTGGTACAGGTAAAAAAATTTGAAAAGTATTTCATTATTATTTCAAATATGAAATCTAATGTATACAAACAGCATCAAGGTGACACTACCAGTATACCATACATGTGCTGAAATGATACATAGTCACAGGACAAAAATGGACTCTCTTTGAAAATATCCTTCCTTTGACTTTCTTTCTTTCTTTCTTTCTTTCTTTCTTTCTTTCTTTCTTTCTTTCTTTCTTTCTTTCCCTTTCTTCCTTTCTCCTTTTCTTCCTTTCTTCCTTCCTTTCTTCTTTGCTTATTTATTTTGAGAAGGAGATCTTGCTTAATTGCTCAAGCTGACCATGACCTCCTGAGTTCTACAATATGCACTATGGAATCTAGCTCACTTGGCATTTTTTCTTTTCTTTCTCTTTTTTCTTTTCTTTTCTTTCTTTCTTTCTTTCTTTCTTTCTTTCTTTCTTTTTTTTTTAGTCACAGTTTTGTATCAGGTCTTTTCTCATTATGAAGAGGTAGAGGTTTTTCATTAAAAAATGCAGTGGTTTTTCATCTCATATATCTACAGAAGGGTGATATTATTCTTCAATGTATCCCCTAACACACACTATCCCATCAAAATAAAATATGCAAAGAAATGTTAGAATTTCCGATGAACAGTCCCAGCCAATTAATGACAATAATAGCTCAGTCTACTGACTGCTTACTATATGTTTGCCACTCTTCTGTGTTTTCTATGCATTAGTTCATTTGCCACTAGTATGGCCATGTAAGGGTTTTTGTTGCCTATTTTAGAAAATGAAAACACAGAGGGATCCATAGTATCACACCTGGAAGTTAATCTTGCTCTTACCTTCTATTGAATCACTGTTGGATTATAAAGAGGAAGATGATGACCAATAATAGCAAAAAAAAGAGATAGTTATTACTGAATATTTATGACATACAATAAGTTAAGCATTTTCTCACAGAACTTTATTTAGTGTTCACATTAATTCTGAGATAGGTACCCAAATACGCATTTCTGAAGTATACTGCCAAACAGAGAATCCAGGAATACTTTGAATACTTTGAAATTAAGAAATGGTAATCTTTGAAGGCAGATTTTATTCTTTATAGGCTTAAAGGTACCAATTTATGCCTCAAATCTTTTATACTTGTTGACAGAGACTGGAAAGTAGAGTAGTGTGTAGAGGATTGTCCTCCTCACCAGCTATATTGTGTGTACATTTGTATCCAAGTACCATGTAGCATTGCTTTTGATTACATATTTTATACCTATTTATTCATCTCTATTTTCCCAAGTCATTAGCTCTGAGAACAAAGACATCATTAGTTCTGTTTTTCTGTATTGAGAGCTTACAGTATAATTTTTGCTCCATATTAATGCTTGGAAAAATGTATTAAATTTTCCTGCTTGTGGCCTCTCACATCAGTGGATATGTGGATTCATCTCCTTTACCTTTATTTTCATCTATTACCCGGGCACATATCACCATTTACCAATCCTGGGTCAAGATAAGCAGAGAGGGCTTACTACTATAGACTCCTGACATGAACCTCCAGAATATATGATTCAGAATATAAAATTCAGGAAGCTTTTATTTGTAATAAACTCACAAGCAATGCAAAGGTTACTGGTCCACAGTGTCAGAGTTGGAATCTTTATTTTAAAAATGGGTCTGTTTAAAGGCAAACACCTCTGTCCATGGAAAAAGAATGTTTTCTGTGGGCATTCATGTTTAAATAACCATTCATCAATATACACTCCCATGCATTCATCACTAATGGAAGTGCCATGAAGTAATAAGTCCAGCTGTTAAGCTATTGACACATCCATGATGTCAAGTATGACTATTGTTATAGGCTTAGCAAATATAACAACAAACCTACTCAAATTCACATAACAGAAAGAGTGTTATCCCTCAAAAGCCATCACTATGGTATGCTGCACAGTCACTGTAGTTATCATTCATTTCTGTAAATATCTTAAGAACTTTCCACCTGAAATTGCCTTTAGAACACCTGGCAGTCTTCCAAGACATTTAAATGGAGGCAAAATTGGTGCTTAAGAAAAGAATTGATTTCCTGAAAGAGTGGAAACATGATGAATGAATGATTTGTAGCATAAGCCAACATATGTCATAAAAATGAGTTTAGTTTAAAAATTTTAGCCCATTATTAGATTTCAAAGACAATTTCAAAAGATAAACACCAGGCATGTTTACATTGATGGTGCTTGTATTGAAAAACGTATTTAGACAGAAGCTATTTTTACAGTAATGCTGATTAGATGTATACATTCTAGTATGTTTTTATTAAAATACATTAAAAATTATTTACTGCAACATTATTTTTTAAAGTAGCACCAAGTTGGGGCTGGAGAGATGGCTCAGTGTTTAATAACATTAGCTGCTCTACCAAAGGCCTGGGTTCAGTTCCCAGCATCCACATGACAACTTAAAACTGTCTCTAATTCTAGTTTCCAAAAGTCTAACATTCTTTTCTGGCTTCTATGAGCACCAGGCTAACATGTGATACCAGACATACATATAAGCAAAATAGCCACATGGATATAAATAAATATGTAAATGTTCAAGTGTTAATAAGCTAAAAACTTGGTAATGAGGAAACATATTCATCATGATGTTCAATTTTAATGGTATATTTCATAGCCACTCAGGTGCTAATTATGAAGTATAGAAAATAACAGGGAATTTTTCTAGTAAATAAAAAGAAATGCCAAGTTGCAATGTAACCATTAAACAAATAAAAATTTTGTGCATAAAGAACAGAACAAAAAAGATGATCCACCATACAACAAGGACACATGCTCAACCCTGTTCATAGCAACCTTATTTATAATAGCCAGAACCTGGAAACAACCTAAATGTCCCTCAGTCGAAGAATGGATAAAGAAACTGTGGTGCATTTACACTATGGAGTACCACTCAGCTATTAAAAAAACAAGGAAGTCCAGAAATTTGTGGATAAATGGATGGAACTATAAATGATCATACTGAATGAGTTAACCCAGAATCAAAAAGACTCACATGGTATATACTCACTTATAATTGGACACTAGCCCAAGAGGCATGTCCCATGAAAGTCTTCCCTTACCAGGAGATTGGGATAGTTGTGAGGACATCCTATTGGGATTCTAAGTGAGAGATGTATGGGAGAATGGGGAAATAGAAGGATCCAGAGGGTCCTAGAAACCTACAAGAAGAACATCATGATGGGCCAATCTGGGCCCAGGAGTTCTGTTCAAACTATTGCACCAACCAAGGACAATACTTGCAGTAAACAAAGAATCCTTTCTCAGTTCTATCCAATGGACAAGACATTCTCCACAGTTGAGTGGAGAGTGGGGCCTGACTCTGACATGAACTCTGATGTCCCATATTTGACCACTTCCTCTTGGTGGGGAGGCCTGGTGGTACTCAGAGAAAGGATAAGCAGGCTACCAAGATGAGACTTGATAGCCTATGACCATTTAGTGGGGGAGGAGGTTCTTCTTGGTCATAGACATAGGACAGGGGAATAGGGTGAAAGTGGGAGGGAGGCAGGAATGGGAGGATACAAGGGATGGGATAACAATTGAGATGTAATCTGAATAAATTAATTAAATAAAAAAGAACAGAACAAAATAGGGTGTAGTAGAAAGAGTATAGATAGAGGAAACAACGGATTTATTTTTCTTTTGAACTTGATATGAAAGATCAAATGGAGGACAGTAAAGTCCTCCCAGGTAACTGAAGCCACACACAATCATATTTGGAAGAATATTTAATGCTGAGGAAAATGATTAACACATTTCAAAATATTGTATATGCTCATTGTACACTTGCGTAACTGTGACTCTTTACAGTAAAGCATGTCTGGGAAAACAGATAAAAAGGCAAAGGTGATGTTTTGTGTGTGGTAGAATCATGAATGATTTTTTTTTAATCTTTTGAAATAAGGGGCTGCTGCTTCAGTAAGGCTAAATTTCCAAGGCTGCACTTAGAGAAGTTATCTGGATGTTCAGTGCAAATGTTGTGGTCCCAGGAGATGTCTCTAGAACAAGTCAAGGCTGCCAGATTGATGCTTGTATCCATGGAGGAGGTATGGAGTATCTGCCCACTCAGTCACGTGACAAGGGCTAACCACATTTCTCGTGTCTCAAAAATGACCAGTTTTTGGATTCCCATGCCAACTACATTCTCCAATTTCTTTGACGTTTTTTGACATTTTCAAGAATTTCTTAATTCTAATAATCTCATTTTCTATTTCATCATTTTTCTTCTGCTGCTGATACAACTTATATTCTAAAGCTTGTTTTAATTCTGTAAGTTCTTTGATTGATTTTTCTTCATCTTCCAACATCCTCAGGTAGCTCCCCATGTAGTTGTTAGAAGGACGTGAGTTCCGTGGGAGAACCACAGCCTCACGTGGGAAGAGGCGTCTGTGAGGGCGAGTGCTTGCCACACAATGGCTCTCAGGAGCAAGCCTTCTTTCTGATGTGTTCAGAGGAGACGTGTCCTGCTCCACCGTGATGTGAGCTTGTGTGCAGGACTCATCCGGCCTCCTGTTCCTGTACAAATTGTATCTGTATCGTTGGAATAACAATGCATTGCTAATCTTTAATTCTTCTATGTACTGTTGCTCATAACCGTTTGGGGCACTGGTACTCGGGTCTTGTACAGTTTTCTGTCGGGAGGATTCAGACTGCAGACTTCGGATTCTGAGTCCTGTCTGACTCGCTGGGGGAATGTTGTCCTCACATGGCTCCTCTGCAGTTCCTTGAGCTCCTGCCTGTGTCAATTTTGTGTTTTGTTCCAGTTTTTCACATGGGTTTTGCAGATAACCACAAAGCTCTTCAATTTTCTTAGCTTGCTCTTTTACTTTAGCTTTCAACTCACAATTCTCATGTTCAACCCTTTGTAAGTGATTTTCATCTTCATGGTACTTTTTACAGCTTCTATGTGTTGAACCTCTGTTTCCTCCTTCAAGTCGTCTCTCACACTACTCACAACCGTATCTCCTGCTTGCAGATGCATCGGAAGCTGAACCACTGTGGTTCCTTCATCGGATTGTTTTTATTTTTCACTTAAATGTTTCCTAATAGTTTTATAAAAGCAACGAATACGTCTTGTGTCCTCAAGTTCTTTAGTTAAAGTAGACCTCAGGTCCCAGAATTCTGCAACTTGTTTCACTGTTTCATCCTCTAACTTTGCTTTCTTCTCTTTTATTTCTGATATCTCCTTCTGTAGAACACTATTCTCATTTACCATTGTTTTATATTTTTCCCTATGTAGTTCACTCATCTTTTTAAGATCTACTAATGCATTATATGAATTAAGTGAGTCATGCATTTTTAATGAGCTTCCAGAATCATCCCCTGAGATCAGTTCAGATGATGGAGTTACACCAACCATAGCTCTAACTTCTTTTGTTACCTATCATGCTTTTCACTCTCCTTAATAAGAAATCTCTGGTTATTAATTTCATCATATTTTCTCTGTAGAACCAGTTCATCCATTGCAGACTCAGCAACAGACGCTGCAGCACCAGCAGAAACAGCAGCAGCAGGAAAAACAACAGCTTCATAGTGGTGTTTTTCTCTATATGTTCCATGGCTTGCATGCGTCTTTGTTTTCACTTCAACCAATGACTGATTACTCTCACTGCTGTAACACCTGTTTTGCTCATCCATTGAGTACACTTCTAAGTCTGAAGTTGCTTCTTCTTCTTCGCTTATAATATTTTTGCTTCTTTGTCCCACAGTCATGGATAAATGATCACCAAACTCTGGTTGCAGATGTTTAAGTGTATTAACTGACTGAATATTTTCATAGGCATGACTTTGCTGTTTTTCCTTTGATTTCACTTGTAAGTCTTCTCCTGCCATTGATGAGATTTCATGCTTTATTATCAGGTCCCTAGCTGGTACTGAGTCTTGCTTTTCAGTGGCAGTCTTCAGTTCAGGGTGTTTATCAGGAGAGTATGTCATCTGAGCAGCTTTGCGCTTGGCTTCTCCTTGTTTTGCCTCCGCACACACCCGAACACTCCACTTTCGTTGAAGTCGCTCCAGGATACGCAATTGTGGCTTCCTCTCACGGCCAGGACATCCTGTTCGTTCTTTTGATGCAAGTAGTATAGTGGATTCTTCTTTCTCTTTAGCAGCTCCTGTGCTTTCTCTTCTTTCCTCAGGACCCACAGACACTCGAGCGCTCCACTTCTGACTCTCGAAGATGGGCTTCCGTTGCTTCTTGCCACTGCCAGCCCATCCCCTCCGTTCCTCCTCTGGTTTCAGTTGTACTGTTGTGGCTCCTTTCCTTTCAGTGGCTCTTGTGTTTTCTCCACTTTCTTCAGGATCCATAGACACTCCAGCACTCCACCTTGGTTGAAATTGCTCAAAGACGGGCTTCCATTGCTTCCTGTCACTGCCAACCCGTCCCATCTGTGCCTCCTCCGGCCTTGGTTGTACTCTTGTGACTCCTCTCTCTTGAGCGGCTCCTGTATTTTCTCTACTTTTTTCAGGATCCATAAATACTTGAGCACTGCACCTCGATTGAAATCGCTCAAAGATGGCCTTCCACTGCTTCCTGTCACTGCCAAACCGTCCCATCTGTGCCTCCTCCAGCCTCGGTTGTACTCTTGTGACTCCTCTCTCTTCAACAGCTCTCATATTTCTTCATGAATGATTTTTATGTTCATTTTTTCTTTTCTACACTTTCTAAATTTGTTACATTTATAGTAAGAAAAATATAAAATATTTTTACCTTAAAAACATGAATCTCTAAGTGTGATATGTGATGTTCTTTTAAAGAAATAAGAAGTGTGTGTGTGTGCGTGCGTATGTGTGTGTGTGTGTGTGTGTGTCTGTCTGTCTGTCTGTCTGTCTGCCTGCCTGCCTGCCTGCCTGTCACATGTGTGCAGCTGCCATCGAGACCAGAGGAGGGTGTTAAATCTACTGGAGTTTGAGTTACAGGCAACTGTAGAGCACCTGATCAGAATGCTGGGAACCAAACTTCGTCCTCTTGAAGAAGAGGCAGTACTCTAATCACTGAGGCATTTCTTCAGCATCTCTGTGGTGTTTTTAATTTAAAAAAGGAAACTGCTTTCTGGTGTAATGTGACATGGCTATAGCTGCAGCTGGCGGGAGATGTTTTGGAGAACCCAGGCTTTAGTATTGCCTGCACTACACAGAGCGAGACTGCCTACAAGGGATAGAGGAAGGGAGGAGGGATTTGAGGAGAAGGAGAAAGGTTGTGGGCCGGGGTGAGGGTAGGAGGCAAGGAGCCAAGGAATTCAACTGCTTTCGTATTCTCAGAGCCTGGAGGTTAAATGGCAGCCCTAATGCCTTATTCTTCCATTTTTCTATTCCTTTCTAGAAATATCTTCTTCTAAATAGCCTTTAACTGATTAATAATGATTTGTTGTGCAGACAGATTTTTAGGAAAGTGGATCTGTTGCAGCGTTTTGAGTCCATTCATTTCCTGTAGTTTCAATTAATACAGTAAACACTTGAAATGGAATAAAAATTTTCTTTGGAGAAAATTTCCTTTTAGAGAGAATAGAAGAACAAAGAGACATATGAATGGTACTGTGCAGAATTTACTACTCATATGAAATTTCACAAAACCAACTCTATGTGTCATGGAGAAAATGGGTGATGGCAAAACGAATCCGTCTAAGGTGTGGGCTGCTGGAGCTGGAGGGTGGCTCAAATGCAATGCTTAGTTGATGTAAAATACTTTCATCTCTTACTTTGAAGTAAGCAAATGTAGTTTTTCACCACAAAGTCATGGTATAAACAGGACATTAGTAGAAAGGCACTTTATAAACATCTGGATAATGTGTTCCTTAGGCCTCAGCCTAAAAACCTCAAGAATCAGCTGGAAACAGCTCAGAGTCCACCGCTAAGTGAAACACATTTCAGCCATAAAAACTTCCAGTATTTGCTGTGGTTTCAGATAGCAGAGAAATATTCTGTAAAATGTAATCCCTTCACAAACAGTATAGTCAGGTACAGCCTTCAATTTTAAATTTAAGATAAGCCACCTAAAAATAAATGCAATATAACTCTTAAAAAGTTAGTAATCAGAGACAGTTATTTTTATATTTAAGGACAGTTAAACTTTGGAGGGAAAGTAGCATCTATGAATATTTTTGAATCATATAAATTCCATCAGATAGCTAGTCAATCCCTCATAACTTACCGCTCAGTATTCAGGTAAGTTCTGCTTTTATGTATATAGAGATATAATTTTAGAAGTTATTCTACTAGTTGCCTTTCAAAAATATATTCCAATAGGTCTCATTTGCTGAGAAATTTACCAAGCTGCTTGGTATAGTGGCTGAAAACTGCCAATGACTCTCAGAGTATTTTGTGAGCCTTCTACTTTTATTGACAAATAAACTATTCACTAATCTGTCATTAAACAATCTCCAGTTCCAGAATTTAAACCTTTGCTACCATGTCAACCTTGGAAATAAAAAGTTGCTAACTCATTAAAAGGTAGAAAAAGAACTTAAGGGTCAAGCTTATTCGTACTAGGCTCTTGATTGTGCAATTAGAACTGTTGGGTCACTTTTTAAAAATGCCTTATTGGGCATTTATATGAGCTAGGCTCATGCTAAGCAACATATACAACAAAAGTAAATCCCATCTTGAAGGGAAAAAATCAATCATTTTGTAAAAACTTAAGTTTTATATATCCCAAACTGTATGATATTATCAAAGTTTACCTCTGTTATTGAGGACCAAGATGTGCTATTAATGTGTCTCTATTATGTCTAGTATTTATTAATCACTCTGGTATGTACATAGTAGATTCTTATGTACTTGTAAGACAGAGGGATTGATGGAAAAGATGCCCATTATTTTCATTATTATGTTCCCTACTAGAAGATGTTAAATGTAAGTTTTGTAGATTGAGTTTAGGAAATATGTAACCCTCTTTTTAAATCTACACTCTATAAGTTCTTAAGCAGCATAGGTCCATCTAAAAATCAATATCATTGGAATTTTAAAATAAGTCTGACAGAGAGTCAGTCACACAGCAACCTAAAGAAAGCTCAGATTAGAGGCGAAGGCGTGCTACCAACCCTCCCAGGACAAATGAGTGGAAGTTGAGTGTAATGGGAATTCAATAAGTGGCCACCATCTACAGGGTGGCTTATTGACTGGAATCAACAACAGAAGAGTTCTTCTGGGATCCTGGCAATTTTACCTGAACAAATCACAAGACAGGTGGGTACAAGTATTTAGGATGCTGCTTCATGCTAAGTCCAATGGGTGTGCAGAGCTTCCTTCTCAGCTCTTCCTCACATAGACCCAGAGTCCCTTGGGTCTGATTACAGCATCTGCCTCTCTGCTCCAGACAGACTCCCGGGGTCTTACTGAAGAGAAATACAGCCCTTTCAAGTGCCCAGATCTGAAAGAGGGCTGGTGGCATTAGAACCACGATTTTTATTTTGAACCCTAGAGATATGGGGTCACATTATAAACCAGGGACTGAGGTTTAAATTTGCCATTGACACCAACAGTATGACTGAGGCTAGCCTTCTGAATCAGGCTATGCCTCAGACTTTGTCTGTAAAACAGAGAAGATGCTGAGCACAAAGTTGCTGGGTCTTCAGGATACTTTACATGCAGAATGCCTCTCACTCTGTAATTATTGAAATACACATGACTACAGTCATTATTATATTTCCAGGATGACTTGTCTTCAGCAAGCAGAAGCCATCACTTAAAGCTTATACTCCAGCACTCCCCTGATGCTTTCTTCCATAAACCCACTCCTGGAAGCACTCCAATTTCTGTTATTTTATTGATTTATTAATATAAATGATAATATCCAACATTATATTGTCATTATAATTTCCTAAGTGTTTTCGTAAAGTTTACTTACATTTTAAAATAATTTTATAAAATAAGAAGTTAGAAAAACAAATGAATATATTCTAGCTAACCTTTAAGAAATTTGCTCAATATCACATAAATAGCATTGAAAAGAATGGGAATTTATTTTTTAAAAAAGTTCCACTAAGCAGAATAAGTAGGTCATTGGGTTGGGAAACACTCTGCTCCTGCTTCCTCTCCCAATGCTCTGCCTCCCTTCCCACCCTGTTCTTCCAATTAACCTTCATGTTTATTTCCATGTGTTTGTAAATATAGAAGCCAGGTAGATTTAGGACAGTTTTATACTTTTCTATAATAATAGAAGTCATCATTTTTTGAGATAGGGTTTCTCTGTGTAGCCTTGGCTGCTCTGGACTCACTCTGTGGTCCAGACTGGCCTTGAACTCACAGAGATCCGCCTGCTTCTCCCTCCCTTAGTGCTTGGATTAAAGGCCATGCTGCCATGCACAGCTTAAATTTAATTTCTTTAACTGGCATTTATGAAGGTACTCCTCTATATTTGAAAGATGTGGTGGTAGCTATGATATTTGTTACTGTCCTGTATACTGCTGCTCTGCTCTAAGCCCTGTTGGAATTCTGTAAACTTTCAAACACAGACCTGCTTCTTTTGATCCGAGTTGGATCAGGATAATTCTTTGCAGAGAGTCTTGCTTTGCAGTCTTCCTCTTTTCTTATGTGGAAAAGGAAACAATTTGAGTGAGATTGTGTATAATGTCTTGAACTTTCAGGAAACTGAGGAACCCTAGATGTTATCACCTATCCTCTCTAGCGGAGAGGGTAAGGATGGAAATTTTCCTGGGTGTACACACTGGGGACTGGTTCAGGGAAGATAGAACAGGTCCCTATTTCCTCTGAAAGGGGCATAGCATGTGACCTCTGCTTAGAAAATTGTTTAGGAAGAGGGCAGGGAACAGTGTCTTTTTTTAATAGAAGTTTAGCGCTATCCATATACTTATATCTTTACCTATATCTACATGTATGTATGTATGTATGTATGTGTGTATGTATGTATATATGTATGTATTATGGTGTCTATCAGGACAAAAGTAATACTAGTCATTGTCAGTTACAGTCACTTACTACATGGCTTATAATCATGAAGATCAAGAACAATTATGTGTACTATCAAAATATGTCAAAATAATTTCATTTGAAGACAACACCAAAACTACCCATGAATTCTCAATCTTTACAGTTTGCCATTTATGCAACTTCACCATCTGTTCAAAACTTTAAAAGCCATTAAATGATTCTCCAACCAAGACCATCCATCCTCCATGGAATTCCTTGGCAGGTCTGTACCTGGCACATTTCAGTGTACAGCTGCTCACCTGAGAAGAGCCTAAAAAAGCCACAAGCACACATTAAAAATGGAAAACAACTCTGAGAGCTAGAACCAACACTTCTCTGAAACAGGGAACAAAACCTCACTGTGTTCATTTACAAAGCAGGCACAATACCATTGCATTTCTGATTATAAAAAGCTTTGAAGCCTCCTTTCCTTTCCTTTCCTTTCCTTTCCTTTCCTTTCCTTTCCTTTC
>OU015748.1:63675306-63706699 GCA_907169655.1 Acomys percivali | reverse complement strand
ACACACACACACACACACACACACACACACACACACACACACACACACACACACACACACCAGTGTGCAGGGGATCTGGAAGATTATGCATCACATCTACATCATTGATTATATCTAAGGATACTGACTTGAGTAAAATATTAGTGATAATGAAGATAAATATACATCTGTGTTATCCAAATTATTAACAAATTTAAACTAACTCTCAAGAGTAGTTCAATGGTTTGGGGGCTTGGAATTATGTCTATACATATAACTCTATATGAGAGAGAACACTATACTTACGGCAACAGCCAGAAGGTTAGTGACCCCCACCCCAAACTTATTTGTCTTGATAGCAAAGGAGAAAAGCCTAGGAGCTAGAGACATGGAAAAGCATGCAGAATGATATGAAACAAATCCTGGTAACCCCAAGAATATGACCACTCTTTTCTATCTCCCTACAAACATTTCTTTTATTAACCATTACATTTTTTTCTTGAGGTACTATTTCAGGTACACATCTCCTCTGCCTCAATACTGGGTGCCCTGGTGACAAACATCGTACAGTACCCAGTATATCTCAAGATCCTGCGTTACTCCTAGCAGAGTGCGTTCACATGGAGGATACAAAGCACATGTTTTCATCTGTTAAACCAAAATGAAGGTAGCTCTGAAGCACCATTAATTGAGACAATCAGTTTGGAATAATGAATTGTACATCTGCCCCCTGCTTAACATTTGCCAAATTCAGTTTTTCACATCACAAGGGTCTCTGTCACTCATCTATACAGGGTCTGCCTCTCTTCTGACCAGCCTGGCTATCTGTATGTCCTAAATAGGTTCGTATAAGGACAAGACAAGAGAACAATCCTTTGAGAACAGTTCACAGTAAAAAATCAAGACATAGAAAGTGTGAAATAAATAGGTATTGACTCCTTGGCAACCAAAATGTCTCTTCTGGCTGAAACGTGTACAAAAATCAACTAGGGGTGAGTAGACACAGCTATGCAACCAAAGCATTTCACAGTAACTGCAGTTAGGAAAGGCTTTTCACTTTTCATTTTGATAACTGGCCAGCAACCATAAGAAATCTCTCCCTTATGGTTCATCTTTGAGGATAAGACTGCTTAGGGGCACACAAAGCTCTTTTCAAAATTTTTTGCTCAAAGCCTTGGAATAAATGATTTCATAAGAAGAGGTCTAAATGTGCTCTTTCAGTGCAGTGGAGGAGGGGTGAATATTTATTTATTTGTTGTTGTTTGTTTCTTCTTTTGTAAACATACAAGTGTGCCTCCAATCCAACTGGGTACTAATTTCCAGAACTCTCTGCTCATTGGCTTTGGTTTATCCCCTTACATATTTAATTTTCCCCCAGCGAACTTGAAGTATTATCTACTGCTAAATTTGTGGCAAGGTTCTATATAGTGTGGGCTATCCAAGACTATGAACAGCCAGGCAGAGGAACAGAAAAATTAAAGATCTTTCCAGGCAGAAACCCATGTTTCTGTGAGTTGCCAATCTGTATAAGAGAGGATAGATTTGACCATTGTCCCTAGAAGGTAACATCACACAAATAAAATAGGTGCCGAGTATGTGCCAGGACCAAGCCCAGCCTCCTGCATCTCCTAAGTAACTTCTTAGTTACTGTACAAAGATGATGAGAGCCTGCCCTTTCTGTCTTCATCAGAAGTTAGGACTAGACAGAACAACAAAAAACTAGAGGTTTTTTTAAAACCTCTTTCTTCATATTTTGCAACCAAACTTATCAAAATTAGAAATAACTCACACAATTACTGTCTTCCCCCTCCACTAGAATATGTGTCCACAGAGGTTGTTCCTAACTTGTCCTTTGCAATCTCAGCTGTAGCACAGCCTTGTTTATATTAAATGGTCGATTCTTACTTACATAACTATCAAGTCATCAGACAACATTCTAAATGCCTCATCTAATGAGGGGAACAAATAAGCTTCCTCCCCTCCCTGTTGCTACATCCTGGTGGGAAGGAACACACAGAAAATAAATATGCAATCAAAACTAGTTCAAATAAAAATAATTGCCCTTGAAAATAAAACCCAGCCATCACTCTGTCACTCTTGAATTTTTTATTTCTTTTACTCTCCATATACCTAATCTATCAGTGAGACCCCAAGGCACTGCCACAAAATGACCAAATCTTCCCATTGTGCACTGATTCATCACTAACATCCCTGTCTATTTTAAGGTCTCACCTGGCTTATCACAACAACTTAAGTGTTTATTCCTTTTGCTTCCATTCCTGCTCTCCATAGGCTGTGTTATACTAACCACAAGTCAGGTCATATGACTTATTTGTTTAAAACCCATTTTTTAAAGGCTAAAATGCAAGAATGAATCAGAGCCTCCATGACAGTCCATACTCTCTGCTACTTCTCTACTCTTCTGTCTGCCTACTCTGTTTCAATAATGTGGCCTTCTTTCTTTCTTTCTTTCTTTCTTTCTTTCTTTCTTTCTTTTTTTCTTTCTTTCTTTCTTTCTTTCTGGGGGGGTTGGAGACAGAGTTTCTCTGTGTAGCCTTGGCTGTCCTGGACTTGCTTTGTAGAACAGGCTGGCCTCAAACTCACAATGATCCACATGCTTCTGCCTCCCGAGTGCTGGGATTAAAGGCACGCACAACCACGCCTAGCTTGTGACCTTCTTTCAAATGTCTCTGTCTAGTCTTCACACTAGCTGTTCTTTGATGGAAAGATTCCTGCCTCAGGTTTCCAAGTGGACAGTTTCTTCTCATCACTTAACTCCAAGTCAGTGTGGTCTTCTACAGAGCTCTTTCTTAGCAATATAACAGTGTAACATCTCTTGTCTCCAAACAACAGGATACTCCATTAACTTGTTTTACTTTTGGAGTATTTTGTCACCCTTTGAGATTACTTTCCTCATTTGCTATTTCCTTCCTTCTGCTCCCATTTGTATACAAGACACATGAGGGAGGAGTTCTGGTTTATTATTCATAGTCACTGTATATTCCCAGTTCCCTTTGTAGAGTGGGCCTTCATTTATTTGTGAATAAATAAATGAGAGCAACTGAAAGGACTTTTTCATATAATGACTAAGAAAGAACCTCTGAAAAAGTGGCTTTACAGTTGAGGTCTCAATGAAAGAAACAAGTGAATGTATGCATGAATGGGGGAAGGAATCTAGTCAATCTATAAGAGCCAAGAATTCTCCTATTGTCTTTGCCTTAGTCCCTTGAACCTATCATATGGCACCATTAATCGTCTATTCTCTGTTATTCTGGCAGTTTTCTATTATTCTGAGATGAGAAGATACTGTGCTGAAAAGGTAGCTATGATATTGCACTTCATGTGGCAATTTGACTGGGTATAGTAAGTCTATTCTTTGAAAGTACCTTTGGGTGGGACTAATATTTATATTGGTGGACTAAGTAGAGAATATTTCTAATGCAAATGTGATATATATCCTAAATTGCTAGTTTTCTATAATTCTAGAAATATAAATATCTTCAAATCAATTAGGTAAAGCCCCAGGAACTATTGGTAAGAAAAGAAGTGTATTATAGCACTTGCTACCAGTACATCCTGACAGCTGTAAGCAAGGTTCACTAACCATTTCCTCTAAGTTCTGTTTTAGGCTGTCAATGAGTCTTCAACCTCTAGGTTAAATCTGAATTGCCATCATTAGTTTTGTCATTGGTATGGGACCTAATAGCAAATACATGTGTAATTTAAGAGAAAAGTAAATAGTGAGGTTTGTGTAGTCTACCCTATTGGTACTTTGTTTCTTTGCTCAGAATAAGCTTTTTTCACTAGCCTTCAAAAATATGTAAATACAGAGAGAAAACACACAGGGTGAAAAAGTTCAGCTTCTAATGTGAACTAAATACTGGCCTCAAATAAAAAACCCTGGATGCCCAGCATTATAAATATCTTCTGTGTTTGTGTGGGTAAAGCATCATCTTGTGTTGCTCTTTCAGAAGGTCTGTAACAGCCTAGTACAAAGTTGAAGAGAAGAATTTCACTGTAAACACAAGCAAACAGTAAATGTCACTTGAATTACCAGTGTTCAGAAGAGAAATTCCATCTGTGTCTGTAAAGGTTGAGCTCTCTTACGGCTCCTCTGCTCTCAGTGTATGTTAAGAAAATAATGATTCAGAGACTACAGCCTGGCTTTGAATTTTAGAATGTTTTGCCTATACCAGAAAAGCTCACCTTCTATTAAATACTTTCCTATGGCAATTATGGCAAGTGAGAGCCAATAAAATCTTTGAGACTATGTTCCAAATGGGAAAAATGTTTAAAAACACCTTTGGTTATATATTGATAAGAACAGTCAAGGCTTAACTGACATTGAGAACTGACTGTCCAAAATGCCTGAATTTGTAGCTTAAGTAACATACCTTCTTATTAAACCACTAGTGAGCCTCATAATTTCCAAACGGATTGGAAAACATGCACAATAATAATTCCAAGTAATAGTTAAGTACTGTTTATTCTTTTGAGGGGCTGTAAATGAGTCTTGTGCTGAGTCACTGTCAATTTTTTTTCATGACACATTCTAAGAACTACATTTGTACTTCTCATATGGGTCAACCATGGGAAAATAAGAAGAAGGGACAGAGCTGAAACATGAGCTGTAAGGCTGAAAGGCATTTTCCAGCCTTGCCATCTGGTGTATTCTCACACTTGTCATTCAAAGTACTCTTCTACTGAGCAAATATAGTTTCCTCCAGACAATTCAGATTGAGTGAGCTTATACTATCTATATGGTGTCTGTCCAAGGAGAGTGAAGTCTTTCTGTGAGCTCCGACTTGGAGGGGAGGAGGAGGAGGTAAAGAGAGTTGAGCAAAAGCAAAGAAGAAGAAGAGAAGATGGGAAATGCTCAGGGGAGAAAGCTTTATCATAGACGACCAGTGCGCTTTTATACTCACTTATAAATCTAATGTCATAAAAAGAGAAGAAAATACACCACTTCTTATGATGCTTCCCTTGGCAGATATGACTTAGTTTATCAAATATTAAAGTGCTACAAATACCAACACCTTCTCCTTATGTATATTTTCATATGTGATTCCATTTACTGTGTATTGTATTCAGTTTGTTTTAGGTTCAGAGAGGAGGAAATAGCAGTGGAGTAATCCAATCTGCTCCTGAGCACGTGACCAATGTACTTCTTCCATCCAAGCTGGAATGGGATACAGTAACAAGGTAAGTGGAAAGTGATTTCATTAACCAAATCTTGAATCTGGAACTTACATATCTGAAACTCTGTGTTTTCCTCCTGGGGTCTTAGGGAACTGCCAATATGGTCAAAAAGCAGTGATGACAATAGACCAAAGATGTAATAGGGCCAGTGTTTGGAAGGTGAAATGCCAAAAAGAATTGCCAGGAAGGCCTCTGCATTACACATTGGAAAATAACAGCACATCTTATTAACTGCTATTCACCACAGGAAAGAACTGAATGAAGAGGAGAAGAGGAGATAGAGGGAAGGGGAGGCAACACATGAACAACAGAGAACTATAACCAAGGGTGTTTTCAAATCCACCTTCCAAAGAAAGGAGAGCTAAGACATTAGAAGCTTCTCAGAAGGAGCCAATGTTATAAATGTACACTTACTTGACTTGTTGGAAGGTTTATTTTTCTCCTTGCTATGATTTGACCCTATAGCCTCCAAAATGAAGGTATTGAAACTTAATGGTCAATGTGATGGTATTAAGTTGTGACCAGGCCACAGTGAATGGAAATTGGAGACCAGTAAAAGAAGCTTCAGGCACAATGCTGGGTTTTGCCCATTCATTGTCCATCAGGTGAAGATACAGAATTTTCCCTCTCTGGTAGATCTAGCAACAATACTCCATCTCACCAGACAGTAAACCTGTTGGCTTCTTGATCTTAAAGATACAGAATTCCAGAACTCTAAGGAGAAAAATTCTTTTCTGTAGTGGAAATTTTTTTTAACTTAGCAATGTTATATAAATATGTTTTTGTTTTAATCTCAAGTGTTGGATATGGGGCTGCCTTAGTTTATCCACAGCTGGTAATTGCCTCATGCAGCTTGGGTGTGGTCTTTAACAGCTGCAGGTTTAATTCTGAGGACTATGGGAGGGTATAAATATCACAGCCCAGAATGAAGAATTAGGGATACTCCAAGAAGGAAGAATGCTGCTGCTGCATTTGCTGTTTGCTGGTTTGCTGGTTAGCTGGACTGCTGGGTATCCTGCAATACCTGATATTGGTATTGCTCCCAAAGAACTAAATGACCCTAACCAGCTGGATGTAGTAAAGAGGCCTATATTCCCTGTTCCTTCTAACCTTCTTTTTCTCCTACCTAGGGTCAGTGGGTTGGAAGGGCAGTAGAGACATAAGAAAACAAAATATAATAGAGTTTAAAAGTATGCTATACTTTTTCATTACAAACTATCCTTTCTTTAGTGTTCTAAGTCATATACATCAACTAGCCTAGAACATCCAAGATTGGTCTTCTCAATTGGAACACATTGTGATCTCTATTGTAGCCATTACTGAAATGATTACACAAAGTACTTTCTTTGTATAAGGGGTTTGTTTGCTTTTTTCATTTTAAGTTTAGTTGGATAAAACCTCTCTTAAATTAAAAAATAAGTCATCAAATAAACTTTCCTTCAACTGTTTTAAGCAATAATTTTGATCTATCTGCTCAAATACAAATGAATGCAAAGCTCTCTGCTTCCAGCTCATGTAAATGTTTAGTTGAGATGAAATTCACAAGGCTTTCAACATTTAAAAGATGCTGTAAATGTTACTTCTTTTCTCTCCCCTTCTTTGAATTGAAATAGTTCTCAAATATCCAAATAGTTCAGTAAAATCCAGATCAGAACAGTATGATATTTCCAGAAACTTGAGTTGTCTACAAGGTATAACTCTAATTAAAGATAAAATAATGTAATGTTATAATGCCTCTTAGAGGTATTTATGAGCACCAGAATTCCCTTTGAAGAGTTTGTGGATGAGCAGGCTTTTCAGTGTGCCATGGTGTTATGCACACAGTTAGTGCTAAGCAACTTGAGGAGTGTAAACAGTGAAGACCTGCCTCATACCTTCTTTATTTAAGAGGAAGAAATGACATTTTGTAAGCCTTGCCTCCCAAGAGATTAAAACCCAAGTGTCAGGAGAAGGCCTGGCAGCTAACAAATATACTCTTTCCCTACTGGGAAAAAGAAAATGCAAAGTCCCTAGAACTCTTAACTTTGTATAAGCTGAGTTTCCATTTCTTATGATAGTTCAGGATACATCTCATTTTGTTAAACTCTTACCAAAATGACCCAAAGGAAACTGATATAAAGTATTTTAAAAGCCCATTGGTTATTCTAATAATTCTTTGTGGGGAGGCTGAGATTGAATCAATGCATATCCCAATATATTGACATAAAGTCATGGGAGAATGGGTATTATTTAACAGAGATTTACCATGAGATTTGGTAGGAAAGAAAAATATCATCAGGAACTAAAGCACATGTCCTTTGTCTGACCTTCACAAGCTGAACAACCTCTCAGCCCCAAGCTCTAGCTTTGTAAAATAAAGTGGTGTACTGTTTGTTCTCTAAATGGCTAAAGAGGAGTGAAAATGGGACAATGCTTCTTCTAAAATACCAAACACCAGAGCATGGAAATGGCTGGGAACATGCCTGGAAACAATGAAGGGAAGCATGAGGATGAGGGTGATAGAAGCTCAGTTCTGTGGAGTCACACTGGGGCAGCAGCAGCAGCTGATAAGATTTACAGGAGTGAAGCTTTAAAAACAGTTCTAATGCCCACTCTCTCATACTCTCAAACATGTTGTGCATCCAAGAGTAGACTACCGACATTGAGGGTTCAACTAAGAGAAGGAAAGCTTGTCCCAATAATGTATATATTATCATGAGACCAGTGCTCAAAAGCTGAAAGCAATCCCTCATGAGGTCACCAGTTAGAAGACATAGAGCTCAAGTCAGTTTTCCAAAAACTAAATGACAGAAATGAAATTTTGATCAACGTACTAGAAGACTGCATTTTTATTTCTCTTTTAAAATTAGAGGACAAATCCACTATCATATGAAGAACAAAGATTGTGAAAACAACTGTATGATAAACACTTCAGTCTCACTGACAATTTGTTAAAAAATAATTTTTAAAAATTTTGTATGTTTATACTATTTACTCCCTTTTAAAATGTCATTAAAAGTTCTTTCTTATTATAAATAAGTATTGATTTATACTCAAAATTATATCTGAAATGTAGCATTCTTTTTGTTAAAGAGGCTTCCAAACTGTATAAAAGCATCTACCTCTATGAAACTTAGGCATCCTCCTAGCTTGAGATATGTAACACACTTTACAAATGTTTACTGAATCAATGAATGTGTAACTAAAGTTGGAATATGTTAAAAATTAAATTCACTGGGATATCAGCTGTTTACTGAGTGGAAGCCCATGTGGGGACAGGCATCTATGGAGCTACTGATATGAATGATTCACTCTCCAATGCCAGCTCCCTCTTCACAGCCACTGATGGCATGGGGAGGTAGGAGCAGTGTGCAACTTACATTGCTCTGTACTACATCACAGATATGAGGTAAGCTCACCCAGCAATGCATGCCAGGAGCCTCTGAAAAACCCCTCTGAAGCCCTTATTTCTCCTAGAAATAAAAAGCTCTTTGAAAAAAGTCATCAATATCAGTACTGACATATTCAAGAAAAGTAAAGGAAAAGAAAAACAATAACAACAAAACATCAGGGAAAAAGGAAGCTATTGCCAGAGTTGCAAGTGCTACGCAGTTGCAATACTTTACCTGAATATAGCCTGATCTCAAATTGCAAAGGTCTTATTTTTGATAAGCAGCAATTCAGAAGGTTAGTCACATCATCTATATTATCCAGGGTTTATGAATGTGAAATGGTGACACCTGAATTTACATGTTAGCAAACTGGAAACGCTTCCTGATTCTTTATTCATCCATTCTAGTGCAATTGTGTACCAACAATTATGTACAGCCCTGAGAATAACTTAGTGAACAAACTGTTAATCTAAAAGAGAAACAGATGAATAAACATAAAAACTGTTAAGATGAAGATATGAGTGGAAATATAGTGTTACAGTTTATTTCCAAGCCAGATACCTGCAGATATAATCCACCAAGTATGATGACATTAAATAATCCAGGTACTTTCTTCACTCTTACTTGACTCCCTCATTCATTTCTTTTTCCTTTCAACAATACATTCAGTCCTTCTTCTTTCATTCAATAACTACAGACAGTCAATACTATCTAACAATACTATCTTTATATATTTAAAATTAACTACGCAGGCCAGGCAATGGCTCAGTCAGTAAAGTGTTTGTATGAGGTTCCCTGCCCATAGTAATTCAAGCAGATACCCCTAAATACCTCATGCTTAATGGCCAGACAGCTTATCCTACTTGGGAAATTCTAGACAGGTGAGAGACCCTGCTTCAAAAAACAAGGTGACCAGCATGGGAGGAACAAGAGCTGAAGTTGTACTCTGGCCTCCACAGCCTTGCACATACATGAGCATCCCTACACAAGCAAGCACACACACAAAATAAACTAAAGCTTACTAGGTACCAGGCAATACAACCATTTCGTTTAGCCTACAAAATCTCTATTTGTGCCATTTTGCAGATGAAACCAAGGAACAAGGCACTTCACAAGTTGCCAAGAGTGCACATTTGACAAGTGGCCACACACACTCCCTGGTTCTCCGACTAAAAACCCAGGACCCACAGTGCAGTTCCTGAATCTGAAAATGAAATGGTTAAGATGCCTATCGAAATACATGAAGCAGTAACCTGAGTGAAGAAATTAAAGAGCATTTGTGAATAACACAGCTAAGAATTACCTTTCAAAAGTAACAGAGTAGGGAAAGAAGATGACATTCTATGTGGGTCTTCTCTGGTTTCCCCCACGGGAGCACAGTGGCCTCTACCTGCATAAGTGATGAGAGTTGGCACTGGGCTTGATTACTGTGCATCTGTTATGGGTCTCAAGAGTGCATTAAGCAAAAACAAAGTGAGAGAGGAAAAGAGTCTATAATCAAGGTTCTCCCAGTTGTATTGTGTTCAAAGTGGCTTTTCCTTTTTTTTCACCAGCAGGCACAAATGCCCACCCCACTCCATAGCAACCACATTTCTAAACAGTTTAAATCAAGCTTAGTAGCTAATTATCCTTAGGTCACACTAAAGAACCAAACCACCAGCACATCAAAATGCCAAGACAATCTAAATGTGAATTAGGCAGCATTATTTTTTTCCATAAAAAGTAGGAGTAAGCTTTATTTTTTGCTTCCTGAGAATAACTGGCTTTCAAAATAGACCTCTTAAGACGTTTCACCTCTGCTGGCCTCCTGATTACAAAAATGTTCATGTGAAATCTCATCAAGGCACTTTCTTAAGATGAAGAATGTTTTATAAATTGTAATGGCTTTAATCAGCACTCTTCTTGAAGCTATTTAACTCTGTGATATAATACAACCAGTTCTTCAATTATGTCATTTATTGACTCTGTATTAATTAAGTATCATTATAGAGATTGATTTATACTCTCTTCCATGTCTTTCTTGCCAGATGGTATAGCATACTCCCTCTCTCTGACACTCCATAAACATCACCTGGATTTACTCACCTCTCGCCACAGCTGAGTATTCCATAACATCTTAGGCAAGTACACCAGTGTCTCTCAACCTTCCTAATGCTTTGGCCCTTTAATCTAGCTCCTCGTGCTGTGGTGACTCCCAACAATAAAGTTATTTTGTTGATACTTCATAACAGTAATTTTGCTAATATCTGATATGTCATCCCCAAAGGGGTTGCAACCCACAGGTTGACAACCAATGTTGTACACAAAGGCCAAGCAACACAAACATGAGCAGATCATATTTATGAAGCTGAGTTTCTCTGTAAATCATCCCGCTTCAGTGAATCCTTACCCTGTGTAGTCATATAGTTATCACAGCAATGTAATGGAGAGCCTTTTGCTGCCTTGGCTGACTAAAATTTAAAGTCTGTTCTATTGTCTAGGACAATGCAGAAGATAAGTAAGGAAAAAAGAATATTTGACAACAAAAGTACAACAATTTTTCCTGAATAGAATCACATGTTGAATTATATTTTACTTGGGATAACATAAAAAATTACTTTACATTCTTGAGATAACATTTGAGGAAAGCAGAAGGCAAAAGTCCCAAAGAGCATAGCAAGGAAGCCAGTCTTGAATGTTAAATTGTTCTGAGTGATCCAAAACAGAGACAAGAGGAGAATAGAAAGGCTGAGCTGTTGCAATGTTTTTCTTACAAAAATGTAAGGATCAGCTTAATGGGACTATTTTACACTTATCTCAAAACTCAAAATGTCTAAAAGTCAAAATGGTTAGGTTTCCCTCTAAAGCTTAAACCATTGCATCATCCCAGGCAGGCATCCTTAGAATAGAGGTTGTAAAGACAACTATCTATAGCCACTACCCAGATAAGATCAATGAGGCAGGAAAAAAAAAACAACCAAAACAAAACCAAAACAACCAAAACAAAACCCCAATCCCAAAACAAACAAACAAAAACCAACAGCAAGAAAATGAGGTACTGACAAAGGGTACTGATACTGGGCACCATGGGCACATGCCTTATCAGAAAGGAATTGGATGGGGTTAACTTGGTTGGCTAACATTTTCCTACAGAGTATGGTAGGTATGTCACTAGATCTGGCTTTACTTTAGGATTCACAAACCCCAGTGTTGTATAATGTTAATTTTTAAGAAAATCCTTAGCTGAGCTGAGTGTAGACTGATCTCATAGCATTTTGGTCCTGGCTTGTCAACCTTGCCTCCTTCTTCCACCTGAAATCAAACTGGCTATCAGGTTTGGACCTGAATGTTTTCATAGTCTCTTGCTTCCCTTGCCTGTCATTTATGACTCCTTTCAGTCTGTACTTAGAGCATCCCAACTCTCCTTCTCCAGGAAGCAAAGTCACACATACAAGTTGCCATTTCTAACTTGCTAGTTAATGTTAATGTGCATCAGGAATCTGGAGGGCTTGCCAAGCCATATGCTGGACTTCAACCCCAGGCTTTTCAATTTAATGGGTCAGGATAGAGCCTAAAGTTCTATATTTCAGCAAAGTTGGAAACTGGAAACTGAAAAGACGGTGTCAACACATTCATTTCCTCTTCATTAAACTGAAAACTTGCCAATCTGATATTCTGGATTATTTAAATATTTTCTCTTCTGCTCACTGCAAAATTATATTTCTCCAATCCCTGAGTAGCATTGACTCCAACTAAACTGGTTCGCCTGAATATCATCCTAATACACTGTGCACTACAAGTTGTTGCCTTGATCTTACATAGAATGCCTTTATACCACCTTGTAGAGGACACACCAAGGATACATCCTCAGATTCCTTTAATCTCCTCTAGACTCCTACAGCATTAGCTTCTCAGATTGATGGATATAATACAGTAAACATGGAGTTCAGAGCAACAGGATATGAGTTTTAATCCAGTTCTTCACAAGCTTTGATAGGTCAAAAACACTCTGAACTTCTAAAATATAAATACTAGTTTCTACTTCTATTGCATCCCATACAGAGTTAGTTAAGACACTATAAACCTTTACAGAGCCTTATCACAGTAACACCACAGAATTCAGTTTGTGACCAGTCTTCCTCCATTCTTTCTCCTAACCAGGCATTTCACTCAACATATAAAATCTATTTGACTAATCATCTGAGCCTATCTGCCTGAGTAGATAGAATATTTCTGAAGGAACAACAACAGTATAATGATGACTGACAGAAGATAGTGCCACTACTAAAATGCTTGTCTTGTGAGTATTTCAGGCATTAAGATACATGCTTACAATTCCAAGGCTGGAAGGAAAAGACAAATGGGTACCCGAAGCTTCCTGGTCAGCCATCTCAGTTCATTTGGAAAGTTCCAGAGTGATGAAAGACCCTGATTGCCCCTCAAAAAGTACAGATAATGCCTACTTGAGATATAGTTCTAAAGGTACAACCTAGACACTATCCTCTAACATCTATACATATGTGCTATGCACACATTCTTGTGCATCTTCATATATGTGCATGCACACTCATGCACATGCATGTGCGCGCACACACACACACACACACAGACACAGCAGATGGGGGGGAAGTGGAGTAAGAGAGGGAGAAAGAGAGAAAGGGGGAGAGTGACAGAGAGAGGAGAGAAAGAGAAGCAGAGACAGAAAAACAGTGAGAGACAGAGAGAAAGGGGAGGGAGATGGAGAGAGAGAAGGTATGACTACCCTGTCCTAATTACTATTAGTGCCTAAGAAATTTAAGTAATTTCGGTTAAATTCTCGGTAACCATTTAATTAAAATATGGTAAATTTCAGAAGTAACCTAAGACAAATGGTTTCATAATGCTGCTTTATTCTTTAGAACTTCTCTATAAGTAATTATACTTATTATTATAATATTTTCATAAAAATATGAGATATTAACATTTAGAAAAACTGAAAGAATCTTATTAGCTCAATGGGGAATGAAAGGTCAGATCATTACAGAAACATCAATAAAATGAAAAGTATCCTTTTTGGAGTAAACTGAGCACAGAAGCTCTAATCCTGATAGTTAAGAAAAAATAACAAGAGCCTGGAGGTAATGCTGTCAGAAAGCAATGGGATGTCTTCTGAGTGCATCACGTAGTCACGTGTTTTTCCAAAATGGGTGCTGGCATTAATGGTTAAAGTAAATACTGTTCAAAGTGCCAAATGCAGCTGTCTTGTGAGGATTCTTTAATGGTGAAGGCAAACATCAATGAATTGCAATGCTTATCCTGTTCCCTGGAGTCTTCTGCTGCATTCCTAATGGAGTCTACTTCCAGCCTCTTTCATAGAGCTGCAGGGAAAAACCTTGCCAGAGAAAAAGGACTGATTTTTTTCTAATCACCAACTCGAAACATCACTGTTTATAAATGTTTTTTCATAAAATATAATTATTTTTATTTTTAAATATATTGTATTAATTTATTCATATCACATCTCAATTGTTATCCCATCCCTTGTATCCTCCAATTCCTCCCTCCCTCCCTCCCTCCTATTTTTCCCTTACTCCCCTCCCCTCTGACTGTGAATGAGGGGGACCTCTTTCCCTCTGTATATGCTCATAGGGTATCAAGTTTCTTCTTGGTAGCCTGCTAGCCTTACTCTGAGTGCCACTAGGCTTCCCAGTCCACGAGACATGGTCAAATATGGGGCACCAGAGTTCATGTCAGAGTCAGTTGCCACTCTCCACTCAACTGTAGAGAATGTCTTGCCCATTGGCTAGATCTGTGTAGGGGTTCGAAGTTTACTGCACATATTGCCCTTGGCTGGTGCCATAGTTTGAGCAGGACCCCTGAGCCCAGATCTGCCAGTCATAATGTTCTCTTTGTAGGTTTCTAGGACCCTCCGGACCCTTCTATTTCCCCATTCTCCCATGCTTCTCTCACCTAGAGTCCCAATAGGCTGTCCTCTCCTCTGTCCCACTTCCTGGTAAGTGAAGACTTTCACAGGACATGCCCCTTGGGCTAGTGGCCAGATATAAATGAGTATATACCATTTGACTCTTTCTGCTCCTGGATTAACTCACTCATTATGATCATTTCTAGTTCAATCCATTTGTCCACAAATTTCGGGAATTCCTTGTTTTTAATAGCTGAGTAGTATCCCATAGTGTAAATGTACCACAATTTCTTTATCCATTCTTCTACTGAGGGACACTTAGGCTGTTTCCATGTTCTGGATATTATGAATAAAGCTGCTATTAACGTGGTTGAGCAAATGTTCTTGTTGTATGCTGGAGCATCTTCTGGTTATAGTCCAAGGAGTGGAATAGCTGGTCTAATATCCAAAATATATAACGAACTCAAGAAATTAAACACCACCAAACCAAATAATCCAATTAAGAAATGGGCTCAGAACTAAATAGAGAATTCTCAACAGAGGAATTTCAAATGGCTGAGAAACACTTAAAGAAATGCTCAACCTCCTTAGTCATCAGGGAAATGCAAATCAAAACAACTCTGAGATTCCATCTTATACCCATCAGAATGGCTAAGATAAAAAATTCAAGTGACACCACATGCTGGCAAGGATGTAGAGAGAGAGGAACACTCCTTCATTGCTGGTGGGAATGCAAACTACTACAGCCACTTTGGAAATCTATCTGGTACTATCTCAGAAAACTGGGAATAAGGCTTCCTCAAGACCCATAAAATATATTTATAATTTGGAAGTTTGGATATTTTCTTTCAAATACAAAACAAAGTGGTCCACAAAGGACGAAGATAGTCTAAACTTATATGAGAATTTATGCCTCATGGTCAGTGAACACTAGGACCTGGGTCATCTGATGTGCTATCATCACTGTCATGGTTTACTCTACAATCTCAAGTTCATTTCTTCAACAGACATTTCTAGAATCCTACTATACATCAAATGTTATGCTATTATAAATAGATTTTATACATTCCAGCCCTGTGTGTGTGTGTGTGTGTGTGTGTGTGTATTTCTGTGTGTTTATTTGATTGTTTGTGTGTAATTGTATAAAATCAATATCTTTCTAGAACTTAGAGCATAGTACAGTCAGTCAATTGGGCAAACTGAAATGTTCTTTTGCCAAATGCCTTGTACTTGGGCAAGAAGAGAAACTAGATTTCTTAGCCTCCATGTATTGGCATCCTGGAAAACAGAAAATGAATGAAGGTGATATGCTATATTTAGGCCTATATAGAAATAACCATGGAAAAGCCTCCCTCTAGGCTATCAGCTTCTTGTTCAGCTTCCTGCATAACTCTTAGGTCTCAGAGTCATAGAGCTACAAGTTGGAAAGGAGTGGTTGCCTCATGCTAATTGCTTTGTGAGCAATAAGCCGACTTCTGTTGCATTAAATGACAAGATGTAAAGCTGCTGTTTGTTAGCAGGAGTGTATTCCATTAAGGTTCACTTCAAAACTGCCTCCAGTACATCAGATATGGAGGGCACACAGGATGATGTGCCCCCCGAAAAGATAGAGCACCTGGACTACGACTGTGAATCAGAGAATGTTCTCTAGAGGAAAGGCCTAAGATGAATATGAAGGACAGAGTGTGACAGTAAAACATGGAGGGGAGCAGAGAAAACATGCAGTGTTAGGAAACTGTAAATATGCAAACTTCTAAAGAGGTGCTGGGGATTGGGGCTGTTCCACTTGCATCTGTTGAAATGCTTGACATGGGGCAGAAGCTAAGATTCTTGTTGACTACTAGAAATGAAAACAAGGGGAAAAAAGTATAATTAAGGGCTATGTGATGGGCAAGACAGAAGTTTTTACTGAGAAAATGCAAAAGAGATAGGTAAAGAAAAAGAGCTTGGTTTATGAAAACATTAAAATTGGCAGCAACCTAGAGCACTCAGAGAAGAATCAATGGGTAGGTAGGTACATGGGCCTTGAGCTCATGGCATAATATTTATAAAGAATTGACAGAAAATACTTAGATAGAACATTTGAGTCTATGGCTAAAGAAATAAGGAAAAAAAAAGATGAAGATTAAGAGAAAAAGAAATGGAGAGGAAGGAGCAGTTGGATGAGAGAGACATAGGGAAAGAGAGGACCATGGGGACAAGAGGGGCATAGAGGCTGAAAATGACATAGAGATGGACATGGGGGAGTGAGGAACATAGGAAGAGGGGAGATGAAGGAGGGAAGGACATGGGGAAATGGGACTCAAGGATAGAGAGGGATGGGGAAGAGGAAACATAGAAAAAGGGAAGGACATTGGGGAAGAGAGGGACTTAGGGAGAGGGAGATAAAAAGGAGGGAGGGACGAAGGAAGGGAGGAACATGGGGGAAGAAGGAGGAGTTATGGAGGGGCTACACAAGGAGAGGGAGGGACAGAGTGAGGTAAGAAGATAGAGGAGAGAGAGAGATAATGAGGGGGGCACAGGAAGAATGAGAGGCACGTGGGAAAGAGGCACATAAGGAGAGCTATAGTTGAAGAAAAAGTCCTGAAAGTCCAGTGTATTTGAGAAAATGGGGGATACTTGTGATTCTAACAAGTTCCTTCCTAGTACTCACAAAGACCACAGTAAAGTACTCTGTGGTGGATGAAGGATAAGAATTACAGGTAGAAATATAAAATATGGCTGTACAGAAACTGGTTTTGTAGAACAAGTTATGAGGGAACAAAGAGATTTTTATATCATCTTGATTTTTATTTTTCAGGGTGAAAGAAGTAAATATGCTAATGTATCCAACTCTCTGAATGTTTACTTTTCTACAAAGAAATGGAGAAAATGATGCCCCATCTGCCTGGTCCTTCAGGTTGGTGTCACCATAAGTAACATGACATGTGTGAAGGTACTCAAAGACATGGTTTGTCATGGCCAGTATTATATTTACATTCCTATACATTGCCCAAATGGGGTGGTAGCATTAGCAGGCCAGTGAAATATAGTTAACTATAAAAGCTCATGAAAAGCTGTAATCAGTCCAGATCCAGACACATGAAGAAAAGTTGCTTTTACACAGTAAAAGTTGCTGACCCCAAGTTTTAAAGTCTAACATACAGAAGGTCCTTGCTGGGAAATTCTCATGCTAGGATACAGCCTAGGTTTCCAGATGTCTTTATTATGCTGAGAGGGAAAAAAAAGCAAGAATCAAACAAACAAAAAACAAGCCAATGAGCCCTGGTGGATAGGTGCACAGTAAGTCATCAGGGAACATGTTAGTCTTATGAGTTGCAGTTCTTATATAAAGATCCTGGCTATGTTCCAGTTTCACACAGCAATAGCCTCATTCCATAATTTATGCTTCATGACAAGTGAAATCAGGGTGAATGACCACAGATTGCAGAGCCTGTTATTTCAAGGAGTAGCTGAGGTATTCTGAAAAGCAAGCTAGCCATGTTTGGATTTTTCTCTTGGGAAGATTAACCAACCAAAAGGATATGATCCAATCATTATTTCAACAGTCTTGAAGCCATTAAGGACTTTACAAAGAGCATTATTTTTAGCTCTGTGATGCTAGTGTAACTAGAACTTCCTTGTGGGCGACTTTTAACCTGTTCTATCCTGCTCCTCTGGGAAAACATCTTATCCCTGTAAAATAAAAACAGTCTCCATTCTTCACTTTGTACTTCTGTACAACTGTTTTCTGACTGCAAATCCCAGCTGCTGACTTTATTTTAAGGAGTGAAGAGTACTAATTAAGGTCAGACAGCTGTGTCTTCAGCTCCAGAAAACAGTTATGAAGAATACAGTTTTCCTTTAGAATAGAAGCAAAAATCCAGTTCTGGGATCTGAATAAATTATTTGCAATTGCTTTCACGTTTTTGACATCTTAGACACTGCATTAAATAGTGATTCTTTTATCTACATTTCTAAAGTATTTTATTTATATCAGTGTGTGATGGTGCTATTAAATCAGGCCAAATAGACACAGGTAAATTTTTAGAGCCTTTATCCATTGCAATGCTGAATTTCTTTCTAGGGCCAGGATTCAATGAAGTGCCTTGGCCTAAAAAGTAGGAACATGCTGGCAGTTTCACCTACTCAGGAGACTGGGACAGGAGAATCCTTTGAGCTCAATAGTTCAATCTCAGATTGGGTACATAGCAAAACCCTGGGGGTGGAGGGCAAAAATATACCTCTTAAAAATTAAAAGTAGGTCTTAGGGTTTAAGAGAACTTACAACTTTTGTAGATGACCAGATACCCTCAAGGCAGGTCACAACCATCTGTAATTCCAGTTCCAAAACACATACATACAGGCAAACACTATACACACAAAATATTTAAAGTAATTGAAAATAAATAAGTATGTTGTTATCATCTCAACAGATTCTGAAAAAGAAACGCCTGCCATTGTCCTGAAACAACACCACCATTTATTTATACAGACATATAAACAAAACCAAATATTTCACATGTTTAATTCATTTAGGCTAAAAATCACTTTGTGTACTTATACTCATTTTCTTGTCCGTATAGGAGAATTACAGGGTCAGAGATGGTAAAGACACATACAAGGAGTTCACACAGCATCCAGAAAGGCTTCTTTCTGTGACATGAGAAATGTTCCCAATCACGTCACCCACTCTGTTTTTATTTCACTTCTGTAGCAACATGAAAAACAGCCTGGCCTCATCTGCGGTCATTAGGAATCTTGGATGAAACACAGACATGAACTCACTTCTTCCTCCAATGAAACACACAGTATGTTAATTATAGAAAGAATGTTATGGGATCATTTTGAATGTGGAAAAACTTCCAGAGAAATTCATAAAGGATGATTGGAATCCTAAAAAGGCCAAAGAAAATATTACAATCAAGTTACCAAATGTGGAATGCAGAAGAAATTCCACGAGCTATCAGTATTTTCATCTCGGTGGTTTGTTTTCATTTTGTAACATCTTCTTGTCCCTGGAAAACGAATTTTTGAACATATTTCAAACAAACGTTCAACTCACCTGTAAATGGAAAAAGAGGCTACTGATCTGATGAGGGATGCCACAGCCCCTACTTTGGCTGCCTCCACAGCTCCCTGCGTACGGTATTGCACTGTTGTCTTGTAGCCAGTGTAAGGCTGGTTATAAACAATGATCTTCCCTCTTGCCTCTGATGCTCTTCTCTGAAGTTCATCAAAAGAGGTCACAACCAGCACTTCTGCTGTGATGCCTAGAAGTAAAAGTCAAACAATTAACTTATGATTTCCCATCAGCCAGGTGGAATTGGCACACAAAAGGTCACACATGTTCTGCAGCCTACATCTGACAAACTGAGTACAGATGATTGAAGTGTAAGAGCTAGTAACCATGGGAGCAAGAATGCAGAGTTAGTCAGCTGCCCAAGAGGGAGACAAGACATTCAAAATAACATAACATACAACCCAAGGTTTTTCAACTCACTCCACCAGTTGCCATCAAGTCACAGATTGCCTGAAAGAAACCTTTCCATACTATCCTATCCTAAGAAATCATGGATTTCATCAGAGGACACCATTTATTTATTTATGTCAAAGATTTATTTATTTATTACCTAAACAATGTTTTGCCTGAATGTATGCTTCCATAACAAAGGAGGGCACCCGATCACATTATAGATGGTTATGAGCCACCATTTGGTTGGTGGGAATTGCACTCAGGACTTCTGAAAGAGCAGCCAGTGCTCCTAACCACTGATCTATATCTTTACAAATCTTAGTATTAATGAAACATGTATTTATCCCTTCATAATGCTATTCTGATATGTTACTAATCAACTGTCACAGGTGTAGTGGCCTAGGAAGAACTCTCTTAGAAGACAATGTTTTCATAAACCCAACTTTTAACAAACAATGTGCCTTTTCTCAGAACAATGAAAGTCAGCTTGTTTTCTTTCCTACTTTAGATAAAAACACCCCAAAAGGATGTGGAAACAGCTTCTGTTTCACAACTTGGAATAATTAATCACAAAAACAAACCTCTTTGTTCTGTGTCCACTTCCTCATACCTCTTTCTCACTTTACCATACCTTTCCACTTAAAGGAAGAGAGACTTTGATCTTCCAAGAATTCATGCAAACACATGTACACATACACGCATACACACAGACACATATATACACCTACACACTTACACACATGTGTAGGCATACAATACATACACATACATGCACATACATACCTGCATGTACATATGCATATGTACACACATAATTAATGCAAATTCATCTATACACTCACATACATTCAGAGAGGAAAGACACATGCCTATATCTAACTAAAAGACATCTATTCTGGTTTTGCTTTATGTATATGCTGCAAATTGAATTTAAGACCTATGTTAGGCAAACACTTAAATGCTAAGCTATGATCACAGGCCCTGACATCTATTACTCTATGGCCTTAGGTATACAATCATTAAATATATAAGTAAAATCTGATGTGACAAGAATGTATCTGTTATATTGTCTTAATATTATAAACTTGAGAATTAGGATGTTGGGTTTTTTTCTGAGGAATTGTTTTATTTTGAAAGTTTAAAAGATGCCATTATGATCCCAAATGGCAACACCGATCACACACCACATCTGATCAGCAGGACAGCCACAACTAAGCAGTGAGCTACAGACTATACTGAGAGCTACAAAACACAAGTGCTGCTGATTACCAGGCGAGCAGGGTTCATACTATGTAGACCATGGGTGGGTCAAAGCACTAAATACCCAGGTAACCAACAGAAAATTCCCTGGGGACAACCAGCAATAGCAGCCATCTTGAGAAGGACTGTGAGACACTCATGCAGCCTTAGGCTCAGATCTCTCTTTGTACACCTGCTGTTTACTGGCCTGGCCATCTTGGACACAGAGTAGACAGGCATAGCTGAGTCTGGGCACCAGCCACAATCTACATTAGCTGCCATGTTGCAAGCAGCTTTGGGCTCAGATTTCTCTCTGCTTGGCATCTGCTTACTAGCCTGGCCCTTTTGGAACACAGAGCAGATAAGTGGACCCATGCCATCTCAATAAAGACTGTGGAGCACCAGTACAGCTTTGAGCTCAGATCTCCTCCCATCTGAAGCTTACTGGCCTGGCCCATCTAGGACAGAGAGCAGACAGGCAGAGGTGAGTATGAATGGGCCACAACCCACATTAGCTGCCATCTTGAGGTCTGTGGGGCACTGAAGCAACTTTGGGCTTGGATCTCTCTCTGCCCACCAGCTGCTTAACAGCCTGGCCCATCTGGGACACAGAGAAGCTAGGCAGAGCTTAGTCTGGTGTGGGCCACAACCTACATTTGCTGCCATATTAAGATCTGTGGGGGCACCCAAGCAGATTTGGGCATGGATTTCTCATAGCTTCTCCCCTAGATGCTTAATGGCCTGGCCAATTTGAAATACAGAGTAGATGGGCAGAGCCCTGTTTACTTGCCTGGTCCATGTTGGACACAAAGCATAAAGGCAGAGCTGAGTCTGGGGACCAGCCACAATCTACATTAGCTGCCATGCCACAAGCAGCTCTGGGTTCAGATTTCTCTCTGCCCAGCAGAGAGGAATGTGGGGCACCTGAGCAGCTTTGGGCTTAGAACTCTCTCAGCCTGCTCCTCTTCTGCCTGACCCAACTGGGATACAGACAGGGAACCCAGCAGAGCTGAGCTGTGGTGCAGGCTCCAACATCCACTGTCCTGAGGAGGCCTCTGGGGAACCCTAGCAAACAACCTTCAGCTTAGAGCTCCTGTTGCTTGCTCTCAGCCTGCCTGGCTCATATGGGACACAGATAGCAACCTCATTGGAGGAATCTCTATGTCTGCTAACACTAGAGACAAACTGATGGCTAAATACCAGTGCAAGAAGACAAGCAACATAACTCAGAGCCGTGTAACACCACCAGAAGCCAGTGAACCTACCACAGCAAGCCCTGGAGATATGAACAGCTATGAAGCACAAGAAGATGACTTTAAATCTGAAGTGATGAAAATGATAGAAGCCTGAAGGAGGAAATAAATCACTCAAATAAATACAGGAAAATACATCAGCACAGATGAAGGAATTGAATAAATCCTATAAAGAATTATAAGAAGGGAATCCAAGATGGCGGCGAGCAGTGTGGACCGTCTTTGGAAGCTCCAGTGAACAATTCAGGGAATTTCACAGATTTCTGAGCCAGGAGCACCAAGGTCCCAACATCATGACAGCAGGAGTGCTCCACGGTTCAGAGTGACCAGGGTGCGGAGGACCTGCGTGCCCCTGCACACAGGAGGAGTGCGGATTTTCTCGGATCAGAGCAGCAGCGGCGGCACCAGCAGCAGTGGCTGAGGTTTGCAGCTCAGAGCCTTCCAGTGGAGGTGGTTAGTGTGGTGGCTGCTGGGAGATGCTGCAGGAGAGGGGACTCTGGACAGGATTTGGGTAACGTGGTGCCTTGTGACACAAACTGGACTCGGCGGACAGTTCAGCCCCAGAGTTCCAGGTACAGCTCAGTGCACCGTGCCGTGGAGATGCTGGCTCAGCACAGCAAGCAATTCTGCCCAAGGCAACAGCTCAGGGCAGCCACAGCTCCCCTGCTGTGACACAGACTGGGCGGAGTGCTCAGGTACACCAAGGTGCCAGCTCAGTGGAGCCGTAGTTCTCCAGCTGTGACGCAGGCTGGGTGGAGAGCTCAGGTTCACCGAAGGCGCCAACTCAGCGCAGCCGCAGTTCATCTGCTGTGATGCAGGCTGGGCGGAGCGCTCAGGTCCACCCTAGGCACCAGCTCAGTTCAGCCGCAGTTCAACTGCTGTGACCCAGGCTGGGCGGAGAGCTCAGTTCCATGAGAGGCGCTAGCTCACATCAACGAGCAGTTCTGCCCTAGACACTAACTCAGCTCAGCGGGCAGTATTGGGGCACTGACTCAGGCTGAGATCAGCACGCAGATTCAGCCCAGAGGCCCAATTTGACTTGCTGGGCAGATTAGGCCCAGAGATTCTAGCTGAGCTGTGCACACAGGCTCGGTGGCCCCATGACTCTGGCTGGACTATCCACGCAGTATAGGCCCGGAGTCCCGGGCTGAATTCAGCATGCAGTGTGGGTACATAGTCCCTGGTTGAGCTCAGTGCACAATTCTGCCCCGGAGACTCGGGTGGAGCTCGGCGTGCAGTTTAGGGCCAGAGTCCCTAACTGTGCTTGGCAGACAGATTGGGCCCAGAGTCTCTTGTAGAGCTTTTGGCACAGTCCCGGCTCTAAGATTCTGTTTGGACACAGTGTGCAGTTTGAATCCAGAATTCCTGGCTGAGCTGGGCAGACTGTTTGGGCCTGAGTCAATTACTGACCACAGCAGGCACTTCGGCCAAAAGCCCCTAGCTGAGCTTGGTGCGCAGTCCCAGCCCAAAAATTCTGGCTGGACCCTGTGTGCATTTTGAGCCCATAATTCCTATCTGAGCTCAGCAGACGGTTCAGGCCCTGAGATTCTAGCTGAGCTCAGCAGGTGGTTCGGGCCCAGTGTCCCTGGCTGGACTTGGCAGGGAACGCAGAAGGCTGTGGATACCTTGGCCTGATGCAACGCTCATCCAGAGACCCGGAACGATTGCAGGACCCACAGCACAGGGGAGCTAAGGATCACTGGCTGTGAGAGACCAAAATGACAGGGCTAACATCCTGCCATCCACACCAGTGAAGCATCAGAGCTTCCAGCCTATGGAAATCATGAGAAAACAAGTGAATCTATCATCAGAATCCCTCCATCCAACTCGGGAAGCTACCCAACAAAAACAAAGCCGGCAAGATGTCTAAAGGACATTGTAAAAGCATACCCAAAAAAACACCAAAACAACATGGCTTCTCCAGTTTCCAGCTATCCCAAAGAAAACAACCCAGAGAACTAAAATACAACAGAAATACAAGAAAATGACCTCAAATCCTTAATAAGGAGCATATTAATGGAGTAAACAAATAAAATTCGTAATCAAATACAGGAAGATGCAGCCAAACAGGTGAGAGACATAAAAGAAGCACATAGAGTGGAACTGGAAAAATTTCAGGAAAATGCAAACAACCAGATGAAAGAAATAAATAAAACGGTTCAAGCTCTGAAGACCTATAAAGAGGCAATGGAAGAAACTCAGGAATATACAAACAATCAGAAGAAAGAACTAAAAAATTAGTTCTAGATCTGAAGACAAAAATGGATTCAATGATAAACACACAGACAGAAGAAAAACGAGAACATGAGACCTCAGAGAAGAAGGCGAGCAACACAGAGGTGAGCTTTTCTAACAGAATCCAAGAGACGGAAGAACGAATCTCAGGTCTAGAAGATACAATCACAGATCTTGAAGCAACCATTAAAGAAAATGCCAAATCTGGAAAACTCCTGACACAAAACATCCAAGAAATTGAGGACACCATGAGAAGAAGAAATCAGAGGATAATAGGCATTGAAGAAAGAGAAGATATCAGACTGCAAGGGCCAGAAACTATTCTCAACAAAATCATAGAAGAAAATTTCCCCAATCTAAAGAAAGAGATGCCTATAAACATATAAGAGGCATACAGAACACCAAATAGAATTGACCAGAAAAGGAAAACTGCCAGTTACATAATAATCAAAACACAAAACATACAAAACAAAGAAAAAATATTAAAAGCTGCAAGGAAAAAGGACCAAATAACATTCAATGGCAAACCTATCAGAATTACACCAGACTTCTCAGCAGAGACCATAAAAGCCAGAAGAGCCTGGACAGAGATCCTGCAAACCCTAAGAGACCACAGATGCCAGCCCAGACTACTTTACCCAGCAAAACTATCAATAACCATTGATGGAGAAAACAAAATATTCCATGACAAAAACAAATTCAAACAGTACCTAGCCACAAATCCAGCTTTACAGAAGGCACTAGAAGAAAAACTCCATCCCAAAGGGTCAAGCTACAACCAAAACTACTCAGGAAATAAGTAACTATACCATGGCAAAAAAGACAGCTACACAAATGCTCGATTGGAAACAACATCAAAATTAAGACTCTTAACAGTCACTGGTCGTTAATATCTCTCAACATCAATGGTCTCAATTCTCCAATAAAAAGACACAGACTTAGTGAATGGGTGCATAAACAAGATCCAACATTCTTCTGCATTCAAGAAAAACATCTCACCCATAACGATAGGCATGACCTCAGGATAAAAGGTTGGAAAAACATATTCCAAGCAAATGGTCACAAGAAGCAAGCAGGCGTAGCCATTTTAATATCAAACAAAATAGACTTTCAACCAAAATTAATCAAAAGGGATGCAGAAGGACATTTCATACTAATCAAAGGTAAAGTCAACCAAGATGACATCACAATTCTGAACATCTATGCTCCCAATACAAGGGCACCCACATTTGTAAAAGATCTGCTGAAAAAACTTAAACCACACATCGATCCCCACACAATAATGGAGGGAGATTTCAACACCCCACTCTCACTGAAGGATAAGTCATTGAAACAGAAACTAAGCCGAGAAATAACATCATTAACCAATGCCATGGGTCAAATGGATCTAACAGATATCTATAGAACCTTTCACCCAAACAAGAAAGAATATACCTTCTTCTCTGTACCCCACGGAACCTTCTCAAAAATTGATCACATCATAGGTCACGAAGCAGGCCTCAACAGATACAAGAGGATTGAAATAATACCTTGTATCCTATCAGATCACCATGCTCTTAGGCTGCAATTCAACAACAACAGAAACAAAGCCTACACGTACGTGGAAACTAAACAACTCTCTGATAAATGACACATGGGTCAGGGAAGAAATAAAGAAAAAAATCAAGGAGTTTCTGAAATTCAATGAAAATGAAGGAACAATATACCCAAATTTGTGGGATACATTGAAAGCAGAGTTAAGAGGAAAATTCATAGCACTAAGTGCCTTTAAAAAGAAATCAGAAACATCTCACATAAGCAACTTAACAAAACAGCTGGAAGCCCTAGAAAAAAAAGAAGCAGAAACACCCAAAAGGAGTAGAAGTCTGGAAATAATCAAACTCATGGCTGAAATTAACAAATTAGAAACTAAGAAAACAGTCCAAAGAATCAACAAAACCAAGAGCTGGTTCTTTGAGAAAATCAACAAGATAGACAGACCGTTAGCCAAACTAACTAAAAGGCAGAGAAGCAGTATTGAAATCAACAAAATCAGAAATGAAAAGGAGACATAACAACAGACACTGAAGAAATACAAAGAATCATAAGATCTTACTTTGAAGGCATATATGCCACAAAATTTGAAAATCTAAGGGAAATGGACAATTTTCTTGATCAATTTCACTTCCAAAATTGAGTGAAGACCAGATAAACAAGCTAAATAGTCTCATTTCCCCTACAGAAATAGAAGCAATCATTGATAGTCTCCCAACCAAAAAAAATTCCCAGGGCCAGATGGTTTCAGTGCAGAATTCTACTAGACCTTCAAAGGCGAGCTAATACCGATATCTTCAAGCTACTCCAAAACATAGAATTGGATGGAACACTACCAAATTCATTCTATGAGGCCATAGTCACTTTGATACCTAAACCTCACAAAGATTCAACAAAGAAAGAGAATTTCAGACCAATTTGTCTTATGAACATCGATGTAAAAATACTAAATAAAATACTTGCAAAACGAATACAAGAACACATAAAGGATATCATTCATCATGACCAAGTAGGCTTCATTCCAGGCATGCAGGGATGGTTTAATATATGGAAATCCATCAATGTAATCCACCATATAAACAAACTGAAAATAAAAAAACACATGATCATCTCTTTAGATGCAGAGAAAGCATTTGATAAAATCCAACACCCATTGATGTTTAAAGTTTTAGAGAGATAGGGGATACAAGGCACTTTCCTCGTCATAATAAAGGCTATATACAGCAAGACAAAAGCCAAAATCAAAGTAAATGGTGAGATACTCAAGGAAATTCCTCTAAAATCGGGAACTAGGCAAGGCTGCCCGCTCTCTCCATGTCTCTTCAATATAGTACTCGAAGTTCTAGCCAGAGCAATAAGAAAACAAAAGGAGATCAAGGGTATCCAAATGGGAAAGGAGGAAGTCAAACTATCCCTATTTGCAGATGATATGATAGTGTACATAAGTGACCCTCAAAATTCCACCAGAGAACTCCTACAGCTGATAAACACTTTCAGCATATTGGCTGGATAAAAAATTAACTCAAAAAAGTCTGTAGCCTTCCTATACACATATGACAAGCTTGCAGAGGAAGAAATTAGGAAAGCCATACCCTTCACATTAGCCACAAGCAATATAAAATATCTAGGAGTTACTCTAACTAAGCAAGTGAAGGACTTGTTTGAAAAAAATTTCAAAACTCTGAAGAAGGAGATTGAAGATGACATGAGAAGATGGAAGAATGTTCCTTGCTCATGGATCAGGAGAATTAACATAGTAAAAATGGCCATCCTACCAAAAGCAATCTACAGATTCAATACAATCCCTATCTAAATACCTACACAATTTTTTAAAGATATTGAAAGTTCAATTCTGAACTTCATATGAAAAAAATAACTCAGAATAGCAAAAATGATCTTGTACAATAAAAGGTGCTCTGGAGGAATCTCCATACCTGACCTCAAATTGTACTCTAAAGCAATAGTAATTAAAACAGCATGGTACTGGCACAGCAACAGGCTGGTTGATCAGTGGAATCAAATCAAAGACTCAGATATGAATCCACACACATTTCGTCACTTGATTTTTGACAAAGAAGCCAAATCCATTCAATGGGAAAAGGATAGCATCTTCAACAAATGGTGCTGGTGTGTAAAAAAATGCAACTGGACCCATGTTTGTCACCTTGCACAAAATTCAAATCCAAGTGGATTAAAGACCTCAACATAAAACCAGAGACACTAAGTCGCTTAGAAGAAAAAGTGGGGAAGAGCCTGGAACATATTGGCACAGGAGACAACTTCCTGAACAGAACACCAACAGCCCAGGCCTTAAGGTCAACATTAATAAATGGGACCCCATGAGGCTTAGAAGCTTCTGTAAGGCTGGAGACACGGTCAAGAGAACAAAGCGACAGCCTACAGACTGGGAAAAGATCTTCACCAACCCTACATCTGACAAAGGTTTAATATCCAAAATATATAAAGAACTCAAGAAATTAAACACCACCAAACCAAATAGCCCAATGGAGAAATGGGGCTTGAAACTAAACAGAGAATTCTCAACAGAAGAATATCAAATGGCTGAGAAAGACTTAAAGAAATGCTCAACCTCCTTAGTCATCAGGGAAATGCAAATCAAAACAACTCTGAGATTCCATCTTACACCCATCAGAATGGCTAAGATCAAATATTCAAGCGACACCACATGCTGGAGAGGATATGGGGAGAGAGGAATACTCCTTCTTTGCTGGTGGGAATGCAAACTAGTACAACCACTTTGGAAATCTATCTGGTGCTATCTCAGAAAACTGGGAATAGGGCTCCCTCAAGACCCAGCTATTCTACTCCTTGGAATATACCCAGAAGATGCACTAGCACACAACAAGAAAATTTGCTCAACCATGTTCATAGCAGCCTTATTCATAATAGCCAGATCATGGAAACAGCCTAAGTGTCCCTCAGTAGAAGAATGGATAAAGAAACTGTGGTACATATACACTATGGAATACTACTCAGCTATAAAAAACAAGGAATTCCAGAAATTTGTGGATAAATGAATTGAGCTAGAAATGATCATAATGAGTGAGTTAACCCAGAAGCAGAAAGACTCAAATGGTATATACTCACTTATATCTGCATACTAGCCCAATGGGCATGTCCCACGAAAGCCTTCCCTTACCAGGAAACTGGGACAGAGGGGAGGACATCCTATTGGGACTCTAGATGAGAGAACCATGTGAGAATAGCAATGTAGAAGGATCCAGTGGGTCCTAGAAACCTACAAGTAGAACCTTATGATAGGCAGATTTTGGCCAAGGGGTCCCGCTCAAACTAAGGCACCAGCCAAGGACAATACAGGTGGTAAAATTTATTTTATTTTTTTGACATTTTTAAAATTAATTTATTCATATTACATCTCAATTGTTAGCCCATCCCTTGTATCCTCCCTTTCTTTTCTCCCTCCCGCTTCCCCCTATACTCCCTTCCCATATGTCTGTGACTGAGGGGGACCTCCTTCTCCTGTATATGCTCCTAAGGTATCGAGTCTCTTCTTGGTGACTTATTATCCTTCCTCTGAGTGCCACCAGGCCTCCCCATCCAAGGGACATGGTCCGATATGGAGCACCTGAGTTTGAGTGAAAGTCAGATCCCCTTTTCCACTTAACGATGGAGAATGTCCTGTCCATCGGCTAGACTGGGTAGGGGTTCGAAGTTTACTGCCTATATTTTCCTTGGCTGGTGCCATAGTTTGAGGAGGACTCCAGGGCCCAGACCCGCCTGTAGTTTTCCAGGACCCTCTGGATCGTTCTATTTCCTCATTCTCCCAGGCTTCTCACCCCTAAAGTCTCAATAGGATTTTCTCCCCTCTGACCCACTTTCCTGGTAGGTAAAGTATTTCATGGGGGCGTACCCCTTGGCCTAGTGTCTCGATATAAGTGAGTATATACAGGTGGTAAAATTTAAACCCCTACCCAGATCTAGCCGATGGTGAGAACAGTCTCCACACTTGAGTGGAGAGTGGGATATGACTTTCTCATGTACACTGGTGCCTCACATTTGACTATGTCCCTTGGAGGGGGAGATCTGGTGGCACTCAGAGGAAGGACAGCAGGTCACAGAGAAGAGACTTGATACCCTATGAGCATATACAGGGGGAGGTAATCCCTCTGAGGAACAGTCATAGGGGAGGGGAATAAGGGGAAAATGGGAGGGAGGGAAGAATGGGAGGATACAAGGGATAGGATAACCATTGAGATGTAACAAGAATAAATTAATAAAATTAAAAAAAAGAATTATAAGGAAATACACTCGGATGAAGGACTTGAATAAGTCTTATAAATAATTACAAGAAAATTCTATCAAACAGGAGAAAGAAATGAAAGAAAGAATGAAAACTATTCAAGTTCTAAAGAGGGAATTAGAAGCGACAAAGAAAATGCCATCAGAGGCGATCTTAGAGTTGTAAAACACGGGGAAGAGAACAGGAACCACAGACACAAGCAATGCCAACCAAATTGAAGAGATGAAAGAAAGAATCTCAAATGTGAGAGACATGATCAAAGTTATCAATACATCAGTCAAAGAAAACATTAAAAATAAAAAGTTCATGACACAAAACTCAAGATCTCTTGAACACTATGAGGAGACCAAATCTAAAAAGTAATAGAAATAGAAGAAAATTCTAAGGTCCAAGATCCAGAAAACATTTTCAACAAAATCATAGAAGAAAACTTCCCCAACCTAAAGAAAGAAATGCCCATAAACATACAAGAAGCCTAAAGAACTACAAATAGATTCGACCAGAAAAGAAAATCCCCCTGCCACATTATTATAAAAATATTAAAAGTACAGAACAAAAAAAAGAATATTAAAATCTGTGAGAGAAAAAGTCCAAGTCACATATAAAGGCAAACCCTTCAGAATTGCACCTGACTTCTCAACAGAGATTAGGAAATCCAGAAGGGCCTGGACAGATGTCATGCAAACATTAAGAGACAACAGATGCAACCCAGACTACTATACCCAGCAAAATTTTCAATTACAGTACATGGAGAAAACATGATATTCCATGGCAAAACCAAGTTTAAACAGTACCTAACCACAAATCAAGCCATACAGAAGATACTAGAAGGAAAATTCTAACCCAATGAGTTTAACTACACTCAGGAAAACAGAGGAAACAAATAACCCTTCATCCACAAATCCAAATGAAAGGAAATTCTCCCTCTCTCTCTCTCTCTCTCTCTCTCTCTCTCTCTCTCTCTCT
>OU015748.1:63646683-63675206 GCA_907169655.1 Acomys percivali | reverse complement strand
CTCTCTGTCTCTCTGTCTCTGTCTCTCTCTCTCTCTCTCTCTCTCTCTCTCTCTCTCTCTCTCTCTCTCTCTCTCTGTGTGTGTGTGTGTGTGTGTGTGTGTCCCATTACCCACATCAAAATAACAGGAACTAGCAACCACTGGTCATTAATAGCTCTCAGCATCAATGGCCTCAACTCCCCAGTAAACAGACAAGGGCTGACAGAATGGATACAAAAATAGGACCCATCATTCGTCTGCATACAAGAAACACACCTCAGCAATATAGATAGACATTGCCTTGGAGGAAAGGGCTAGAAAACTGTATTCCAAGCAAACAGACCCAAGAAGAAAACTGGAGTAGCCATTCTATTATCGAATACAATAGGCTTTTAACCAAAACTAATCAAAAGAAAGACATTTCATACTCATCAAAGGAAAAACACACCAAGATGATATCTCAATTCTGAACATCTATGCCCCAAATGTAGGAGCACCTACATTTGTAAAAGAAATGTTATTAAAGCTTAAATCAAACATTGAACCCTACACATTAATAATGGGAAACTTCAATTCCCTACTCTTCCCAATAGACAGATCATCAAGTCATATTAAGAGTCAGTGTATCCTCTTCCTCTGAGGCTAGACAAGGCAGCCCAGCTATGGGAAAGTGATCCAAAAGCAAGTAACACAGTTCATGTCATAGACAGCCCCTACCCCACTTGGCACATGAATGCCAAGCTCCTCTTCAGTTACATATGTGTCATGGGCCTAGGTCCAGACCATGCATGCTCTGTGGTTGGTGCTTCAGTTTCTGTAAGACCCAATGGGCCTACGTTAATTGATTCTGTTGGTCTTCATGTAGAGTTTGTATCACCTCCAGGTCCTTCTAGCTTTTCTCCAACTCTTCCACAAGACTTTCTGAGCTCTGGCTAATGTTTGGCTGTGGGTTTCAGCATTTATTTTGATGTGCTGCTGGGTGGAGACTCTCAGAAGACAGTTATACTAGACTCTTGTCTACAGGCATGGCAGAGTATTACTTTTTATTAATTTATTCATATTATATCTTGATTGTTAGCCCTTCCCCTGTTTCCTCCCATTCTTCCCTCCCTCCCACTTCCCCCCTTCTCCCCTCCCCTATGTCTGTGATTGAGGGAGACCTCCTTCCCCTATATATGCTCTTAGGATATCGAGTCTCTTCTTGGTAACTTCCTATCCCTCCTCTGAGTGCCATCAGGCCTCCCCATCCAGGGGACATTGTCAGAAAAGGGGCACCAGTGTTCGTGTGAGAGTCAGATCTCACTCTCCACTCAACGGTGGAGAATATCATGTTCGTTGGCTAGGTCTTGGTAGGGGTTCGAAGTTTACTGCCTATATTCTCCTTGGCTGGTGCCTTAGTTTGAGGAGGACCACAGGACCCAGATCTGCCTGACATAAAGTTCTTCTTGTAGGTTTCCAGGACCCTGTGGGTCCTACTATTTCCCCATTCTTCCATGCTACTCTCACCTAAAGTCTCAATAGGATGACCTCTCCTGTGACCCACTTTCCTGGTAAGTAAAATTTTTCATGGTATGTATCCCTTGGACTAGTGTTTTGATATAACTGAGTATATACCATTTGTCTCTTTTTGTTTCTGGGTGAACTCACTCATTATGATAATTTCTAGATCAATTCATTTGTCCGCAAATTTTGTGAATTCCTTGTTTTTAATAGCTGAGTAGTACTCCATAGTGTAAATGTACCACAGTTTCTTTATCCATTCTTCTACTGAGGGACACTTAGGCTGTTTCCATGTTCTGGCTATTATGTATAAAGCAGCTATGAACATGGTTGAGCATATGTCCCTGTTGTGTGGTAGGGCATTTTCTGGGTATATTCCCAGGAGTGGGATAGCTGGGTCTTGAGGAAGCCCTATTCCCAGTTTTCTGAGAAAGTGCCAGATAGCTTTCCATAGTGGTTGCACTAGTTTGCATTCCCACCAACAATGAAGGAGTGTCCCTCTCTTTCCACATCCTTGCCAACAAGTGGTGTCATTTGAGTTTTTGATCTTAGCCATTCTGATGGGTGTAAGATGGAATCTCAGTGTTGTTTTGATTTGCATTTCCCTGATGACTAATGAGGACGAGCATTTCTTTAAGTGTTTCTCGGCCATTTGATATTCCTCTGTTGAGAATTCTCTGTTAAGTTCCAAGCCCCATTTCGCAATTGGGTTGTTTGGTTTTGTGGTGTTTAATTTCTTGAGTTCTTTATATATTTTGGATATTAAACCTTTGTCAGATGAAGAGTTGGTGAAGATATTTTCCCAGTCTGTAGGCTGTCGCTTTGTTCTACTGACAGTGTCTCCTGCCTTACAGAAGCTTCTCAGCCTCATGAGGTCCAATTTATTAATTGTTGACATTAAGGCCTGGGCTGTTGGTGTACTGTTCAGATGGCAGAGTATTATTAATAATGGCAGGGGCTGGCTTTCTCCTATGTGATGGGACTCAGGTTGGGCCAGCCATAGTTGGCCATTCCTTCAATCTCCTCTCCATCTTTATCCTTGCGTATCTTATAGGCAGAGTAAATTTCAGGTCTAAGGCTTTGTGAGTGGTTTGGTGTCCCCTTCCCTCCACAGGAGTGTCCGCTTGGCTAGGAGGTCTCTATGTCCCCTTGCTGCTAGGAGTCTCAGCTAGAGTCATCCCCATATCCTCCCAGACCTGTCATAGGTCTCCAGCTTATCTCAGAATGTCCCCCTTGGCTTCCCTTCTCACTCCTAACTCTCTCACCTCTCACCGTTGTTCTCCCCACAAATGATCCCCATCCTCATTCCTCTCTCCTACACCCTCTCCAACCTAGTTCCCTGAGATGGCTCAGCTATTAAAGGCTAAGCTCTCAACCAAAAAATATAAAATTTTTACATATTTTTAAACATTTTAAAAATAATTTTCAGCCATTTTCAGTTAACTGGAACTGTTTCAAGCCCTCAAAGTTTCTTATAGGAAACTTTGCAAATTCCTCCTGTCAGACTTGTTATGAGTTTGAGAAGTTTTAATTTATATTTTTCATTCATCAGGCACTTGGTATTCTTCTAAAAATTATTGTTAACTTTCTTTTCCAGATTCTATAGTCCTAAGTATAGAATCTTTCTTTTGTCTCTAATGTCCAGCATGAAATCATGACCTTGTAGAAGGCCTATAACTTGTTAATGTGAAGCTTTAAGGGTGTTCTTCCTGGTAAAGTATGTTGTAAATCATATAGTTTGCAAGCAAAAGGGCTATCTTTTGTCTGCTTTGCTATAAAATTTCAGTTTACTTACCCTTTTAGGCCAAACCTTGACTTTTGAAAAACAGCTGTTTTTCTGTCTCCATGACTGTGATCTCAGGAAAGGCCAACCATTCCAGGGATTTAGTTATCTTGGATTATTACCCAAGAGGAGATCACATAGTAAGGGCAAGAAGCTGGACTTCCCTTTGAGTAGGTGGGGTTGGACTGTTTCCTATTTGTGGGTAAGTCTTCTAAAATCAGAATCATTTTTTTAAAAAACAACCCACATTGAGTCACCTGTCTTAAGGCCTAGACACATAGCTTTTGGTTATATGGTAGAAACCATCATAAAACACTATTGTCTTCTTTTTTAAACTGTTCTTGAGAGAAAGCATTCAGAAGAGATGGAGAATTGGCCAGTCTATGTCTGTTTCCTCAGGACAGGTGACTCCAGCCAGAGCCACGTGGTGAGCACTATGCTTTACAGGAAGCCCACAACAGTAGTCAAAGGCAGGGTAAATGGCTTAGAAATTTTGAATAGGAAAATAAGGTGTGCAAAAAAATAAAGGGATTCTGAAAATTTCTGTAATCTTTGTAACATAATAGTTAGTAGGCAAGAGAGGCACTCTTGATATTTTTGTCACTTCCATGGTCTCTTTGGAAATCAATGTCCATAATCCTTTTCATCATTCTTTTTTCAAATGCATATGGAATATATATATATATATATTAAACTAAATACAGTAAGAATAGTTATAAAACAATAAAGAATGTAAAAGTAATATTCAAAATGCTTAGCTCATTTGTATTTGGCAAACTTGAAGAAAATACTATGTATTCTATCTAGGTGAGTCTAAAGTTTTGTGCCTAAATTATTCTCCATCATATCTTGTATTTATTTTCTTTAAAACATCTTTCTAGATACTAAAACTTTTTAAAAACCCTAACTTAAACATAACTGTGAAACTATAACTATCTCATCTTCAACCCCATCAGAAACTTGAAAGAATAAGATTATTACTTAAATAGGAAGTGCAGGCAAGCAGCTTCCAAAACTAAGAGATGACAGACAGTTTGATGTCTGGTAAAATCACCCATTCTCTCTATATAATATTGGAGTATCATCTTCAGCCTTTTGGCCCCATATACCTGGCAGACATAATTGTAAAGTGGGAATATGAAGGACTTGCTTACCATGCCATGGCAGATCTAGGCAGTCAAGTTAGCTTGAGTCCAAGTCTTGTCCATTTTGGACAGCATATTGCCTAGAGAGAGCTGTGGCCCTTTTGCCCAGTAGCTAGTTTTCTATTAAAGTAGTTATCGACAAAAGAAGATTTTATGATGCTCATCATCTTCATTGAGGTAGGCTGGAAGTGTTGGCAGGAGCTAACATGTTTCAAGTCAAAAAAGGCCTTAAATTAATAAAAATATCTTTAAATGCCATATTCTGCAGGTCTCTGAAGTTTTGGGGGACCATCTATCTTTATATTTACATAGTATATAATTATATCTATCTATCTATCATCTATCATCTATCTATTTATCATCTATCTATCTATCTATCTATCTATCTATCTGTCATCTATCATCTATCTTATCTATGGTAAATATGAATAGGCAAATGTTGTTTGTTTCTAGATATTTACTATCTATTCAATCTAGGAAGTATATTTCTGTGATAAACTAGACTAATATCTGCCATGACCATGATTCTGACTGATTAATCATTAACTTGTATAAGTTAATTATCCTAAACAGTTTGTAATGGCAGCTTTTAACAGTCTTATAAGTCTTGCCCCAGAGCAGTGGTTCTCATCCTCTGGGTCTCAACTTCTTTGGAAGATGAACAATCCTTTCACAGATATCCACTAAAACCACCAGAAAATACGGATATTTAAATTACAATTTATAACAGTAGCAAAATTACAGTTATGAAGCAAAAATGAGAGAAATTTTATGATTGGGGTGACCACAGCATGAGGAACTGTATTAGAGGGTCAAAGCATTAGGAAGATTCAGAATGACTGTCATAGAGGGAAGCCCTCTGCCATATTGCCAGCCTGGGCTTTAATGTATTGTAACAGCTCATGATTTATGAGCAGTAGCCTGGAAAAAAACTGAGGTCAACTTTGACAGGTATTATATAGGTGTTTGTTTGTTTTTTGTTTTTTCCTTTTTATTCCTCATTAAAATAAAATTTTCCCCTATTCCCCTCCCCTATGACTGTTCCTGAGAGGGATTATCTCCCCCTGTATATGCTCATAGGGTATCAAGTCTCTTCTCGGTGACCTGCTGTCCTTCCTCTGAGTGCCACTAGGTCTCCCCCTCCAGGAGACATAGTCAAATGTGAGGCACCAGAGTACATGAGAAAGTTATATCCCACTCTCCACTCAAGTGTGGAGACTGTCCTGTCCATTGGCTAGATCTGGGTAGGGGTTTATTGGGAGGATACAAGGGATGGGATAACCATAGAGATATAACAAGAATAAATTAATAAAATTTAAAAAAAAATAGGAGGAGATGGAAAAAGACAAGAAAACTGGGAAGAGAGGAAGGAGTGTGTTACAATCCAGATGTAAAGTGAATAAATAAATAAATAAATAAGAAAACTGAAAAAAAAATAAAAAAAACTCTAAGCTTTTAATTTAATATATTCTACATGTATTATAGGACACGGAAGTGCAGCTGTCAGGAAGTGCATGGTCCTGGCATGCAAATGGCCAAAATTTCAAATTTTAGCTTTAGTACCAACTTGTTACATAAACTTAACTCTTTACACTTCAGTATCCTCAGAAAAACTGCTCTGGAACATTGTGAGCACTGTGACAATTGCATAACCAATAACCACTCAAATATAGACATTAATATTAGCACTTACTCTGATTAAGAGAAATATGAATGGTCCTCAGAAATATACATTTGTAAGCTATTACAATTTTTCCATTTACTTAGCATTTGTACACACATATATGTGTGTCACATATAGATGAGTCCTATTTTACACTCATAAAACTTAATGATAAAGGCAAAAATGTCTGACATGTACCTTATATAATCATAGTGATTGCAATTAGATTCTGTTATGAGCTGTGACAAAATTAAGGATGCTAAGTGGACTAAGAGTTGGAAATAGGATGCAGTTTTGAATAGAAACTTCAGGGCAGGCCTTGTGGTGGACATTTCACTGTTGTTGGAGGTTTCTGTGAATGCTTTTGTAGAATAGGAGAGCAGGAAGAAGAGGGAGGAGAGTAAGAGTAAAGCTGCTGAGAATTTCGCTTGGGCCAGAATGTCAAAACATGGCTGGGAGAAGTTTCCCAGATGGCCTTATTTTATTCCATTCAATTTGGGCAAAGTTCCCACGATGCATGGTGCTGTGTACACACCCTGCTTTCCCAAATGTGGCTGCTGAGTACTGTCACCTGGTTTGTGACCTCAGGAGGAGGTCATCATCATGACTCACATCTGTTACAAGACTGTCATTAACAATTCCCTTGGGGCCAGCAGCTATCGGCTCTTCTTAATGGTCTGAGCTGTAGTTACTGAGAGCTCTATCCCATGTGGTTGCTTAAGTGTAAATATACATCAATTATCATTAAATGGCATTAAAAATCTAGTTTCTCTGTCACATTAGTAATATTTTGAGGGCTCAGTGGCCACAGAGGGCTGGTGGCTGAGGTGTCATCTCTGGGGTCAACCATCTATGTCACTGCAAGAAGTTCTCTTACTGTTTATTATTTTGCATGTTTCTATCTCTGACTTTTTGGGAGTGTGACTTTCAGTTTAAGGTCTTTCTTGTTGTTTTGATTTGTTTCAGTGCTAGATGTAGAATTTTGTGTAAAGAGAATGTTTAGGCAAGTGTTCTTCTGTTCTGGAATCTGAGTTCCCATACCTGAAGTTTATATTTCTATTCAGATGTCCTGAGTATCTTTGAGCTATTGCTTTGCATATGTGTCCTGGAGAAGTGCTATGAGAATTAGATTCCCCAGTGACTATGGAAGGATTAGCAAGTTTTGTAGGTCAAGTTACACACTCAGGATGTGCTTTGGACCAAGAAAATGATATTTTATTTGAAGCAGTTTCAATCAAGGGACATGGAGTAACCAACTACGCTCCCATACTGCCAGGCACTGTGCTGGTTCTCTGAAATGAACATGATCCCAAATCCCAAGGAGACCATCTTTGGTCAATAGAGAGAGCCAAAATAGAGTTTCACTTATCTTTCACACTGCTATACCTAGGGTGTCCTGAAAGTCTGGAAAGAGCTGAATATATACATAGGCCTTACAGGATGTGGGAGTGAGAAGATAGGATAGAAAACTGGGAGTCCATGAATTGTTCCTTAAAAGTGGTGATTTTCAATAGGATCTTAGTGGAAAGTGAATTGTTGTGATGATGAAGTTGGGAAAATGGAGTCCTTCAGACATGATGGTCTAGAGCGTGAATAAAGACTCCATGCACAAAACTAGAGGACAAAAAGAATGAGAACTTTAAAGACATTACTGATGAAGTCTAAAATAAAAGTGAATGTGTTTATAGCGGTAGTCAGGCTTGGAATGAGAGAAGTGGGGAAGGAGCAGATCTTTCTCAGTAGTTTATGTACTCCTAGTGGAAGCACTGTGGAATTTAGAATGAGCTAAGCTGGAGAATGAGATGCCAATAGTGGCGAAAGTTTTGGGAAGGCAGGATTTCTAAAAGTCTAATATAAAGGCAATAAGTATCTGAAATGAGAACATACTACAGGGTGAGACAAGAAACTTGCTCTGGAGGTTCCAAGATGGCGGCACCTAGCAAGCATTGTATCTGATCTACTGCACAGAGACCAGGGACTTGAATGGAGCCACAGAATGCTAATTCTAGGGAACTTTAGGTGAGTGGGGTCCCGCACAGCCCAGACCACTGATGGGCCTGGCCCTGGGTCAAGCAACAGATCACGAAGGTCGTGAACCCACTCTCCAGACACTCGAACAGAACCTACCTCCAGGCTGCAGCTTGCAGAGAAAGCCTGAATTCAGTGTCTGGGTCAGTGCTGGAGCCCCTGGCCTGTGGATATCACAGGGAAACAGGAGAAGCTGCCCTTGGCCCCATCCACCCGCCCCACGCAAATTTACCGAGGACCCCGCAACACATGGAACACAGGCAACTGGGTCCAAATAGCTCAGAGAGAGCAGTGTGCAGCCCAGGCCAAATGGGCCTACATTGGAACAGAGTGCAGGGGACAGAGCCTGCAGATCCAAGCAGTTAGAACCTAGCTTGGACACTTCACACAGCCCCAGCAGGATCTCCCACCGAGCTGGGTCCACCTAGCTCAGAGAGAGAGAGCACCCAAATTAGAACTGAATGCAGGGTACTGCGCAGCTGGGTCTACCTAGCTTAGAGAGAGTGGAGTGCAGCCCACAGGGCCAAAAGGGCCCAAATTGGAGTCGGGCACAGGGGACAGAGCCCGCAGACCCGAGCAGTTAGGACCCAGCTTGGACAAGTCACATAGCTTTGGCAGAATCTCCCACCCAGATAGGTCCACCTTAGTGAGAGCACACGCAGTCTGCTGGGCAGAACAGACCCAAATTGGAGCTGGAATCAGGGTACTGAGCCTGCAGATCCAAGCAGTTAGAACACAGCTTGGTCACTTCACACAACCCCAGCAGGATCTACCACACTCTCAGGGGAGGCTAGACCCCCCCCTCCCTCCGAGGTGTCTCTACACTGGTCTAAAAGGCACCCATAGCTCAGTGGGTCTGAGCCGGGGGCTGGGGGGTCTTGACTACAGGACCACGGAAAGTTCAGGCAGCTGGGAGCTACTTGCATAGCAGAGCTTGCCAGCCTTGATCTGAGACCCCAAAACAGCTGGCCTGAGTTGCTGCACTAAAGTGAAAGGGACCAGTCAGAAGCATATCTCTGCTGACCTAGCCCAGAGCCTAAGGTGTAGAGCAAAGTCTCCAGGAGTGGAAACTAGGTCACCTGGCTGTTCCAGGGAAAATCTCCCTGAATCCCACAGGCAAGAGCACGTAACCTATAATCAATCACTAATTATCCACTCTCAACAACTAGAGAAGGACACCAGAAGCCACACCCCATCAATAGAAACAGCAAAATGACTAAAAAACAGCATAAGAATGCAAACAACAAAAACCAAAAAAGCTCAGCATCTCCAGGTCCCAGCTGTCCCAAAGAAAATAACCCTGAGAACCCAAACACAATTGAAATACAAGAAAACAACCTCAAGTCCTTAGTAAGGAAGATAATAATGGAAGAAATGAACGAAATCTGCAGGAGGATGCAACCAAGCAGATTGAAGTCATAAAAGAGACATATAGAGAAGCACTGGAAGAATTTCAAGAAAATACAGACAGATGAAGGAAATCAATAAAACACTTCAAGATCTAAAGGTGAAAATGAAATCTATGATAAAGGAACACACAGAAGAAAAATGTGACCAAGAGGACTTACAGAAGAAAGCAACCCAAAAAGAGATGACCTTCTCTAACAGAATCCAAGAAATGGAGGAATTGAAGATACAATCATAGAACTTGAAACAACCAGCAAAGAAAATGCTAAATCCGAAAAGTTCCTAACACAGAACATCGAAGAAATCAAGGACACCATGAGAAGACGAAACCTGAGAATAATAGACATTGAGGAAAGAGAAGATGTCTGACTCCATGGCACAGAAAATATATTCAACAAATTCATAGAAGAAAATTTCCCAATCTGAAGAAGGTGATGCATATGAACATACAAGAGGCCTACTGAACACCAAATAGAATAGATCAGAAAAGAAAATCCTCCTGCCATATAATAATAAAAACATAAAATATACAAACAAAGAAAAAATAGATAAAGCGGCAAGAGAAAAAGGCAGAGTAACATACGATGGCAAACCTATCAGAATTACACCTGACTTCTCAGCTGAGACCATGAAAGCCAGAAGGGCCTAGGCAGAAGTCCTGCAAACCCTAAGAGACCACAGATGCCAGGCTAGACTACTATACCCAGCAAAACTATCAATTACCATTGATGGAGAAAACAAGATATTCCATGACAGAAAGAAATTCAGACAGAACATATCCACAAATCCAGCTTTATAGAAGTTACTAGAAAGAAAACTCCACCCCACAGGGATGACGTACAACCAAATCTACCCAGGAAATTGATAACTACACCATCGCAAAATCACAGTCTCACAAACTCTCTACTGTAACAAACATCAAAATGAAAGGACTTAAGAGTCACTGGTCATTAATATCTCTCAACATTTACGGTCTCAATTCTCCAATAAAAAGACACAGACTAACTGAGCAGATGCATAAACAAGATCTAACATTCTTCTGCATCCAAGAAAAACATCTCACCCACAAGGACAGACATTATCTCAGGGTAAAAGGCTGGGAAAAATATTCCAAGCTAATAGTCACAAGAAGCAAAAAGGTATAGCCATTCCAATATCTAATAAAACAGACTTTCAACCAAAATTAATCAAAAGAGACAAGGAAGGACACTTCATATTCATCAAGGGTATAATCAACCAAGATGACATCACAATTCTGAACATCTATACTCCAAATACAAGGATACCCACATTTGTAAAAGAACTATTAACAAACCTTAAACAACTCATTGATCCCCACACAGTAGTAGTGGGAGATTTCAACATCCAACTTTCACTGAGGGATAGGTCATTGAAACAGAAACTAAGCCGAGATATAACATCACTAACCAAGTCATGAATCAAATGGATCTAACAGATATTTACAGAACTTTCCACCCAAACACAAAGGACTATACTTTCTTCTCAGCACCCCATGGAACCTTCTCCAAAATTGATCACATAGTAGGTCATAAAGCAAGTCTCAACAGATACAAGAAGATTGAATTAATACCTTGTATTCTATCAGATCACCATGGTCTAAGGCTGGACTTCAACAACAACAGAAATAACAAAAAGCCTACTCACACATGGAAACTAAACAGCTTTCTACTTAATGACACCTAGGTCAAGAAATAAATAAAAGAAGAAATAAAGAACTTCCTGAAATTCAACTAAAATGAAGGAACAACACACCCAAATTTGTGGGACACATTGAAAGAGGTGCTAAGAGGAAAATTCATAGCTCTAAGTGCCTTTAAAAAGAAAATGGAAACATTCCACATAAGCAACTTAACAACACAGATGGAAGCCCTAGGGAAAAGAAAAGAGGCAGAAACACCCAAGAGGCGTAGACATCTGGAAATAATCAAACTCGGGGCTGAAACCAATAAGTTAGAAACAAACAAACAAAAAACAATTCAAAGAATCAACAAAACTAGGAGCTGGTTTTTTGAGACATTCAACGAGATAAACAAATTGTTAGCCAAACTAACTAAAAGGCAGAGAGACACTGTCCAAATCAACAAAATCAGAAATGAAAAGGGAGACATAACAACAGACACTGAAGAAATACAAAGAATCATAAGATCCTACTTTAAAGGCATATATGCCACAAAATTTGAAAATCTAAGGGAAATGGATAATTTTCTTGATCGATTCCACTTGCCAAACTTGAATCAAGATCAGATAAACAAATTAAATAGTCCTATTTCTCCTATAGAAATGGAAACAATCAGTGATAGTCTTCTAACCAAAAAAAGCTCAGGGCTAGATGGTTTCAGCGCAGAATTCTACCAGACCTTCAAAGAGGAACTAATACTGATACTCTTCAAGCTACTCCAAAAGATAGAAATGGATGGAACATTAACAAATTCTATGAGGCCACAGTCACGTTTATACCTAAACTTCACAAAGACCCAACAAACTCAAATCCAAGTGGATCAAAGAACTCAACATAAAACCAGAGACACTAAATCAGTTAGAAGAAAAAGTGGGGAAGAGCCTGGAACACATTGGTACAGGAGACAACTTCCTGAACAGAACACCAACAGCCCAGGCCTTAAGGTCAACAATTTTTAAAAGGGACCACATGAGGCTTAGAAGCTTCTGTAAGGCAGGAGCCACTGTCAAGAGAACAAAGTGACAGCCTACAGACTGGGAAGAGATCTTCACCAACCCTACATCTGACAAAGGTCTAATATCCAAAATATATAAAGAACTCAAGAAATTAAACACCACCAAACCAAATAACCCAATGGAGAAATGGGACTCAGAACTAAACAGAGAATTCTTAACAGAGGAATATTGAATGGCTGAGAAACACTTAAAGAAATGCTCAACCTCCTTAGTCATCAGGGAAATGCAAATCAAAACAACTCTGAGATTCCATCTTACACCCATCAGAATGGCTAAGATCAAAATTCAAGCGACATCACATGCTGGCAAGGATGTGGAGAAAGAGGAACACTCCTTCACTGCTGGTGGGAATACAAACTAGTACAGCCACTTTGGAAATCTATCTGGTGCTATCTCAGAAAACTGGGAATAGGGCTTCCTCAAGACTCAGCTATTCCACTCCTTGGAATATACCCAGAAGATGCGCCAGCACACAACAAGAAAATTTGCTCAACCATGTTCATAGCAGCCTTATTCATAATAGCCAGAAAATGGTAACAGCCTAAATATCCTTCAAGAGAAGAATGGATAAAGAAACTGTGGTACATTTACAGTATGGAATACTACTCAGCTATTAAAAACAAGGAATTCCCGAAATTTGTGGACAAATGGACTGAACTAGAAATGATCATAATGAGTGAGTTAACCCAGAAACAGAAAAAGTCAAATGGTATATACTCACTTATATCTGGACACTAGTCCAAGGGGTATGTCCCATGAAAGTCTTCACTTACCAGGAAAGTGGAACAGAGGGGAAGACATCCTATTGGGATTTTAGGTGAGAGAAGCATGGGGCAATGGGGAAATAGAAGGATCCAGAGGGTCCTAGAAACCTAGAAGAAGATCATTATGACTGGCAGATCTGGGGCCAGAGGTCCTGCTTAAACTATGGCACCAGCCAAGGACTATACATGCAGTAAACATCAGATCCCTACCCAGATTTAGCAGATGGACAGGACATTCTCCACAGTTTAGTGGAGAGTGGGGACTGACTCTGACATGAACTCTGGTTACCTGTATTTGACCATGTACCCTTGATGAGGAGGCCTTGTGGCACTCAGAGGAAGTATAGTAGGCTACCAAGAGAGACTTGATACTCTATGAGCATACAGGGGGAAAATGTCCCCCTCATTCACAGTCATAGGAGAGGGGAGTAGGAGGAAAGTGGGAAGGAGCGAGGAATGGGAGGATACAAGGGTTGGGATAACTATTGAGATGTAATATGAATGAATTAATAAAAAAAGAGACTTGCTTTCAATTAGTGTTTTGAATATTGATTGGATGATGGGATAAAACAGACAAATGAAGCAAAGAAGTCTCTGCTTTCAGGAAATTTTTTTTTATTCCAGGGTTGTGGTGGTAAGCTTTGGCTATAGATGATACAAATATTTATGATGGCCTTAGGACTGTCGAGTTTAGTTTATAGCTCTTCAAGTTTCCATTCTTTCATGTACCAAGGAATTTGAGGTATACACTATAGTGAAGAAACACCATCCTATTAATTTAATTTTGCAAATATGTAGAAATTTTACTTCATTTCTAGTAGTTTTAATCCAGACACCAAATAGCCCCATTGTTTGGACATCATGTTGGATTGAACCTTTGGATCTTAATTAAGAAAGGCTGAAAATCATCGGCAAAATTTCTATATGATTCTACCACTAATTCCAATCTAATTTCAAGGTAACTCTAGTTTTCAGAATCTCAGACTTTGTCTACCTGAATCCTCATTTATATTTTCAATGCATATTAATTATGTGGAAAGTTGGTGGCTTCCTTCCCTTTTATAATTATGTATTTCTTCTTTTATATTGTAAATTAAGTTCTGAGTGCTAACTAGAGAAATACTTACAGCTTTTCAACCCCAGACAGATTCTTATGGGGGGCAGGGTTCTGTATTGAAATCAATAATTTCCTGGTATGTGAGTGCACTGTAAAATAATTTCCCAAGTAATAGTTACCATTATAATGACACCTTTTTTCTTTTGTTTTTTCATTATTATGATTATGATTATTACTACTACTACTATTATTATTATTATTATTATTTATTCACATTACATCTGGATTGTAATCCCCTCCCTCTTGTCTTCCTATTCCCATCCTCCCTACCCCTCTGATCTAATTCTCCTCCCTATAACTCTGACAGGTGGGGTCCTCCTCCCCCACCATCTGACCACAGTCCATAAGGTCACATCTGAACAGTTGGCAGGCACTTCCTCTGTGTTCCCACAAGGCCTCTCCACCAAGAGCGAGTGATCCTGGGCACAAGAGATCTTGTCAGAGGCAGTTCCCCTCCTCCAAATGAGCTGTCCATTGGCTACACCTGAACAGAGGGTCTAGGTCCTCTGTTTGCACTGTCCTTGCTTGTTTGCATCAGTCCACACAGGTACCCTGGATCTAGATCCATCAGCCTTGGCAGTCTCCTTGTGAAGTTTCTGACAATCTTACCCTTCCCACCCCCAACCCCACTCCTGTCCTTTCACCCACTCTTATGCAACTCATAGCTCTTCCCCTAGAGTCTGGCTGCAGAGTCTGTCCCCTTGCAATGCTGTGTGGAGTCTCTCAGAGGACATCTATGTTGGGCTAATATCCACTTATAAGTGAGCATATACCAGGCATGTCTTTCTGGCTCTGGGTTATCTCCTTGAGGCTGATCATTTTCTAGTTCCATCCATTGGCCTGCAAGTTTCCAAATTCTCTTGTTTTTGATAGCTGAATAGTATTATATTGTGTAAATGTACCATGGTTTCTTTATCCGTTCTTCAGTTGAGGAACAACAAAATTGTTTCCAGATTCTGGCTATGAAGAATAAAGGTACTATGAGCATAGTTGAGCAATTTTCCTTGTTGTATGCTGGAGCATCTTTTGGGTATATGCCCAGGAGTGGAATAGCTGGATCTTATAGTAGCACTGTTCCTAATTTCCTGAGAAAGCACCAAATAGTTTTCCAAAGTGGTTGTACAAGTTTGTACTCCCATCAGCAATGAAGGAGTGTTATTCTTTCTTCACATTCTTGCAAGCATGTGCAGTCACTTGAGTTTTTTTATCTTAGCCATTCTGATAGGTATATGGTGGAATCTAAGAATCATTTTGATTTGCATTTCCATGATGACTTAGGACACAGAGCATTTCTTTGTTTCTCACACACTTGATATTCCTCTGTGGTTAGAAGCTCTACTGGGAGACCACTAAAGCCAGTTGATCTGGACCTAGGGGTTTGCACAAACTGATGCATCAACCAAGGGCATTGCATGCAGAATACTTAGACTGCCTGTTCAGATGTAGCTGATGGACAGCTCATTCTCCATGTGTGTGAGGAGGGAGGAGAGACAGGACTGACTGACTCTGACATGAACTCTGGTGCCTGCAATTTGATCACTGCCCTTGGCAGAGGAGCCCTGGGGACACACAGAGGAAGGGGATGCAGTTTATGCTAATTAGACCTGAGAGACTCTGATGAGATGGTGGGGGAGGAGTTCTCCCCCATCAGAGGTCTAGCAGAGGGAAATAGGTCAGAAGAGGGAGGACGGGTGGGAACTGGAAGATAAGAGCTAGGGGATAACAATCAGGATGCAATGTGAATAAATTATAATAAATAAATTAATTTAAAAATAAATAAATAAATAAATAAATAAATAAATAAATAAATAAAACAATAGCCTAGAGGAACACTATCAACTATGATGGGTACCAGTCCTTGTGATATTTATATAGGATAGGCATATTACAGTCTGGGTAATAATCTTTTTCTTAGGAAAATTTTAGCAAATAAAATTTAGTAATCAAACATTCAAAACACTGAAACATTGTTTAAAAATTTAGGACCTTAGTTCTTAATGTTCATGATAATGTAAGCCTTTAATACAGTTCCTCATATTGTGGTGACCCACAACCATAAAGTTATATCATTGCTACTACTTAACTCTGCTGCTGTTATAAATTATAATGTAAATATATGATATGCAGTATATCTAATATGTGATGCCAAAAGGGGTCACAACCCACATGTTGAGAACCACTGTTTTAGGAGAAAAATACCACACTAACATATAATAATGTACTTCTTATATCACGTTATTCTTTCTCCAAGATTTGTGTTATGTATTACTGCATCAGAAGCAGCCATCCCTGGAACTGTAGCAGGAAAAGTGGCTGTAGAACTCATTAGCTTTCAGATTCTAAAGAAGTAGTTCCACCTTCCCTGGTCTGCAAGACAGGAAGCACAGTAACCTTAGTCTCACTGAGCTTCTCATGGGCATGACGTAAGTGAGGAAAGTCTTTGTCTGTTCAAAATTTGAAATGATAATGGTGGGTTTACTAAATTCAAACAACCATCTCCCATTCACTTAAAATTTCATATCAAAGCAATAAAATAAGTTTAAAAGAATAAATATTACTTCAGAAAATATTGAGTCTGCTTGGATAAGAGCAATGTTATATATGCTGTCATATGAAACAATTCTAAATTGTCACTAAACCAATCATTGAGATAGCATTTCACAGCTCCATATCAGGCTGCAGAAATGCTGAGTGACTTCCATGGATTTACTAGACCCTGAGAGGTACAGAAACAGTGACTGGGACTGTAGGAGAAGCAGGGAAAGGACTTTCTGGGGAGCTTTAGGGCAGGTCATAGAGTTCTGTGCATATTCAGACACAGATCTACAGAAATCTGCTATTATTTCTTACCCCTTGTGTCATCTGGTAAGAAGAGAACACACCCCCAGTAACTGCATATCAATTTCAGTCTTTTTGTTGAAGACACTGACTCTGTCCGTGGTCAAATGACTTAGTCTGGTCAGTGGACTGTCAATAGGCATAGCTTATGGCCACTGCTAATTGGCATCTTTAAGAACTGCTACAAGATTTGGCTACATCTCTTAGGAACTCAGCAATGTCCTCAGCAATAAGAATAACAACACCCAGATGGAAGTTGTTCCTTTAGTTAAGGCCCAGGCATAGAAATGATATCAGAAGCAGGAACAAAGGCCCCATCAACTGACATCCAAGATATATACGCAGATACGTGGAGGGATGGGGCACTGAGGCAGTGGTGGTTTGAGGAGAGGGTGGCACTTTTCCTAATGTTACTAAGAACTGACTAATGCAGAGATCCTGAATTTTTAAATTTCTATTGAAGTGTTTTGCAATCTATGACTTCAGATTGACTGCATCTGACAGCTAGAAAAGAGAGTGATCAAATGCTCGGCGCCAAATCCAGAAAACAAACGAAACAAAAAAAAAAAAAAATCTGAAGAATTTAGTAGGAATCAGTAATTTAAAACATGTAACCTCATATGACAAAAAAATTTTAAGGATCAGATAATCTCTAGAGATCATTGAAATGCAGTCTTGGTAACTTCCCTTACTTCACTAAGCATCCAGATGTCATTCTATCAGAAATAAGCAGCTGTGTCATACTGCTAAATAATTTTGTATACCTTAAACAGGCTTCACCAATTCATCTCCAAATGCAGTTTTCTCTGAATTTCATCTTCACAAACCAAGGGCAAAAGTGACAAGTACTATTGTACTTGTGTTTGTATTAGGTAGAAAATAGTATTATTACAGTGTTATGTCAGACTAACAAAATAGTTATGACAACTCAGTCTTCCAAAATGGGCTTTTTATTTAACTACAGCTTAAGCTTTTGATTGTCCTGGGCTCTTTTCAGACAAGTTAAACTTGTATGAAGAAAGTCTGCACCAAAACAGAATTTCTGCCTCAAATCATAGGAAATCTCTTCAACATCATGATTCATATTAATGTAACTTGATATATAAAGTATATCCAGCACTGTAGAGATGATATAAATATAAGAACCATATGTAACAATTTCTTAAATGCCATTTCTTACCTGAGGCACAAAAATTTAAATTCAGCTAATGTTGTTAATCTTGCTATAATTAAAAGCTGTTACCATAGACACTACAAGAATATTACCCATACCTTGTAAATGAGACAGGGCATTAGAAAAGAAGGAGACAACAAAAAGAGAAAGGATAGCCAGCCTGTTTTATAGGCAAGAAAACCACTGGGCAAAAGGTTAAGGATCTTTCAAGAATGTGAAATGGTGGTATTTGGGTTAAAATCCAGGTCAAGGTAATTCCAGTAAATAGTCATCACTACTCAACTGTGTTTTCACAATATATTTTTAATTCCTAGGTCAAACTTCATTACAGAAAGGAATAAATACTCCCGAATGCACCTGACTTGTAGCCATCACATACAATCTATTCATATAGATAGAAAACATACTTCCATTGCTTGGTAATGTGTTGTGTGACCAATGGTCAGACTGGCTTCAGGCATTCCATTGCTAGTGCTGCCCTTTCTACTCTGTCTTCACCTTCAGTGTCTGTGTGGAACTCAGGGCCTGCTAGAGTCTCGCATTCTTCCAACACTACATATAGAGAGAAGGATTTTTCTGCCACTTCCACAAAATATCTTGAAACAGTTTCTTCTCTTTTAAAAGCCTCAGTTAATAGATCTGTGGAAGACTCATGTATAATATACTTGTTGGCTCTGTTTTTTAACAATTAAACTTTATTATACAACCCAACTAGCTTACACAAGAGGGAAAAAAGGTTAAAGGGAAGCAAGAGTGAACCTTCCGGTATCCATTCCATGGGACAGGTCCCTAGGTGTCTCTGGCCTGTGCACTGGTCTGGCCTGTTCGCTGACCCTTTTCCCAATCCATGTGAGCTCAAGCTCGGTCTGAACCTGTTTCCCCTCTCGTCCTCTCTGCCTGTCTGTCTCTCACATGTAAGGGCCAGTCTCTTCCTCCCATCGAGGGTCAATTAGAAACACAATAATCCAGGTGGAGTCCCCTGGTCCACTTCCTGAATTTCAGGCCCAGGATGGCTCTACCCAGTCTATCTCAAGGTTAATCTCAGGGAGTATACATGGTGTGTTCAAGGGCAAAGCCTGCCAAGAGTGCTTTCATCTGTGACAAAGCTTACAATCCCTCCCACATATACCTAACTTGTAAATCCAACACTTTGTCCACAGAGGTTGGCTGTGCTGACCATGTTAAGCCAAACAAGGACCATCCATATCTGGACTTGGCTTAAGGGCCAATCCCATCCAAACCAATGGTTCGGAGTAGGCAAATGCTGCAGTTCCCAGATATAAGAAGGTGCATTCTAAGTAACAAACAGCAAAGGCCACACAGTGGATGTCTCTAGATTACCACAATATGTCGCACAAAACTTTTCCCATATTCTGAGATCAGTATATATTTATTTATTTGATTGCTCATATTGCTCATGATCCAGTTTGGCAGAATAAAGAGCCTCTCTGACCATTATTTCTAACAATTGAATTCAACCAAGAGAATAGGAAGTTTCTCATGAGTTTTTGACTAGGTACAAATTACTGAAAACCAGGAATCAATTCAACAACATTAATAATTTATTATTCCTTATCAGAAACACAAACACAAACTCTATAGTAGTGGGAACACTAAAGGTTCTGAGGCTCACAGCTGGCAGACTTTCTGAGAACATGTGTGGCCTGATTTTATTTCCAAACTATATTTTAAAAGCAGTATTTTATACAACCTTACAATGAAAAAGCAAAAACCAAAGCATTGGCAAATTTTTCATCAGATTGTTAGGTAGGTTTTCCAAATACTTAAAAGAGGAAAGCACCAGGTCTTTGTATATCCTCAATACAAATCTAAGAGGCAAACAAACAGCAATTGTTTACTTAATAGGTTTTTCATAAACCTTGATAATAATAAATAAAATTATTGTAGATATGCTCTGGGCAGGAATCATGTATGTCCCAATGGGTATCATTGTTGTGCTATCAGTAAATAAAATGATGTGGAAACAGACTTATCTATTGCCTTTCAGATATTAGTGGTTTTATTACTCAAACACAGATGGAGTTTCTTTATGTCTGAGTAAAATCAAAGGAGGGCATAACAAGGTGATCAAATCTTTATTTCTTTAGTCATCCATCCATTTTAGCTACAAGATGCCTAAACCATAGCCATAGTCAATGGTTTAGAGGCCTTATGGCCAATAAGCTTTTCAATTTTATCTTACACAGTGAAATATATTTATTGGCTGCTCTATATACTATAATATGTAGACCTAGAATGATTGTTACTGTATTGTTAATGTCCTTAGACCTTTTCATAATTTTCATTTAGCAGAGTATAAGAGTATTATTTAACAGGCTGTATCTTCAATCAGCTCAGTAAATATTTCATTAAAATAATGAGAAAACTAACCTTTATATAGGTGTGACAGTACATGAGAGATACAGTCTAAACACTTACACTGCCATTTGATTCTCTAGGAAGCCTCATATTTTTTATCTTCATTAAATGCACTGTATTTTATTTATTTATACTTGTGTCTTGTTTACTTGTCTTCAGTCTTAGAACCAAAATAACTTAAGAAGTCTTATATAAACCCGCCAAATAAAGTAAAAGTAAATGAGAGACAAAAGTTAGTAAAATAAAATAATGCTATGGTCACTATTATGGAAACAATACATGTAATAATATGTGTGCAGCTGTTGGAGCGGACCTTAAACTCAGATTTAGATTGCCTGGAAAATAAAGCATAATCAGGCACAAAATTCAGCAGCAACACAAGAAAATAGGCCAGCCACCCAGGCTCACATTTCCTGTAAAAAATAGTGTTGTGTGTCGTAACAAAGAACATATCAGGTTCTGTGATAATAGACAAGAGCCTATTAGCAGTATGTGTATAAGATATGAAGACAGCATCCTTCAGTGTCCTCCATAACAATTTTCTTTTCCACCTCTAATAAAGCCTTTAAGTCTTGATAAGAATGCCACTGTTTACTATATACTGAAGACCTAATTCCCAACTCTGTAGCTACATCTGATTAAGGCATTTATAAGAGTGATATGTCTTTATTGGTTTCAGGTCACTTAAATGAGAATGAAAGAAGCCATTTTGGACCATGAGGTATATTTTGGATTGCTAAAACCATTCTTCAGTGGCGTCTAGAATTTACATGACAAAGAAAGAAAATTCAAATTTGGGTAAGCTTCTGTTGTTTGGGAAGTAGAAGTTTCCTTCAGATTATGGGATGGGGAACAGCTCTCCAGAGAGATGTTTGAGCTGAGCAGAGGAAAGGAGACCAGCATACTAATTGCCCCCATGGCAAGACAACTTTCAGAATTACGGAAAAAAAGAGTACTGTGTCTAAGATGTAGTAAGAAATGATGAATAGGAAGAAGAAAGAAAGTTCAAGGAATAGACACACACCCTACCATGGAGGTAACTCACAGACACTGTGGTAGAATACAATAGCCAGCTTGGGTCTAAGCTAGATGGGGGAGGGGAATCCTAGGTCTGAAAGCTGATGTGAATACAAGATCCCATCATTAACACAGAAGCTATCTCCAATTGATAACCATTCTAAAAACTAAAGGGCCCCATATCCAGCAGCATATAAACTCAGTGGCATTTGTGGAGGTTCTTTGTCTTATAATGCTTTACCAGACAGAGCTTTTGGGTTGGTTTCATTTTGTTTAAATGTGTGTGTGTGTGTGTGTGTGTGTGTGTGTGTGTGTGTGTGTGCATCTACATGTGTTTCCATACATTTTCTTGGGCCCTTTTTGTTCTATTTGTTTTGTCCTATTCCAGTTTTGTTATGTTTTACATTTTATTTTATTAAAATTATAGATGGCTGTTTTCTAACAAGACAGAGGAAAAATGTGTAGATTTTGAGAGAGGTATGTGGGGAGAATCTGGAAGGGGTTGTGCAAGTGAGAAAATCATCATCAGATTATATTGTGTGAAAAAATATTTTTTCAATAAAAGAAGAAATTAGAATTTACATTGAGAAGAATGTAGAGAAAAGAAATCCATGGACATTTTGAGGTAAGGTAAGTTAGTACAGCCATTATGGAAAACATTATTGAGATTCTTCAACAACAAAACAATAACAGAATAAGAACTGCTATACAACTCAGAGTTCAGAAATTCTACACCTCAGTATATTCTAAAGCTATGAAATCCTGTTCCCATGTGGACTAAAGCTCTGTTCACAGTAGTCAAGATATGGGAACAGGATGACTGTAAATAAATAAATGGATGTGTATGCCTACACTTGGAAGAATTGCTTTTCCTTTATGCCAACCTGAATAAAACTGAACATCATTAAGTGAGCTAATCGCAGAAAGAAAAAACACATATTATTAACATATATAATCTATAAAGGTGGGACTCATAGAGAATAAAAATAATCATTCCCAGAGGCTGGAGAGTGGGGATGTATTGGTTTCTTTTTCCTGTTTCTGTGATAAAAATTCTCTGACAAAAAAACAACTCCAGGCTACAGTTCATGAACACAGGGAAGTCATGGACTTGAAACAGATAATCATATTTGTTCACAGCCAAAAGCAGGGAGCAATGATAAGGTATGCAAGCTTGTGCTATGCCATCACTTTCCATACCTATACAATCCAGAATCTCCCATAGAGCAGATGGTACCATGCACAGTGGGAGAGTCTTCCCACCTGAATTAATGTATTAAGATAATTCCCACTGGCCAATCTAATCTATGTAATCCTTCACTGAGACTTCTTTCCCAGATGATTCCACACTATGTCAAGTTCACAATTAACACTTAGCCATCATAAAGAGTATAGAAAAACACTGATTAACAGACACAAAATTTCAGTTAGATTGTAGTAATTTTTTAAAAAAATCCACTGTACATCATGGGGACTATAGTTAAAAATATATTATAATCCTGAAAATTATTGAGAGTTTGTTTTAAATGTTCTTACTACTAAAAAAGGTAAGTAATACTTATGTTAAATTGCTTCATTTAACCATTCTATGATAAATATAAATATCAAAATATCATATTCTATACTATAAATGTATGTATATGAATTTACATGTTAATTATAGATACATTTTACTTGAGAAAGAATTGGATTACAGTATAGGAAAAAGTAGCATATGACAAACAGTATGTCTCAAATATTTGCTGAATGGGCTTTTAAGATGGATTTTAAAAGACACTATGCAGTAAGCCTGTCAGGAAACCATATATGGGAAATTTCATAAGGAAAGAAAATATCATGGGGCTGGAGAGAAGGCTCACCAGTTAAGAGTGCTTGCCACTCCCAGAATCCTATCTAGAGGTGCACAATCACCTGTAACTCCAGCACCAAGGGACCTGTCACTCTCTTCTGTCCTCCATGGGTTCCCACACACAAGTGTCATGTATTCACACAGATTTACACATAGACGTACATGAATAAAAGATTTAATATTTTTTTTTAGTTAAGGTGTTTGGAGACATTGCTCAGCACTTAAGGACTGAGCAAGTCCTCTTCCAGAGGATCCAAGTTCTGTCATAACCATGTGTTAATCCATCTCCAAGTTACTCTGACCTCTGTGGGCATTCATACATACACTTTTAGAAGAAATAATTGAAAATATGATTTTACAGATATGGAGTAGAGGAGACACTGGCTTGAAAATGAAACCAACTAGAAAGAAAGACTCCACCAAGATGGTGGGAGCTTGGCTCATTTTACAAAAGAAGAATTTTTGAAATATTTTAGAACAAGAGATTTTCCTGGATGATTTGAGGAGCTGTCATGGGAAGAGGAAGAGACACACATGAGAATAAAGAATAAAAGGGTTTGACTGGAAGTAAATATGTGTTGAGGGATGGACTAACCACAGACTTGGAATGGCTGCACATCCCATGATGCCAATCAAGGGCAGAGCAGTACACAGACGTTATAGTGGACATCTTTTAAGACACGGAGACCAGGGAGAGGAGAGGTGTCTGAACTTCTACCGCTCTTCCTACTACTGACTAACTGCCAATGAGCTCTGATTTCTCTTAGAATACAGTGGCTCAACACAGGCAAGCTAGTAGTCATGTATCCAAATACATAGAATGGGCTAAATGAAACAAATACTTCCCTCTCCTAAAGGAATTAAAATGCAATTACTTGCTTACAAAAGAATAAAGTCAGGGCTGGGTGTGCTGCTCAGGGTCAACACACTTGCTTAGTAAACACAAGACCCTAAGTTTGACTCAGCAATAATAAACAACATAATTTAAAAAAGTAAACAGTACTAAAACTGTGAAGAACTATGAGGATGTCTGGGTAAGAGAATCCAACGTCTGCATGTTTATCTTGTCAATCTCAGCGACATAGCCCATCCCTGTTTTCTTAGTCACCCCTCAGCTGTATTCTTTTATAATGCCCGGGCTTAATTACTCATTCTTCTTTAAGATTTATCTTTTGGTGAGTCACTTAAGTTCACCAAGCTTCAGGTGGTGTCTTTATACAATAACAAAAGTTTACCAACATTGTTAGCATAAAAGAAGAGCATGTGTTAAACTGTCATACAAACTAGAGAATCAACAAATAAAGCATTGTTCTCCCATCTTCCTGTTCTCTACTTTCTCTAGTCAGCCACACTTCTGAAGTTATTTTCCCGTTTATCTCCCTATTTCTCATAAAAAAAAATAGCTTTCTTGAGATTTTATGTATATGCAACTCAGCCATCTATGTGTGCCTTTTTGTCTACTGGCTGCAGCAAAGATCAACACTCCTTTCTATGTCACCTGTACCCTGACTAGCATATAGCAGGTATTTGATAAAAGTCCACTGAATGAAAAAAATAAAAAAAAGGATAGCCCAACAGCCATTTATTGAAATAATATGTGTACAAAGGTATGATTTGGGGAAATGTAAATGTGTTAATTGGGGTTTTATTGCTGTGAAGAGACACTATGACCTCAGCAACTTTTATAAAGGAAAACAGTTAATTGGGGGCTGCCTTACAGTTTCAGAGGTTTAATCCATTATCATCATGGTGAGAAGCATGCAGCATGAAGGCAGGCACGGTGCTGGAGGAGCTCAGAGTTCTGTATCTTGATCCACAGGCAGCAGAAGGAGACTATGAGCCACACTGGACATAGCTTGAACATAGGAGACCTCATCCAACATCAAGACCTCCCATCCTCCCCCATTCCCCCATCCCCCATCAACACAGTGGCACACTTCCTCCAACAAGGCCACAGCTAGTCCAACAAGGCCATACCTGCTAATGATGCCACTCCCTATGGGCCAAGTATTCAAATACATGAATGGGGGACATTCCTATTTAAACCACCTCAGCAAACATCTGGTGTCAGACCAATATATTAATCTTTGGTAGTGGTAACTAATGTTTCTAACTTGATCGCACTCCTAAAGTACCTATTTTGTGCCAAAACTCTTTGGCTCCCCAGTTCCTGACCCTTCTAGTGGAAAACACAAATAATCAGAAACAGATAGGCACTTGGTGGCCTTCACAGCTTTCATAACCACAGTCTTGGCCATAAAGAGGCATATAGTCTTGAATTCCACTGACAGGAGGATAAAACAGACCTTAAGGAAACCAACTGATTGATTTTTCTGTCCATTAAAAAACTAAGTTCTAACTTATCTGAAATTGGGTTTTCTGGCATCAACCTTGCCCTAGGTAAGTGGATAGAATAAAATTTAAAATTGTGTTATTCATCAAGAAGTCCTCAATATTTGGGTAAGTCCTAAAGGAAATTAAAAAAAAAAATAAGCATAACTCGTTTCTTACTCTGAAGTAACATAAATTAGATCAGGGACATAAAATAATTAAATCACACATGGCCCAAAGGAGTTTGTTTCAATGCTGAAGAATCCAGAGAAGTTAGGCACAACTCTTGAAAGGACTTGTCCTGCCCAGCAGTTAAAATATAAAGCCATTCACCTACAAATTCCACACTGTATAAGGCCCTAGCAATCTACCAGAGAATGTTTTAGAATGGTGTGGTTCATATTCTCTGGTATTTGGTATGCCAAGGACTATTAGAGGTTTCAGTATTGGAAGATATGTTCCAATATTTCCTTTAGACTCCTGATGACGGCAAACCATTCCTGCCATGGTTTATCTGGCCTAAGCATTAGAAGATAGTAATTAGTCCTGAGATCCTCACTGAACCCCTACCTGCCTGTCTTTTGGTTTTCCTTTCAGAATTTAATAATGACCATGCAGAGAATATACTCAGATTTTTAAGTCAAATGACAGCCTCTCTCAAAGAAATGTCATCCTTTATACGGACAGTTACCTAAACAAGTGTTGCTTTTTATGCCTTGCAAAGACCGCCAGTGTGGACAAAACCAGTTTGCTGACACCTGAGTTCAATGACATCAGCACTAAAACCTAGGATTCTGCAGGTCTCAGTCCATCCAGCCTTATATTGTTCTTTGCTTCCCACCAGAAATGTCAAGCATGATTCTTGAGTACATAAAAAACAAACAAACAAACAAACAGGTTGAGGTACAATGATGCTCAAACCTGAAAATGAAGGACACACTTAGAGTGGATCTAGGTTGTATCAGGTCTCCACCCTTAATGCTACTGTGCTTAGACCCTTTCATATTGTTGTTGTAGTACTTGGGTCACTGAGCAGGAAAGTCACAAAAGGAAATCCCAAATATTTTAGAGCCACATGCTTCTGACTTAACCTCATAGGACCAAAACCAGAGAAAGAAGGCCCTCATTCTGCACGAGCGCCCAGGTTGCTGTCAGACCAGACACTGAACATTTGGACTCTCTTTAAAACAAGAAAGCAACTTATCCTACAGAGTAGAAGTAACCTATGATCAGGAATGCATGTGTCAGCTAAGCTTGAGGGAAGAGAGTTTCACAGGGCTCAGCACTTCCAATATCAGGTTCTCGTTTTTCTCTTAGCTCTCCAGGTAGCCACAGCATCCCTTCTGTTCCCAATCAGAGTCCTGTATCAGGAATCAGAAGGATCTTACAAAGGACTTTGATGATTTTTGTGCTGCTTTCAAAGGCTTATCACTTAAAAAGTTATCCTCGGTGCTCCCTCCTTCTCCTAATTCAACTGCCTTTATCCCGTTTTGTGTTCACACTTCTCCTACTCAAAATAAACTAAGAGAAAGAGCCGCTTCCCAATTGCATTACTATGTCCATCCTTCATGCACAACTCATGGCATTGGTGTCAAAATAAAGGTCTCTCTTCTGCATGAGACAACATAAATAGCTCTATGAGTTAACAACCATTTCTGAAGGTGCTTCTAATCTTTTTAAAAATTCACATAAACTCAAATTTAATTGAAGATGGATGGCTGGAACATAACTTCTGTGGCATTACAACCCAGCATGGGTACCAAACAACTGGGAGGCAGGCAAATCTCTAAGAAGTTAGGATACCGCTTTTATTTGTGAGAAGAGAAATGAACAGGGAAATAACTATGGGAAAATGTATAATAAAATATAGTCTTTTCTTAAATGTGAATTTGTTATATTAGATTAAAAAACTCATTTGGTAATAATGTAATATTTTGCTTTGGAAACTCCAAAGAGAATTTCCTTATAAGAATACATAATTACATATTAAAAATAATCTACCATGAAGGAAAGTTATTAGGTTAATATTCCACCTATCAGAGTCAATAATGTGGATTTGTAAATAAAACCCACAAAGAAACATTTGGTTTATATTCAAGTCCCACTCCTTTTCCACTTCCTCTGATTTTTATAGTCACAAATGGGAAACTCTGATTTATGTTAAGTAAATAAGCATAAGCACTGGATTTATTCCCTAAACATTTTTACATACTAATCAGAAATACATTATGATAAACAGCTATATATGCTCCACAAGTTAGTGGCCCTTGGTATATTATTTGAAAGCTTAAATCAACAAGTCATTACATTTCTTTAAATTGCCTACTAAGATTAGAACATGGGATTAAATAATCTTGAAGTACAGTTTACTCATTAAAAGTGACTATAAAGATTTTTGCTTTCTATTATAATTCATCTCATTAGTGTTAATATTTGCATAATATGCTATATCAGTAAAACATGTCAGTATCTCTTGTGCTTTCTTGTCAATTCTTATTTTTATCCTACATCTGAGAAGCACATTACATACAATAGCATTTTGATTAATTTTTAATGTACTTCAAATATTATATGCCTAATTAAGCCATCTTCAGTTTTGTTCCAGATCATAGTAATACATTGAGTAGAAACTAAAATAATGATGAATAGAGGCAATGAGAGTGATTAAGGATCTCTGCTTTCCTTAGAATATAAGACAATCTCTATATTTTATAATCAAGGCAAAATATTTTTGAATAAGAAAATGTTCATGTAATGCTAGAAAAAAATTCCACAGATAATGCTATGGTGTGTGTGTGTGTGTGTGTGTGTGTGTGTGTGTGTGTGTGTGTGTG
>OU015748.1:63597416-63645758 GCA_907169655.1 Acomys percivali | reverse complement strand
GAAGCACATTGCACACCCACTGGAAGCATGTGAAGCACATTGCACACTTTAAAAACTATCTCTGCCACAGGAAGTTAATCTATGAATATATTCAAGTTTTACTGGTAGAGAGTGCTAACTGGCTATATAGTCCATATCCACGCATTATATTGTTGGATAAGGCTGAAGCCAGGGTGCTGATAATGCCTCATTTAAAATGTCACATAGTTGTTTTCTGATGAGAAATGGAAAAAATAGCAAAAAGGAAGAAAGAAGACAGAAGACAAAACAGTATGAGTTGAGAACTCACTAAGAACAGTGAATGGGAAATTACTACATTTTTTTTCACAGTAGAAGTCATGCCGTGGCAACAGACATCAGTTGTATAAAAATTACAGGATGGCTGGGCTACAGGTATAGCACAGTTGGAAGAGGGCTTGATTAGCATGCATGAGATCAGATGTGGGGAACACATACATATAACCCCAGCACTCAGGAGGAGGAAAAAGATCACAAGTTCAAAGTCACGCTTGGATACATAGTGAATTCAAGACTAGCCTAGGTTCTATGAAATAAAAAACAAGGTAAAGAGAGAGAAGCAGGGTGAGTAAGATTGATAGATTAAATTAAAAGAAAAAAAACAATAATCGAAAAAAACAAATATTACCTCCTGGAGGAGTCCCAATGCTGGTGCCAAGACCCAAAATAGCCATCTTGTGAATTCTAGGCTGCAACATCACTGCTGATTCTTCTCCTCTCTCCCAGTGGGGTATTCTCACGGGCTCAAGGTGGACACCCTCCAGCCCATCTTGCTGCAGGTTTTGGTACATGATTTGAATAGCTTTCTCTAGATTCTTAGAACCACTCAGTCTGGGCCCAACAGTATCAACTAGAAGTCCCAAACGTTCATAGGACCGGTTCTGGTGTTTACCATAAACAGCAAGGTTGATAATTGCTTTAGCAACATCTTTATAGCTGGCTATTTCCTCCTTTATTTCTTGAAATGTTCGTTGAGAAGTGCCATTCTTGTTTGTAGCTTTCCCAGAGCCTAGGGATAAAAGGTGAACGGCACCAACAAACAGGAAGAAAAAAAGCTTCATTGTTCCCAGTTTTTTTTTCTTCCTGAGAGAAAGGAATAAGAAACATGTTTCAGGAAAATAGAATCTCACAGGCATCTGCCCATAACCCATAGCCCACTTTTCAAGTAGTATTCCTCTTCCTTTTCCAAACAACAACCAACCTCCCCATTGGGAATTCAAGCAATATAATCCCTAGGGTCAGACAAGCCAAAGAACAATGTTGGTCTAATTAACAGGGTAATGTGTACTAAACCCATAAAATCTCCTAGATACTTAGGGATCTTCTGTTTTGAAGACAGAGAGAAAGACAGGGCAGAGACAGTGACACACTGAAAGAAAGAAACAGAGAAAGAGAAAAAGAGAGAGATACAGAGAAAGGAGGAGGAAGAAAGTTAGAAGCAGTGATGAAAGAGATGCTCGATACACGTCCCTCTCAACGGAACTCTATCCAACTTGGTGTCCACCTTCCCTCTGCCCAAGTGGACTCTTTCTTCTTCTCTGCACAACTTGACCTTTGAAGCCTCTTATATGTCATTTTTTTCTCAGTGCTTTCACCTAATCCCATTTTCATAAAGATAACCTGATTATTTTCAACATTTTTATTGAATACTAGAAATATTCCAGGAATTGTGATATGGTTTTAGGAGCAGAGAACTACAACAAATACATAAACAAATGCTTGGGTTTGCTATTCTTTAACTATGTGATATACATCACCTACAGGTTAATAATAAAACAACACAATGGACACCGTCCTATCTATGATGCTCTTATTATCATATTTAATCCTTATTGTGGCCCTATTTCAGGATACAAACTCGTATGACCTTTATTTTTCATAAACAAGAAACTGAAGCAGCAGCACAAAGAAATTTTAAAAACTGGGAATACAAACAAATTTTCAAGCTCTAAGATCTATGCTAAATAGTGCTACTCACTTTAGCCTTGCAGAATTTAGGTCCATAACACGTAATGCAGAGCCTGAGGAAAAGTATATGTAGTGCTGCTCAGGTTAGGACCTAAAAGCCCCATGGGTTCATTTTAACTTAATTAACATTAAGTCAAGTTTAAAATTCAGTAACTCAGTCATTCCAGTACTCAGTATGCACATGTGACTAATGGCTGCTATCCTATGCAGCTCAAACAGAATTATTGTCACAGCAGAATGCTTGGGTGACATCAAGTCAGACACTTTTAAAATTGTGTATACATTGTGGCTCTACTGCCCCTTCCAAAAGACATATTAACATTTAATTTCCATTATGAGTATAATTGGGAAGTAAGACCTTTTCTTCAGTTTAGGTCTTGAAGGTTCCACACTCCTGAATGTACAGATGTGGTCATAACCTTCTCTCCTCATCCCTATTTCACAGCCTCTCCTGTCCTTCTGCCATGTGACCTAATATCATGTTGTGATGGATAAGAAAAATCCTATCAAGTTTTCCTGCCTCCAAATCAGTATGCCTATAAATTTCTTTTTCTTTCTTTCTTTCTTTCTTTCTTTCTTTCTTTCTTTCTTTCTTCCTTCCTTTCCTTTCTTCCTTTCTTTTACTAATTACATGGCATATGGCATTGTGTTATGAATCACAAAATAGACAAAGATAGTATTTTTCAAAAATCTGAATAAAAACTGTTTTTATTTCCTTTCATCTATCTAATTCTTTGTTACCTCATTTTACAAAGATATTAGTCTGAAAATCATTCAAAACTCTAAGAATTACTCTATACCACAGATTTCAGAAGCACAAACTATTATAAAGATACATTTCAAATTCAACAACAAACAATATCCTTTTAAAATGGCACCAACATCTTTAAATTTATCTTTCTTTATCCTTCCATCTTTCTTCTCTCTGTCTGTCTTGTTCGCTCTCCTTCCCTCTTTCTATCTCTGCTTGCCCTATATATGTATATTTCTAATCTTGTAGACATACAGTATGTAAAATGTAGCTAATCCAAATTGAGGGTTTTTTTTATTTTGTAGGTGCAAATATACTAGTACTTTTATTTTAAAAGATGTAAATGTGAAAACATGCTTATTCCAAATAATTGGATTACTTAAAGCATATGGTTACCTTCATTCATTTGTCTTTACACCTTAAAGTGCATTTAAACAATTAAATGTCATATCTTCCCTTAGTCATCAATGCGATGCTGCTTCCAGTTTTATACGATGGCTCAAATTCTCCATGCTTTCATAACTTCATAACTGAGGGTAGATTCTTACATTAATTTTCTTACATTGCAAGTTTCTTCTCCCCCATCTATTTCCATTCTCCTCAAAATACCTATCCTTCCTCTTCGATATGGGTGTTTTAAAAATAACCTCCCATGGAGCCCTACCCAACCAAATCCTCAGGTGTTTACATCATTTATGTTTCCATCATAATTATGTTCACAGCAATATTTGCATATAAATCTGTCTCCTTTGCCTCCCACAAAATACAGTAGGATAAATGATCCAGCACCGTACTTTCTTTTTTAAAACTTTTATTAATTTATTCAGATTACTGACTCTCACACGAACTCTGGTGCCCCTTTTCTGACCATGTCCCCTGGATGGGGAGGCCTGACAGCACTCAGAGGAGGAATAGCAAGTTACCAAGAAGAGACTTGATATCCTAAGAGCATATATAGGGAGAGGAGGTCTCCCTCAATCACAGACATAGGGGAGGGGAGAAGGGGAAAAGTGGGAGGGAGGGAAGAATGAGAGGAAACAGGGGAAGGGCTAACAATCGAGATGTAATATGAATAAATTAATAAAAAAAATAATCAAAAAAAGAAAAAAATTTATTCAGATTACAACTCAATTGCCATCCCATCACTTGTAACCTCCCATTTCTCCCTCCCTCCTGCTTTCACCCTATTCCCCTCCCCTAGGTCTATGACCAAGGGGGACCTCCTCCCCCTCTATATGGTCATAGGCTATCAAGTCTCATCTTGGTAGCCTACTTATTCTTTCTTTGGGTGCCATCAGACCTCCCCACCAAGGGGAGGTGGTCAAATATGGAGCACCAGAGTTCATGTCAGAGTCAGTCCCCGCTCTCCACATAACTGTGGAGAATGTCCTGTCTATTGGGTAGATCAGAGTAGGGGTTTGATGTTTACTATTGTATTGTCCTTGGTTAGTGCAATAGTTTGAGCAGAACCCCCTGGGCCCCAATCCACCCATCATGATGCTCTTCTTGTAGGTTTTTAGGACCCTCTGGGTCCTTTTATTTCCCAGTCTCCTATTTTTCTCTTACCTAGAGTCTCAGTAGGATCTTCACATCTATCACAATCTCCTGGTAAATGAAGACTTTCATGGGACACTCAACATTTCCATTTAAAGTCCCTAAAATACTTATAACCTAATTGAGAAAAAAATGATCAAGCATTCCTCATGCAATTATAGAACTACTTAAAATGTCTATACTTTTTATACACATTTTTAAATGTTCTTTATTCTCATACAAAGAGGATTGAAGTCATTGTTCCTTTCCTTGAATTCAAGCTATAGAAATAGTAAATGGCATATCTTTCAAATGTTAATCTACTATTTTAAAAACTCATTCTGTATCATGTCTTTGAATTCACAGCTTAAACACACATATATAGTGTGTATGTGTGTGTGTGTGTGTGTGTGTGTGTGTGCACAAACTTATAGTCACAAACAACTTTGGGAGCATGATTTTAGAACGATTTGTTTGTATTTTGCATATATTGACTGCATAATCCATAGCAATAGTCTCTTTCCCAAAAATGGAAAAAAAATCATAGGATATCACTTTCTTTCTTTTCTATACTTTAATCTAAAAACAAAAGCAACATTTCTCACACTAAAATTATATCCTAATATTAGATTTATGTTTTGAGGAAACAAAGCATAATCTTTTGCTTCCTCTTCAAAATGTTTTTTTTACTGAAAAGTCATTGTTTGAAAATGCCTCAGGCACTGTTAAAATTCCAGAATGAATAGACTAATAAAATGGAAAAGGCAAGGGAGTGTGCTGGAAGAAGAGAGGGAGACTTAGAGTCTCTGTTTTTATTCATTTTTATTGTATCAGTTACCTTGTCCTCTAAAACATGAATATAGTAGTTACAGGAAAATTAAATATTTCTCCTAAATCTTTGATGGATGAGCAGGATTCATTGCACAACACTAAGTCTTTAATCAAGCCCATGGGTCAGATAAAACAGACCTGCAAGGTTAAATCCTATCACAGATACTGACCCTTGATGGTTCATTTCACAACTCCTTGGAGCCTACCTGGATATAGGGTGTTTTTAGCCATCTTAAGGAAGAAGTTTGCCTGTATTAAATTCAAAGCTTGATTAATATTAACCTTCCAATTTCTACAGCTTGCTTGCCAGTTACTTATTTATTCAGATTAAGAGCTTACTGTATCTGGGCCCACGGGTCCTGCTCAAACTATGGCACCAGCCAAGGACAATACATGTAGTAAACTTGGAACCTCTACCCAGATCTAGCCAATGGACAGGACATTCTCCACAGTTGAGTGGAAAGTGGAGTCTGACTTTCACAGGAACTCTGGTGCCCTATATTTGACTATGTCCCCTGGATAGGGAGACCTGGTGGCACTCAGAGGAAGGATAGCAGGCTACCAAGAAGAGATTTGATATCCTATGAGCATATACAGGAGGAAGAAGTCCCTCTCAGTCACAGTCATAGGGGAGGGGAGTAAGGGAAAATGGGAGGAAGGGAGGAATGGGAGGATACAAAGGATGGGATAACCATTGAGATGTAATATGAATAAATTAATAAAATAAAATAAAAAAGACCTTACTCTATGCCATAAAATTGCACAATTTAGGGACAGATCAAAAAGCAAGAATGACTCAAGCTCCCAGAAACAATGAGCACTGAATTACATATTCAGTGTTTCTTTCTTCACTAGCTAAACTTCAGAGTTTCTTTACTAGCTGAGCCTCACAAGTTCTCTTGGACTTGTTCTTATTGTTATAAAAATAGAAAGAGTACAAAATGTCTATCTCAGTTCTTTAAGATATTGGATGACCATACCCACCAGGAAGCATTTTGAGTATCATATTGTGGATGGCAGCTATTTTGAATGGTGAGTGCCAGAGCTATACATGCAAGGGTGGCAATCTGTGTAGCAAAGACACTCCTATATTTATATTTCTTTTGGTGGCTTTTGTCATTGTTTCTGTTTTGTGTTTTTTTATTTTAAGGCAAGCTATTGCTACAGAGTCCTAGATGGCCTATTATTTACTATGGAGCAGAGCCTTGAATTCACAGCAAACCCAAACGCTGAGATTATAGGAATGTGTCAACATATTTGACCGTTTGTTTTTATTTTTAATATTAAATCCTTGTTATGTGTGCCTTGAACATTATTAGACATAGGTATACAAAATCATTTCTGTATGGCTATAAAATAATAAATCTTTTCAAGAAATATTATGGTTTTTGTTCAAAACTATACTAAGAGCTACTGAAACACCAACACCCCTACCATGTGCAGGTCTGAAACACTGTTGCCACACCCCTAGGCAGCCTCCCTCTACCACTGTTACATTTATCATAGGAACGTATTTCATTTCTTTTTTTTTCCTAATGTAGCCGTACCTCAGAATTCACATTTTAAAAATGTCATTATAAATAACATTCCTTTAATCTCTATTTTATACTGTACCTGTGATCACAGTTGATTATTTGGAAATATAGATAGATCATCTGTGATGTTCATTTCAGGAAACCAAAGCAATCACTTTTTAAGAGCGGTATCTCATGAGATGGGGAACTAATGATTTAATGGAATCTCTTCCTCCCCTTTCCATCTCAACTTCTAGCCAGAGGAAGTCTTATGACTTAACCCTACACAGAGACCTAAACAGAAGCACCAGAAGAGGTCATAGATGTTACATGTCTTTATTTTTATAATCACAGGAACAAGTCCAAAAGAACTCATCCTCCATCACTCAGCAGAACCATCACCATTCCTGTAACTTGAGAAAAGACACTCCATTTATTTTAGCTACTGTCACTCTAGTGTCATGCTCTTCTAGTCTGTGAATGCAAGTCTACAGCCCAGTTTCTCACACATGGTCTGCATAGTTTCCCTGTTGCTCATAAAAGTCAAGGATCCAACCACAGGCACAGATTCTTTGACTCTGAATTTTCTCTTCCATTCCCAAGCTTAGCCTATTCCCAATGGTAGTCACTAGTTAGGAACACTAGTGGCTTCTTCTCGGGGAGAAGAGGTGAATAGTTGGCACAACTTACCTCTTGCTTTCTTTTTGACTAACCCCACTTCTTTCCGCCCTCACTCTTACTTCACCAGCTGAGAACTCATTATCTTATATTGGAACCATGCCCCATCCCACATCACAATCTTGCATCTAGTATGTTTACCACTTGTACTGTTGTTTGGCCACAAGATTTACATTAAATACAATCAAGTCACTCTTAGGTCTAAAACATGCTTCACACTATTTTACTCAGCATCACGGTTATGTTTTCTGCTATGATTTGAGTAGTGACATCCTCCCCAAATTCAGGCTGGAATTCCACCCTCAGTGCAACACTATTAAGAGGTGTTTCTTTGGAAAAACGATGAAGACACAAGGGTTCTGCTATCACAAATGGTATTTTGTACCTTTACTAAATGCTTTCAGTTCTTCTGTCTATTTCATGATGTGGGGATACCATACTCTTCCACTCTGGAGGGTATGGTAACTAAATGAAAGCAGCTGCCCACACAGCACATATTGAATGTCAGCATTGAGGTCTTGAGCTTCTGACCCCCAGAACTGAAAAAAACAATTCTCTTTTTTAAAAGCAACCTAGTCAAAAGTATATTGCTAAAGCAACATACACCAGTGAATACAACTTTCTGGTCTTCCTAAGTCCTGAAGATACAGTTCTAGTAGGCTTTTTGCCACTGTCTGAGTTTATGAACAACCCTTCTGCATCTCTGATTTTGTTTCTGTTGTTCCCTCTGCCCAAAATGACATTTCATCACTTCTCACTGAATAAATTGGTCATGATGTGAGGTGCGGCTTATAAGTCTCAGAGTCTTAGGTATAGCTGCTTGCTGTACACCTTATGGTTTCTTGTCTATTACCATGCTAAACTATAAAATACATCATAGTGATAGCATCTCACTTTTATAAAAATCCATTAAACAGATTTTCCTCAAGGAATGTGCTTTTTCTTTATGCACAACCCAAACCAGAATATCTGTAAATATTTATAGAATAACTGAATACGCTCATCAAACAGTGTAGTCTTATTTCAGAATAGAAGTATATGGCTCCAATTCATCACTTTAGCAATTACTTTTTTCAAAGCAGCCATGGGTTTGCTCCTTTAAGCATGAGTATATTCATAAGTTTCTTCTATAAAAGAAGTCAGGAGACTTGAGCCTTGGTCCTGGCTATCACTCTCTAGATGTATGACTTTGAACAATTTTTTGAAGTATCTCTTTATATATTTCATATAAAATAAGGATTATATTTAAGCTCTAATATTTATTATGGCTTTTCTTAAATATTTAATTTTTACATTTCTTCCTAACACTTACCTAAGTCACCTTAGATCAAACTCTTATTTTGATGTCATTACTCAACCTACTGATTTAGTGTCTCTTCCCACAAGCCAACTGAAATTGAACTTATTTAGGTGATTAAGAGTGTCCTCGCTCCTAAATCCAATGAGCAGATGTCTGTCTGGGTCATAACTGAGCTATTAGATGTCCAACAGTGCTGCCAGCCTCCATCGTCACATACTCTTCCTCAGTCTTTCCTCTTCTTCCACAGTTTTTTTCTCTAGAATTGTTTCCCTCTCTCAGTCCTTTAAACTTTCTGATGCTTCTTTCTTGGCCTCCTTGTCCCACCACAGACTCTAACTAAAGAGGTCTTTCCTTCCAAGGCTTTACTTACAATTGCTTGCTTGAACTCCTATCTGAGTTAAGGAGCTCCTGTGTTGTGGACACCCAGTGATATCTCAAGCTCCACAGCTCCATATGCATCTTACTAACTCTCCTCCATAGTTTTCTCTTCTCTCTGCACCCTTATTCTAGAAGAATGTTATTTCCACCATTCTAGTATATCTGGGACTTTTCTAGGCCACTCTCTTTTCAACCATGTAGCCAGATAATCACTAACTGGCATAACATTTCATTCCTAAGGAACACTAACACCTACCATTCCCTTCCAGGCTTTCCTCACCACCTTAGTTTCCAGATACTGTACCTGTATCTGAGCTATCACAACCATCTCCATCTTGCTCTCCTCCCTTATGCTCTGCTTTATGTAGCAGTTATCTTTAATTCAATTTTCTATCTCGTTTTTCCAAATGTTTCAGAAGGCTCCCTATTGCTTTTGAGATATACTATGCAGACTGGCATACCAGTATCCTTCACTAGGCTCATCACCTGCCCATCTTTATCCTGTGTTTTTATAAATCAGCAAAGATAACATTTGAAAGTTCCTCAAGGAAACCATTATTTCTTATGCCTCAAAGCCTTAGCATATGCTGATCCCATGGCTTGAACACTTTCCCTTTGCTAATCATCAGTCTTAGAACCCCTATCCATCCTTTTAAATTTTAGAGACACTCACTTGATCTTTTGCACTCTCTGGGAACCACTGCTGGACTTCTGAAATCTGAACTAGATATGTGTCACATATACTCCTATAAACCCTACTCAGACCTCTGCACATGCAATTACTATACTTGAATATATTCTCCTCTTGTTTTAGGTAGGGTTTTTATTGCTGTGATAAAGTGTCATGATCAAAATGCTAGTTTGAAAGGAAAGAGTTTATTTGGTTTATACTTCCATATCACTATTTATCAAAGGAAATAAGGCAAAGAGTCAAACAAGGCAGGACCCTGGAGGCAGAAGTTGATACAGAGGCCATGGATTGGTGCTGCTTACTGGCTTACTCACCATGGCTTGCTCAGTCTATTTTCCTATAGTATCCAAAACCACCAGCCCACAGATGGCCCCACCCACAATGGACTGGGCCTTACCTCATTAATCATTAATTAAGAAAATCCCCCATAGCTGGAACTTATGTAGAATTTTCTCAATTGAGTTTCCCTTTTTTCAGATAACTCTGGCTTGTGCCAAGTTGACATAAAACTAGCCAGAACACCTCCCTAAATGTCTATGTCTTCCACTAAAGTATCTACCCACTGTGGGAAAGTGGCAGGTAAATCTATCTTTGAATCTCTAGGACAAGCTTTAATTTTACAGTTAGAAGTTAACCAGGCCTACCAAATATAATCATGTATGAACACAGGCAAGAAATATATGAGGCAAGACAAAAATTAGGTTTCTTTCTTTCTTTTTATAAAAATTATTTTATTAATTTATTCAGATTACATCTCAATTGTTATCCCATCACTTGTATCCTCCCGTCCCTCCCTCCCTCCTGCTTTCACCCTATTCCCCTCCCCTAGGTCTATGACCAAGGGGGACCTCCTCCCCCTCTATATGATCATAGGGTATCAAATCTCATCTTGGTAGCCTGCTTATTCTTTCTCTGAGTGCCACCAGGCCTCCCCACCAAGGAGAAGTAGTCAAATACGGGTCACCAGAGTTCATGTCAGAGTCAGTCCCCGCTCTCCACATAACTGTGGAGAATTCCTGTCCATTGGCTAGATCAGAGTAGGGGTTTGATGTTTACTGCTTGTATTGTCCTTGACTAGAGCAATAGTTTGAGAAGATCCCCCTGGGCCCCGATCCACCCATCACGACATTCTTCTTGTAGGTTTCTAGGACCTTCTGGATCCTTCTATTTTCCCATCTCCTATATTTTTCTTACCTAAAGTCCCAGTAGGATGTCCTCAGAAAATCAGTTTTAAAAGACCATGACAGAGCTACAGGTGGTATAGAGGAGACTATGTATATTCTAGAATTGTTCTTTATAACCCAGAAAACTAATACCTAAATACACCTTAGGTACTTAGTGATCATGCATCATCTCAAGCATACATTCCACCCCTGCCTTTGTTCAAAACCTGGGAGAGGATTTCTATTGTAGTTTTCTCTCTTGCTGATGTTTATGATTTCCTTGACATCTAGCCTTGAATAATGTTGTGATTTAAATGTGAAATGTCCACCCACTGGGCTTATGTATATGAACACTTAGATCACAATTAGAAGTGCTATTTTAGAAGGCTGTGGAACTTCCAAGAGGTAGAATATTTGGATGTGTGGTCCTGCTACAGCCTGGGGCCATGTTGATGTTCATGAAGGTCTGTGTTACCACCAAAGGCCATGTCCATCCCTGGTCTGGGATGCCACCTGAAACCATGTTGTTGTTCATGGGCTGTGATGCCACTAGGGGCCACACAGAATTGAGTAGCCTGTGCTGCTGTTTGGGGCCATATTGATGACCATGGTCCACATTGCCACAGGAGGCAATGTCTGGATCTGTGGTCCTGCTGCTGCTGGTAGCCATGTTGGTGTCTGTGGCCCATATGGTCACTGGAGACCATGTTGAAGCCAGAGGCCAGATAGATGTCTATGGCCTGTTCAATATCTGGATACCATGTGGAAGTCCATGATTCATTCTCCTGATGACCATAAAGGACAAGAAAGCTTCTTGTGCAGTAGTATTTTACTGTAGACTTATAGTTGAGAAAGAGAGACATAGCAGGCTTCTGTGAAAAGCCCCTACCCCTGCAAAATAATGAAATAGACAGAAAGCCATCAAGAAGAATTCTTAAAAACTACGATAAGGATGCTGAAGTGTAGCACTCCACAGTAGATGGCTCCTATAAGAGTATGGGTGGGGAAGGACTCACTTTTCTTTAAAAGGCTGGCCACTGTGAGTTTGATCATGCTCCAGTGACTGTATAGACAATAAAAATTGTCTTTTTTTATCTTTTAATTTTTGTTTTTATTTTTATCTTTTTTTTGGGTGAAGGAGGCTACAACTGTAGACAGATAGATTGGAAGGACTGGGAAGTAAGGGTGATTGAGGTGCATTATGTGACATTCCCAAATAATCAATAAAAATATTATGTTAAACATTTTTTAAAAGTAATAAATACAGGAAATTGGTATAAGGGATCGGGTAATTACTATAATAAAACTGACAATGTAGTTTGTTGGGTTTAGGAACAGGTTGGAAGGGAAAGCGCAGAAGATTCTGTTCCTTAGGGTTAGAAAAGCCTAAGAATGTTACAAACAGAGCTTAATGAGCCATTCTGATGAGAGTTTGAAAGACTAGAATGCTGACAGACATGCAAACTGTTGGGGCATGATTCACAGCTTTCAGAGTGGAACAAAACTCTGTTGAGAATTTGGGAAGAGGCCATTTGTGTTTTATTCTAGCAAAGAATCTCTCTGTATTCTTCCTGTGTCCTAAGAACTTAAGTTATTCTGAACTTAAAAGTAATGGACTTATTTGTTTGGTACAGGAGCTAAAGACAGGAGAGCATTCAAGGATGCATCATGTTTACTGCTCATTGCTCATTGCTCATATCAAGGCCTACAGTATAAGAGAACAGGTAGAACAGAAAGATGAAAACGCAAGCAGCTGGAGGTTAGGGAGAGAAAGTTTAAAGTTGTAAACAAATTGGATGCTGAGAAAGCAGATACAATTGTTAAAGAGACTAGCACCATTGAAGTAAAACCTCTGCTCTCCATCAAAAAATAGACAATGATGACCCTTTAAGGCTCAGACTCACCCATTGAAAAGATTCAGCTTGTAAAATTCAAATTCATTTGAAAGGAAGTAAACTAAGAGTACTACTAAAACCCCTGCAAGCCTTCTCTTAGGAAGTAATATACAGGGCCAAATACAACTAAGGTCTTAGGAGGCTAGACTAGGTCTCAAGCTATTAGCAAACTTGACAACATCATTTACATTATCTCCACAGGGTCCTGGTTTTACAGGCCTCAAAGCTGACAAAGTGAGGGGATTGTGGATGCTTGGACCTAGGTTCCAGACAGTCACTGGGGCCAGGCAAAGTGTGGTCATATTGGAACCTTTATAAAGATGTCCTATGAGGACATAGAGTTTGCTATCTGCTTGTAAGCTTTCAGCCTTGCTTTTTTAGAAAAAGGCTATTCACTAGGTGCCATTTTACATTCATCGTATAGTATTGTTTACTTGAAATTTTTGATATTACGGAGACACACACTTGAGAGCCTCTATACCATTCAAAAGTCTCTGTAAATGTAAGCCATAGGTCTGTTGAAGACTATGGGGACTTTTGAAGTTGGAGTAAATTCATTTTCCATTATGAGATACACATAAGCCTATGAGGACCATGGGTAAAATGCTGTTATTTGAATGTGAAATATTCGCCTCAGCTCATATGTTGTAACCTAGTTCCAAGTTCCCAATTGGTGTTTCAGTTTTAAGATGTCATATTATGGAATCATTGAAAAGTGGAACCTTGATGAAAGAGGTGGTATTGTGGGTAGGCTGACTTTTATGCCCTGGCATCACTTTCTATCTCTTCTCTAACTTCTGACTATAGACACAATGTGACCAGCCATCTCAAACTTCTGTCACCATACCTTCCATGGCACGATAAATTAAACCTTCAAACTATAAGCTCAAATAAGTCCCTCCTTAAGTTTCTTCTTGTCAAATACATGGTCACAGCAATGAGAAAAGTAACTGAAACACATAGCAGACACTAAGACTGTGCTAATTGAAATAGATCTCCTATTTTTCACATGAAGAGGGACAGGAGAACAATACAAGAAAAGAATGAAATGCCCAACACAAACCTTTGTTCCCAAGTGCATCTTCAATTTTACTTAGAGATCAAAAGCAGAGAAATGGACTTTACATTTAAAAAATCCCATCTAGGAATAACTGCCAAAGTCTGAATAAAATGTACATGTAACACCAATGATACGTTCTTGGATTTACCATTACTGTAGTTATGCTGTCAAAGGGATGCTTTCCTGAAGAATGCTGGACAAAGGGCAAAACAGATGCTTTCTGTATTGGTTTTGTAATGTCTTATGTATTCTCTAATTGTTCCAAAATGAAAAAAGGAAAACCTACTCATCTACTGACTTGTAAAAAGCTTAAACAGTCCTTCAAATATTGCAAACATTTATTTTTACTTCTGGAAATTGCCACAAAGGAGAGAAACAAAATTGTGTCTAACAAGTGTTAGAATGATAAATAAAATGGCTGCCAAATTCTCAGCTCCCATCTTAGGGTGAGATTCACGTGTATCAAACATCTATTAACTAATTGATTAATTAATTAATCTATTTATTATTTAATCAATTTACAGCCTCATCCCAATCCTTTATTTCCTCACAGTCCCACCTTCCTTCCCCTTCCCCCAAATCCCATCTCCTTCTTCTCAGAGAAGTGGATGCCCTCCAAGGGATACCAACACACCTTGGCACCTCAGTTACAGCAGGAATAAGCAAATACCCTCTCACTGAGATCACACAAGGCAACTCAGCTAGGGAAAAGGGATCCAAAGGCAAGCAACAGAGAGCCTCTACTCCCGATGTTAGAGAACCCACATGATGACCATGGTGCACATCTGCTACCCTTGTGTAGGTATTTAAGGCCAGCCCATTCATGATCTTTGGTTGGTGGTTCAGTCTCTGTGAGCTTCCATAGGCTGAAGCTAGTTGATTCTATAGGTCTTCTTGTGGTGTCCTTGACCTCTCCAGCTCATTCTACCTTTCTTCCCACTCTTCCAAAAAGCTCCCAAGCTCGGCCTATTTCTTTGCTGTGGGTCTCTGCATTTGTTTCCATCAGCTGCTTGACAGAGCCTCTCAGAAAACAGTTATACTAGGCTCCTGTCTGCAAGTATGGCAGAGTTCCATTAATAGTGTCATAGGTTGGCTCTCTCCCATGGTGTGGGTCTCAAGTTGGGCCAATCATTGGCTTGACATTTCCTCAATTGTCTCTGCTCCTTTGTTATCCCTACATTTCTTGTAAATGAGACAAATTTTGGGTCAAAGGTTTTATGGGTGGATTGGTGTCCCCCTCCCACTTGATTTTTGACAAAGAAGCCGAAACTATACAGTGGAAAAAAGAAAGCATCATTAACAAATGGTGCTGGTCTAACTGGATGTCTACATGTAGAAGAATGCAAACAGATCCACATCTTTCACCCTGCACAAAAATCAAGTGCAAGTGGATCAAAGACCTCAGCATAAAACCAGATGCACTAAGTCTAACAGAAGAGAAAGTGGGGAAGAGCCTTGCACTCATTGACACAGGAGATACCTTCCTGAACAGAAAACCAACAGCTTAGGCATTAAGATCAACAATCAATAAATGGGACCTCATGAAACTGAAAAGCTTCTGCAAGGCAAAGTCACTATCAATAGGCCAAAAGAGCAGCCTTCAGAATGGGAAAAGACCCTCACCAATCCTACATCTGACAGAGGGCTAATATCCAAAATATATAAAAACTCAAGAAATTAAATACAAACAAATGAAATAACCCAATTAAAAGCGTGGCACAGAACCAAACAGAATTCCCAACAGAGAAAGATTGAATGGCCAAAAAGTACTTAAAGAAATGCTCAACGCCCTTAGTCATCAGGGAAATGTAAATCAAAACTACTCTGAGATTCTGTCTTACACCTGTAAGAATGGCTAAGATCAAAATCTCACATGATATCACATGCTGGTGAGAATACGAAGCAGGGGAAGCAGTTCTCCATTGCTGGTGGGAGTGCAAACTTGTACAACCACGGTGGAAATCAATCTCGAGATTTATGCCTTAATTTTTTTTTGTAAGAGCTTTGATAGAGATTCTTTCTTCAAATGTCCCTAGCACTGAACATACTGAACATGAGTGTCTTAAAGAAACAAGGGGATTGAAAGAAGAAAGGTCAATCCTAATAGGTAGACAATGGGACAAATCACAGCTTTAATACCATTCCCTTTCTGCTTCCATAGGTCCTGAAAGCTACAGCCAAGGTTCATGGGATTATGGAAGCATGGTAACTGGTATCCTAGTGCCTGACCAGAAGAATCACAAGAGCTTGAGACTGGAAGGGTGGCCTGATGTACTGAAAAAGGTCCAACAGTAGAATCTGCTCTTCTTACTGTCTGCATTGAATGACTCACGACTCTATACAGATATCAAACTGTCTGTATTTTTCCCTTCTTCTTCATCCCTTCAGAATAAGTCAGAGTTGGTGGTGGAGAGGCAGAGGGTCCTGAGAGTCTACTGTTTAGTGATAAGCCATTTTACTTCCCTATATTAGAAAGTTTGTTGGACTCACGTCTCCAGTATTTTTCCCTTTTCCTTCTTTATTGTCTAAAACAGCAGGCATATGATTCTAACATTCACAAAAAATATGTTTGTCAATCAGATGGCTAAAGGTAATTGTCTATTACCCTACATAACTATAGGATTGAGATACATGTCTAAGAAATGCCATTGCTTGATTTTGAAAAGAGCAAATATGGATAAAGTTCCAATGAAAAAATTCAGCTGAGAATCTTACAACAGACTTTGTATTTTGGGCTTCCAAAATCTGATATGTTTTGTTTTGTTTTACTTAAAGGTATACGATGGGGCCTCTGGCTGTGAAAGAGATCAAACTGACCCTGAAGGTGGCTGCTTTGAGAACAGTATCTGCAATTCTTGAACATATACACACACAACCAGTATCTATACTCAAGCATACCAAGTCATCAGAAGATCAGATAAATCATAAAAGTAGACTTATTCCCTTGGAGGCTAAGTTTAAGTATGTAAGGCAGACACCAGCAATTCTAAGGTTCCATCATCTTAGAGAATGAAGAACAGAGTAAGAGAAATGGAATTCTAACTTCAGAAGGGGCAGGTTTCCTTGTACTAGGACCTTCAAAAATAAGACTAACAGGAAGTGCATTATTTCTGCAACTGATTTGGTCCTGAAGTCAGGCAAAGTGCAAAAGTACTCCAGAGGTGCAGATGCAGAACCTAGGTTTCTAGGCTGAATTGCCGTCTACCAGAACAGGGTGGCTGTGAGCTGCTGTCCTCATGGGTTCCTATGGGAGAACAGCATGCTTACCCAAGCTATGCGTCCCCTGAACTGGCCAGTAAATTCTATGTAACACTGGCAGACATCGTAGCAACCTCCTCTGGAGTGTGCCTTTTAATGTCCCTTGCTTTAGACAGGCCTCCGCATCCTGTAAACACAGAAGCAAAAACAATCTCCCAATGAATCTTCCTGAAGACCCAGTTCTTATTTCAGCCTAAGCCAAGGAGGCCTGTTCAGCAAGTCATTTATTGGGAGATTTGCTATTAAACCTGTCAAACAGACATATGTGGAAATACCGCTTCACTAAACAGCTGTTAAGTTTCATGAGCTTCAAAAGAAAATACCATCTAGCTATCTGCTGTTAACTCAACAGAAATTCACCAATGTGTTTTAAAATCTGATATTCAACTACACTTTCCCCTAAATCCTAACATTTGCTCTCTGCTATGAAATGGCTGCCGCACCGCACCATTGGCAAACACTAGCTCAGAGCACAGAGACCGATTTTAACAGCGCATGCCACCTTCTTCAGTAGTGCTGAGCATATGTGGCTGCAGGTTCCACAAAGGAGCAAGCACTTCTCAGTGGTGTCAGGAGGAAACAAACGTGCTGCTTCCTCTTTCCCAGTGGTCATGCATTAATCAAAGGCTGCAAAAGAAAAGTGTTAAGCTAAATAGGTTCCCAGTAATGGATCTAAAACAATTACTCAATATGCTGAATCAGTCAACGTAAAATAAAACCACTGTCATATTACATCAGTGCACAGGCAGCAAAGTCACAAGGAAAAGAAGGAATGTTCATAAAGCAAGCTTTCTAGGAATGGAGGACACAAGGGGATATAGAAGGTGTTTGACAGCAGGAAATTAAAATGGAAGCTGAAAAAAGTAAAACAAAACAAAACCAAAAGAACTAGAGAGGCACTGAGACAAATCCAAAGTGTGGGACAAAGACCATGATGTGAGGAAAATCCTCCCCCCAGCCAAGGGGGTGGCAGAGAACTGGAAAGCAGATGAGAAACCAGCTGAAAGTGATTTTTCTTCACCAGTAATTTCAGTGTCCAAAGGGTAATTTTTACAGAGACAAGCACATTTATCAGGTGACAAGGCATGTAACATAAAGGATGATAAAGATGGATCTGCAAACCAGGTAGAGAGCCTGCGGAGGCAGGTGGGGGAGACTGGCTGCCTTTGAGGAGAGTCAAAAATTGGCTTGGGAGGAGGAAGGAGAGAGGCCTAGTGGAGCACCGCCACGTTGTGATTTATTTCCCTGATGCCTCTCGCTGTAAAGATGAAAAATCCAGAGTCGGGTCATTCTACTCATTGTTATGGGAAATGAGGTGAGGAAACACTAACTTCAGAGTAATCACCCCGTAATTGCCTAGAGGTCTACTACATCTGTGAGGGATAGTTCTGTTTCCTAAATGCAGTGTGTTTGATTTCCCTCCAGAGAATGCAGGAAATTGTACCCTTTGAAACAGAAGAGAAGTTTTGGATAACATCAAATTCTATTGGAAAGCCTCTGGGTAATGAATCGGCAACTTGCAGCCCACACAGCAGTGTCTGATAAACTTAGTAGCAGATGAGGAGAAGTTTGTTGTGACAGCTGTGTAGAAAGAAAGGGGTGGCGGATGTCTGGAGGTTGGGTGGATTTGCAACATGAGAAGGTGATCTGGGCTGGAAAAGATCAGTCTTCTCAGGAAGACAGAATGCCCAAAAAGTGAACAAAAAGAAACAGACTGGAAACAAAGTGCACCCAGTGTGCCATGGAGTTTTCTGCACAGCTTCCTTTGTGGAAAATACACACTGGCCAAGGGCAGGAACCATTGCTACTTGCAGGGTATATTCACAACACAGAGAAAAATCTGGGTTTTTCCTAAAGAAGACTTTACTCTTTATTTACCCTCCCCAGAGGATGCCTGTTTTCTCCCCATTCACCAAGAAGTTCCTCTTTCATGACTTTCCCCACGCAGAGGATGACAACAGATGATAACCACACTGGTATTGTGTCCCACACAGGCCTACAGATACCCTGATAGGAAGAAGACTACTAGCTCAGGGGGCCATCCCACCCTCTCTTAATGAAGTGCTTTGGGCAGCACAGAAAAGACAGGACTATGGACCAGATAAGCTTCAGAGAGAAAAGACCATAAAGAATTAGACGTAGAAAGATAAATGCCAACTTACAGCAATCCTCCGAATGTCACTATTGTGCAATATGCTGTCCAAACCCATTCCTGACTTCATGGAGGCTAGAGGGAAGGGGAAGGTAGAAAGCCAGTACTTCCCATTCCGCAGGCAAGTGATGGAATGGGTGTCTTACTGTAGCTTTAGCTAACAGGACTTAGACCTCAGAAGCATGCAATGAGAGAAGTTATTACTTCCAACACAGTGGCCTGAGAGACAGAAGCTTCCCAACTAACCTGCTGTAAAGTCTACCTAGGCTCACAGTTTGGGACCCAACTCTGTTCTGTTGGCGTATTCTCCCCACAGCCCATATTGGTTAAATTCATCAGAGCACTTAGCAGAATGAAGAGCAGTTAAGCAGGTTGTCCATGTCCTACTTCCAGAATCCCATTGTAAAGTCCCTGTGGTCCTCATACCTCTGCATGGAATGTGCTTATAGACTTATAAAACAGGGTGTTTAAATGCAAGTGATTCAGAACCCTAAAGTGCTCTAAGTTCCCCAGCTGAAAATGAATGTTGGGTTAGGGTATGTGTGTCTGCCTGCAGGTTTTCTGTGCTGTTTCTCTTCAGGCGTAAGAAGCCCTGGTCAGATCCACTTTCTCCATCACAGTTCCCCAGACATCGATCATTCACGTTCTGTCTCACCCCTTCAAAATTGTTTAAGATTCTTTCCTTTGGAGGGCACTTTTTTTTTTCTTTAAGAGGTGGGGATGAAATGAGGTCAATATTACCTGAACTTTGCCTTGGGGAGTGACTATGGGATGTATGTCAGAGAACTCTGCCATCCTGTTTCAGAAATCATGACTCAAAAAGTGCTTCCATTTTAAAACATAATCTAGCCCTCAGGGATGTGTGTAATAAATCCATGTCTGAGAAGAAGGCTATGCCATGATGTTACCCCAGGTCTCACCAGTTAGCAAAGTCTACCATGCCCCCAAAACCCCCAAAGTATGGAGTCAGCAAGACAACCCCAGCCATACCACAATAAATCTGTTTCTGGTAACTTTGCCTCTCTTGTCCCAAAACCATTTAGCACTTATGTACAGATTTCAACAGACATACTACAAAGGCTTGTTTTATTGATTTCCATGTCAAAGTACAGAGCTAACCATGGACTTGAAAATGGTAATCTGTGGCAACTGGACCCAAAGCTGAATGTGCATGTGATCACAGGCCAGAACTCCAAAAGGAAAAATTAACCTTTCTCAATTTGTCTTGCATCCATGTGGTGCATGCTCTATTTTTTGGGTTTTTAAAACCTTGAGGAAATTCTTCTTAGTATCCTGACTACATAGACTGAATAATTTCTGAAATGTACAAGAAAAATAAGTATCCCAGTGCCATGGAGAGTATGGCATCTTGAGCGATGGCCACTACACTCCTACATTTTTTCCACTTTATTCTTTGATTCTTTGTATATTGTTTGAAATGTTTCAGCCACTTTTATTAGAGTAGGTATATTACCATGCAATACATTATGAATACTCAAAACAAACAATGTGATAAGATTGATAGTCATGGATTCATTATCTTAGTTAAGATGAATGTATGTTCATTAAGTAAAGATAATGACAAATGATAATGAATACCCTCCAAAGACTTCTTTGTGCCCCTGGCAATTCCTTCCTTTTACCAATACTTGTATCCATGCACAATGAAAATACTGATTTGCTCTTTGTTAATATATGAACTTCTATTTCCTAAGATTATATGTAGTAGAATCATATTATGTATATCCTTATATTTTCTGTTTTTGCTCAGTCTACTTATTTGAGGATTTGTGTATGTTATAACATGTGTTCATAGTTTATTATGTTTTACTAGCTTTTAATGGAATATTGTATGGATTTACTACAGTTTTTTTTATTTATTCACCTATATTTGGGTTAATCCCCATTTGAACCTGTTACAAAACTGTGCATAATATTCATAACTATTCATACATACTTTTCTGTATCCTTATTAGAAGAGAAAGTTAAGGCACAGAAAGGCCCAAAAGAAAGAAACCATGTGAAGCTGAAGGAAGAAGATGAGCTCACAAAAAGATGGAATTCCCATGAGAAACTAACTGTGCCAACAGTTTGATACCAGACATCTAGATCTTTATTGGCCTGAAAATGCCTTTATATAAAAACTATTTAGTTTACAAAGCTTTTTTATGGCAGTCCTAGCAAACTGATACAGTACACCTCTTACCACATATAGCAATTGACTCAGTGTGGATCCTAGACCAAAATTTAAAATGTAAAACTACAGAAACTTTTACAAGATATCTTATAACCTTATATAAGCTTAGAAATCCTACCTTATACATAGGTTTCTCAGCTATAACACTAAATGATTGACTATTAAAGGAAGAGAAGCCTCAAGTACTTTAGGTTGCTGTGTCCTCCCCAGAAAACTTTGTGGGGAACAGCTCTGTAAGACACTCAGCAGGGCAGCTTCTGAAGTAATAGGGTCCAGGGTTCTGTTTCCTTCATCCCTACTTACCTTCTTCTATAGCCTCTAAGATGGCTGCAAATGATTCTAGAGAATGTATAATCCCAAAGAAAATAAGCTGTGGGAGACAACTAATTTTATTAACCTGATGTTGAGATCTTCCTAAACCAATAAACAACCTTTTATTGAGAGATTATTATGTCATATGTGATAGGTACTTTCTTATACCACTTTTTTCCAGTCACATGAGGTAGGCATTATTATACAGTCATGTGTGGGGGAATTCATAAGCTCACAGCTGGCATCTGGGCCTAAGCCCACACTCCTTACAGTTCCACTGTTTAGGGACACCTCACAGACAGTGACCAGAAACAATGCATATGCCACTTTTAGAAAATAACTGTCCCATTCTTAAAAGGTGGACATTTTAGTCCTCTAAGAAAATTAACTCCAGCTAAATAAGGCCAAGGACGTGCTCCCTCTACACTACCCCACATGTGGTAACGATGAGGCCAACACTGGTGCTTTAGAGAAGCTCCACTCCCGGGTACACACTTCTTCCTGTGAGTAAGTAACACACTGGGATCTGTGGCTATTGTCTAAACAGGGGGACAGAGTGGCAAATAGGCTGAATATATAGGAAGGTCACCCAACTAATAAAGATACAAAACTCTACTTATATACAAGCTCTAATGATAATAGTTTACTATACAAACTGTATTGTCCTGTAGTCCTAAGAACTTCAATTACATTGTCTCAATGCTCATCATCTTGTGAGTCAAGAATCAGTAACAGGATATTAGAGACGAAAAGGAGCCTGAGGGAGAACAAAAGTATGGCTAAGAACACACAGGAAATAAGGGAAGGAACACCAATTTACACCTAGATCTGTGACTACAGAATCCATTCCCTGAAGTAAGTACCCTTATAGCCTACCTCTCTCAGGATGAAGAAGTGCATGGGCAATAGGCAACTCAGTCTGCCCTTTGTAACCTTCTTACTCCTAATCTCTTTGCTTATGCCAAAGAATGTCCTGTACCACCACTCTGGGAGCCTTGCTCCCTCCTGAAGAAGTTGATAGTGAGAAAGGGTAACCAGGGACTTCAGCACAGGCATAGAGAGCCTTGGCTGTAATGACAGGGAAATCACATCTGTAGGGCAGCTTCCCTGTCTGGCAGGTCTGCTGCCTCTGACTGGAGTTGCAGGATTCTGGCTAGCTCCTGATATGTGGTTTTCTTCCCATAAGGCAAAAACTCATGCAGCACAGACTTCCAAGCTCCAAACCACCTTGGATCAGAACACCTTAGAAGGACCTGAAAAATGCTTGTCAGCCACACCCCTTCAGCTTGGCAATAGTTCACAGAAGGTTCGGATGGGGAGTTTTTACCTGGAAGTCATTAACAGATGCTTATGCCCTATGAAACATCAGGCGAAGGCTTAGCCACACAACAGTTTCATCAACACACATTCTAACTGAGACTTTTACAGTTTCAGTTTTTCCAGTTAGTAGACTTTGCCTTTCTCTGACATAATTACAAGTTCCATATTTTTGCCCTGAGGCGAAAATGTAAATCATTTCCTGGTATACCACAACTTCCCAGCACTGACTATAAAAGGCAAAGCGGCACAGCATTTAAAATTAAAAACATCAGTTTCCTAAATGTGTGTATCATTAAGATGTTTACAAAATGAAAGCTTGCCTGTTCAGGCCCAGTTCCTATGCATGTCAGAAAAACGCCCGTCGGCATGCAGCAGAAGCTAGGCACTGTGGCTTGCAACTTGCCAAGCTTTTCTTCTCTTTGGGTTCTTCGGGGCTTTTTTATGGGACTCTAGGTACTGTTTCTAACACCTCATAACCAGCAAGAGCTATACTGGATTTGTTGGTTGAGTTATTATTGGACCCCCAGGTAAACCATTAGTGTTTCAACATTGCCATGGAGCCCTCTCCAGATTGGGCGAAGTGGGGGGAGGGAAGGAAGGGAGCAATAAAGTCAGAGAAACCATGTTACAATCTGCATTCCTTCACTGACAGTCTTGTAGAAACCTCTTCACTACCCTGAACCTGTATTTTCTTCTCCAGAAAGTGAGAATCATCTTACAGACCTGCAGGATTCTTGTGACATGGGCTTTTAATAGTCATTGGCATAGAATAAATGGTCATTAAATGTTACTTCCATTCGCTTCTCTGTTTTTATCCACGTGACACCCAGTTCTATGCCTGACAGTGGGCTTCAGGCTTGGAGAGTCATAGAGAGGAGAGCAAAGTTTGAAATCATGGCTCAGGAAATCAAAAGAAATAGAGCCACCTAAAAAGCCATGCTGTAGGGTTGGAGAAATGATTTTTTGGTTAAGAGCAGTTGCTGATCTTTTCATAAGACATAGGTTCAGTTCCCAGCACCCACGTCAGGTGGCTCACAACTGCCTGTAACTCCAGTTCCAGGGGAAATAATGCTCTCTTCTAGCCTCCATGTCTGCTATGCATATAAACATACTCACACACAAAGAAAATGAAAAAGATCTGTTTTCAGTGATGTGTTGAACATATTCACGGGCCTAATTCAATACACACTGAAGGGTTTCCTGTAACTATGGCCTGAGGTTTTAAACTAAAAGAAGCTGGGTTCCATATGCAGCTATGCCATGACTTGCTGTCTGTCCCTGACAAAGTTATCCAAGTTCTCCAAGGCATGATTACCTTATGTGAAGTTGGGAGGTGACAATAACAACTTTTTGCATGGCTATGAAGAGTACTACGTAAAGTGAACACAGGTGGCCAATATAGTGGCTTGTACCTTGTAAATACTCATGAGCAAACCACTGTAACATTGATAGAAATCATGTGCTGTCCAAAGGACAAGCATATAGTGATCACTCAAGGGCTGTAACCTTCAGTCTCCTCCTAGCAGAAGAGAGGACAAAGCCTCAACATTCTTCCTAGCATTTTTGAGGGAGTCAAATAAAATTACTGGATATAAAAGCCTCTTTGAAAGATATAGTATAATAAGTTTTATTATTACAGTACAAAATGTTATAGAAATGCTAATGGTGGATAATCATAAAGTTCTTAAGTTCATCCAAAGAGCAAGTAGGTCTGAGTGGGGCTTACCTAGGGGATCAGGAAGAGAAAGAGTTTTGAAAAAGTCAGCACAGAAGCATCCATTAGGCAGAGAATCATACTTCAAAGAAAGGAGTTAATGTTTCATACATATTTATGTGATCTATTTCTGATTTTAAAATCCTACAGCCCATTTTCCTAACACCAAAATCTCTTCTCCCATTGAGGATTGTTGGGGAAATGAAGAAATAATACAAGAGGCTGAGTTGGACTTCAGAAAGCCTATGGGAGGTAAGGCAGCGGTGGATCAAGAAGGGGAATGAGTAGCCCATCATGAGCAGCATTGTCATTGGCACAGTTCCAGTAGACAAGACCCTGTAATGTTTTACTTTCCCATCAATAAACTACAAACCAAGAGAATGAGACTTCTATAGTAGAGCCAGGAGTCCCAGTTCTCCTTAGAAAATAATATTCAAACCTTATCCTTTGCTAAGGTGTAAATTCACTGTTTTTACTTTTGTCATGAAGCTAATCCATAGATATACACTGAATATCTACTACATTTATGTTACATAGAGGATTTGACTCCATCATGAAAGAAGTGGCTCCTAATCTTTTGATTGTAATAGAGCATCTTAGATGATTACCAAGAATTTTCCATATAAAAGGTAAGTTGGAATGTAAAAGCAGCAAGAAGGTTCATGAAGGATTTCTAGATTAAAAAGTTTATAAGATTACCAAAGATTCCAAGATCAGTATTAGCTGTGCTGTTTGAATGAGAGGATAACACGGAAATTTTCGTAAGGATTTTTATTTACATTCACACAAGTGCATGTGCCACACGCGTGCACACACACACACACACACATACACAAAGAGAGATTCACACACATATAGATTTAGAAAAATAGAAGTAGAGGTTTGAGAGATGGCTCAGCACTTAAGAGAACATGTTGCTCTTGTGGAGGATCCAGGTTTGATTCCTAGCACCTGCATGCTGGCTCACAACAATCCATTCATAACTTCAGTTCCAGGGTAACCTTATGCCCTCTTCTGACCCCTACATCACCAGGCATACACATTGTACACACATATACAGGCACCAAAAAAAATAATTTCATTCAGTACAACATTGGTAGAAATGGGTTGGAAAGTGGATTTAAAGCATCGGTCATACAATTTATACTATATTTATACTATAATCAGACAAAATATGTTTCATAATGCAGGATGTTCAGTGTCAGGAAACTGTTAGCAACATCTGATTTAATGAGAAAATTCTCTCTTGTACTCATGAGCTTCTATACAAACCAGTCTTCCTGTTCATGAGTTCTACTTAACTTACCTTTCTAATTTAGCAATATGATGATTAAAGGAGGCATTAATGTTTGATGCTGAAATGTTCCCACTGACTTGTGTTTTGAGTTCTTGGTCTCCAGCTAGTGCCACTATTTTAGGAAACCATGGAACCTTTGAGAGGCAGAGCATAGGTAGAATAAGGGGGACCAGAAGGAGTGGGCCTCTGAAAGTCATACCTTAGTCCCTGGCTCCAACCTCACTCTCTGCCTCTTCATTTGACCATGAAAAATGTTTCTGCCATACAGTTCTACTGCCTCAGACTGAACCATCCTGTTTTACTATTTTTGCTGTGATGGACTAAACGCCCTTGAAACTGTGAGCCAAAATAAAAATTTCATCCTGTAGGTTGATTATGTCAGGTAATTGTACACAACTACATAAAGTAACTAATATAGATAGAAACACAGATTTTAAGAAAAGGCTTTAGCAATAGCATGGAAGAGGCCACAATTTAAGAATACATATGAAAAGTTCAATTCTTAACTTCATATGGAAAAACAAAACAAAACAAAAAACCCAGAATAGCTAAAGCAATCTTGTACAATAAAAGATCATCCGGAGGAATCTCCATAACGAACCTCAAATTGTACTATAAAGCAATAGTAATTAAAACAGCATGGTACTGGCACAGCAACAGGCTGGTTGATCAATGGAATCGAATCGAAGACCCAGATATGAATTCACACACATATGGTCACTTCATTTTTTACAAAGAACCCAAATTCATTAAATGGAAAAAGGATAGCATCTTCAACAAATGGTGCTGGTCTAACTGGAGGTCTACGTGTAAAAAAAATGCAACTGGACCCATATTTGTCACCTTGCACAAAACTCAAATCCAAGTGGATCAAAGACCTCAACATAAAACCAGAGACACTAAGTCAGTTAGAAGAAAAAGTGGGGAATAGCCTGGAACATATTGGCACAGGAGACAACTTCATGAACAGAACACCAACAGCCCAGGCCTTAAGGTCAACAGTTAATAAATGGGACCTCATGAGGCTGAGAAGCTTCTGTAAGGCAGGAGCCACTGTCAAGAGAACAAAGTGACAGCCTACAGACTGGGAAAAGATCTTCACCAACCCTACATCTGAAAAAGGTCTAACATCCAAAATATATAAAGAACTCAAGAAATTAAACACCACCAAACCAAATAACCCAATGGAGAAATGGGTCTCGGAATTAAACAGAGAATTCTCAACAGAGGAATATCAAATGGCTGAGAAACACTTAAAGAAATGCTCAACCTCCTTAGTCATCAGGGAAATGCAAATCAAAACAACTCTGAGATTCCATCTTACACCCATCAGAATGGCTAAGATAAAAAATTCAGGAGACACCACATGCTGGCGAGGATGTGGAGAGAGAGGAATACTCCTTCATTGCTGGTGGGAATGCAAACTAGTACAGCCACTTTGAAAATCTATCTGGTGCTATCTCAGAAAACTGGGAATAGGGCTTCCTTGAGACCCAGGTATTCCACTCCTTGGAATATACCCAGAAGATGCACCAGCACACAACAAGAAAATTTGCTCAACCATGTTCATAGCAGCCTTATTCATAATAGCCAGAACATGGAAACAGCCTAAGTGTCCCTCAGTAGAAGAATGGATAAAGAAACTGTGGTATATATACACTATGGAATACTATTCAGCTCTTAAAAACAAGAAAATCCCCAAACTTGTGGACAAATGGATTGAGCTAGAAGCGATCATAATGAGTGAGTTAACCCAAAAGCAGAAAGACTGTAATGGTATATACTCATTTATATCTGCATACTAACCCAAGGGGCATGTCCCATGAAAGCCTTCACTTACCAGGAAACTGGGACAGAGGGATGACATCCTATTGGGACTCTAGATGAGAGAAGCATGGGAGAATAGCAAAGTAGAAGGATCCAGAGCGTCCTAGAAACCTACAAGTAGAACATATGATAGGAAGATTTGGGCCCAGGAGCTCGCTCAAACTAAGGCACCAGCCAAGGACAATACAGGCGGTAAACTTTAAACCTCTACCCAGATCTTCCCAATGGACAGAACATTCTCCACAGTTGTGTGGAGAGTGGGGTCTGACTTTCACACGAACTCTGGTGCCTCATATTTGACTATGTCCCCTGGAGGGGGAGACCTAGTGGCACTCAGAGGAAAGGAAGCAGGTTACCAAGAAAAGACTTGATACCCTATGAGCATATACAGGGGGAGGAAATCCCCCTCAGGAACAGTCATAGGGGAGGGGAATAAGGGGAAAATGGGAGGGAGGGAAGAATGGGAGGATACAAGGGATGGAATAACCATTGAGATGTAACAACAATAAATTAATAAAAAAAATTTTTAAAAAGAATACATATGAAAGTATTCAACATTTGGCCTTATTATGATAATTTCAAATTGCATAAAATATGTATTAAGAGTTTATTAATTAAATTACACTTAAATTTATGATAGAAAAGTACCATTTACACATTAAAAAGGGAAATATCAAGTTAAATTTTATCTAAAATCCAATCATATTATCAATAAAGGAATCAAACAAGTATTCATGTACTCTTTTTGTTAGTAAAGATGATATCTGGATTTACCTCAATGATTCAAGAATGCATCAACAGAAAAAGAGCCAATAGTAAGAGTACAGAAGGAAATGAATCACAGCAAGTGAGAAAATTTACAATACTTTAATACCTCTGGGACAGAGACAAGTGTATAAACAGTTTTCTAAAGCAAGAGAGACTTTAATAAATTTTGTCTTTATGATGATATCAAAGCCCATCTTTATACAAGATAAAGATGGAATCAATAGGAAATATGTTAGCAAAATATTTGCCCAAACATGGAAAACCAAGAAAACTAAAACTGCATTAATAAATTTTAAAGCATAATAAAAATAATAAAGAACAATGAAATGGCAGAAACTAGAATTTATAACAAAGCAGCGTATCTCAAACTTACATGTTCACATTTGTCACTTGGTGTGCTTGTAAACTGTAAATTCTGATTCTGCCTGTAGTGAGAGGCACAAACACTTATTTCTGACAAGTTGCTTCTGAGACAGAACTATTGGTCCATTAGCAGTATCAATAAAATGAATAACTACACAAACAATGAGCAAGCCTAACATCTGAAAATGTTTCTTAGAATATAGAGAGCAAATCTGGGAGAAGAAAGATGCTAAGTAGGATGAGCAAGTCAACTAAAATAGGAGTGCATAAAAGCGACACTCAAACAAAACTTTTCAACTAAAGAAAACCTGACAAATTAGACCATGTTCCATCTGGAGCTAAAATCACTGAGTCTTGGGTAGTTAAAATTTGAAAACGTTTATACAAAGACACACATGGAACATCTGGGTGTGAAACTAATTGCTACAAAGGAAAGTAGGTAGAAATAAGGGACACACGGAATAAAATCCTATTCCTAGGACTTCCCAAACTAAATGTCAAGAGCAAAGCTAAAGCTTGGCAACCCAGCTCCCGGTGCTAACAGGCCAGGGGTCTCCAGATCAAACCTCTAAGGCCAAACTTCTATCCTCTGCTTAGCTCCCAGCAATAGGTTCTAGAGTATTCCTTTTATTTTTATCTTTTAGTTATGGGGTCACAACTCTGGTTACAGTGTGCTTACTTCAGCTGTAAACATTTTCAAGCTTTGTGCACAGTCTAATATTTCCTTTGTATTGGTTACCACTTGCTTAGCCTTTAGAAGCACACCAAATTCCAAGTATTTGTTGTTTCAGAGAACTTAAAAGTCAAAGCATCAGAAACTCATAGGAATATTTTGAACATAGTATCTGACTGGTAAAGTTGTGGAGCTGAGAGATTAGAATTCTACCACTAACTATCCACTCCAAGCCTCTTTATACATCAGTGTCCTCATGTTCTTTAAAGTTCAACGGCAATCCCTCTCCTTATCTAAAGTTTCAGTTACCTGTACCCACTTATAATCTGAAAATTCTAAGTGGAAGATTCCAGAAATAATTTATGTTTTGAATTGAAAGCTGTTCTGGATAGTGTGAGAAAAATAATTCGTCTCATCCATATGACTCTTACCATTATCAAGTGTGCTCTGTCCACACTGTATGTGCTCACTAGTCATGCACTCACTAGTCACTTAGAAGTCTTCTCATTTATCAAATTGACTATCATGATATCACAGTATGTGTGTTCAAGTAATTCCTATTTTTTCTTAATAATGGCCTTAAAACACAAAGAATAGTGATTGATTGTGACAGACACAGCAGAGAGAGAGAGAGAGCATAGAATATTTCTTTAAGTGAAAAGTTGAATGTGTAACAAGATATTTTTAAAAATAGAGACCACATTCACATGATTTTCATTTTCGGATATTGTAATATTTATTCTATTTTATTATAAATAAAATATTGATCTCTTATTGTGCATAGTTCATAAATTAAACCCTATAAAATATGCACACAGATGAAAATGTATATAAGGTTAAATATTATACATAGTTTTAGTTTTATTCAGTTAGGGGAACTCCGTGGTAAGGGGGAACTTTGGGATAAGATCTTCCTACATAGCACACAGAGATATTATAAGAAATAGTTGTAAATTTGCCTTTACAGAACTTAAGCTATTCAAAATAAAGGTTAAAAGTGTGTAAAATTTTTCAGACATTTCAACTTCCACTATGCCTAGAGAAGCAAAATACAGATTGAGACATGAGCCAATAGAATCATCTAAAAGAAATATATTTCAGGCTGGGCTTTAAAAGAAGGAAGTGTGGCTACTGACAAAATAGCAATGACAACAAATATAAACACATAAAAAGAATCCATAACTGGGCAAGCTTGAGAGAAATTAGCTTTTATTTTATTCTTACAGGCTCTTGGCCATGGCAAAGTAGAATGTGTCACTAAAGTGAAGCAGAGTACAAGTACTTTTTCCTTAGAATGTATTCTGACTATTTACTAAAAGCTGCCTATGAGACAATATAGTCTAAATAGTATTTGTACTTAAGATGAGCTATGAATTCATTTTAATAGAATATTAATATACTTTTAGGAACCTCTCAGCTTTTGAATTTCTCAGGTCCAACATACCAAATTAATGAGACTTATGATGAATTCATCTTTTAACTCTATTAGGGTCTCATTATGTTTCTTTTCTACCAAAAGAGACAGAGACGTTCACCAGCAGATTGCCAAACAGCGCTGTATTAAGCCCCCACTTGGACATATTATGCAACTTGAATATGAGGACAAGAGGTGGAATAACTAAAGAGAAATTCATATTACAGCTACTTCCAGAATCTAGGGGAATTTTGAACAGTATATTAGGCAAATTCTGGTGATTGCAAGTAAATTGACAAACGCCAAAATGGATTGTAATAATCACCTAATCTGAGCCTCTGTTATAAAGTGCAAATTCTCACTGCAAGAACAACACTTGCTCTCATGCCCTGACATATAACCATGTCCCATAGGATACTCGCTATCACAAATGAGAATTTACTACATCTGAGCAGTTTTCATTATGGCAGTTGCCTATTGTCTTCCTGACCAGACAGTCTTCCTATGATATAATTCAGCAGAAAGAGTGAGCTTTTTAGATTCATTCAGAAACAAACAAACAAAAAATTTCCCATTCTGCCACTTACAAGTTTTTGTCTTTGAGTATCTTTTTAAATCTCTCTGCTTCTCAACTTCCTCACCTATAAAACAAGGAAAATATCCTCCACCTCTTAGCTATTTGTTCTATACTTTATGTTATAAATGAAAAGTGCAGAGTATTCTTCTGACTCACACAATTGCTCAATGGTTAAAGCACTATCCAAAGAATTTGCTTCAGCTGTACCATCTGGTGTTGGTGTTTTAATCTCTTCTTCATGGGCATATGACAGCCCTTTAAATACATCTATGGTGAATGTGTTCTGCAACTGTTCTTCACCCTCCTATCCTCATCAAGCTCCTGAACTGGTTTTGTTTGTTTGTTTTTACTTTTTATTGACTCTTTGTGATTTTTCCTATCATACACCACAATTGCATTCATCTCCCCGTCCCTTTGTATCTGCCTTATGCTCTCGCATCCTCCCCCACACCAAAAGAACAGAAAACAAAATAAAATTTAAAAAAATATTGTCATGAAAGCTGTAGTGTATCACAGTGTGTTACCCAGTATACATTTTTGTCCACACATCTTTAAGTGTAAATGTTTATGATTCCAAATCTCCCAGGAGGCCTGGATGCCACCCCAGAAGTGCAGGCTTCTCCTAAAGAAAGCTCCAAGTGCTGTCAGCTTCCAGGTAGACAAGAGTGAATGAAGTTCACAGTCAAAGGTTCTTCCTATCCCAGGAATTGAGGGCTAAGAAGAGTGGAACATGAAACCGAGATCCATGCCAGGAGATCTCCAGGTCAGCCGAAGGTGTCAGAGAAACAATTTCTCTGCAGCAAGTTTTAGTATTCTTTTAGCAGAGCTGCAAACATCAGGCCAGCTGGCAGCAGGGAACTCTGAGCTCCAAAACCCAAGCCAGAGAGCAACCAGTGCCCAGGCTGACTCAGGCAAGTTGGTGGCTCCTTTGAGAACAGCTGGTAACAGAGGCTTGGAGCTCTGAAACCGAGAGACAGTGGGGGAACACAGTTTAGTTTAAGGCAGACAGAATGGCTGCTTCAGGCACATCTGGCCATTTGCCTTCACAGATGGGCACTGCAGTGGGCAGAGTGGTGCAAGAAAGATGGCGGCAGCAATCCTCAATGACACATTGGTGAATGGCGGAAGCTTGTGGTGGTCAGCAAGCATGTGGCTGCCTGATTGGCAGATAAGCCTTGGGGCCCAGCAGTAACTCAGTAATCTTCTTCTTGTTCTTCTTCTTGTTCTTGTTCTTGTTGTTGTTGTTGTTGTTGTTGTTGTTGTTGTTGTTGTTGTTCTTCTTCTTCTTCTTCTTCTTCTTCTTCTTCTTCTTCTTCTTCTTCTTCTTCTTCTTCTTCTTCTTCTTCTTCTTCTTTTTGGTTTTTTGAAACAGGGTTTCTCTGTTGTCCTGGACTCGCTTTGTAGACCAGGCTGGCCTTGAACTCACAGCACTCCACTTGCCTCTGCCTCCCGAGTGCTGGGATTAAAGGCATGCCAGCAGTAACTTCTTCTTGGAAAAGGGGAGTCCTTCTTTCCCCAGAATAAATGACAAGTCTCAGACAATTACTATGGAAGAATGGAGTGAGAGAACATTTATTTTGTGAATTGAGGACATTAATTATAAACTTTGGGCAGAGAGAGAGGTTTTAGATCTGCAGGACAGGCCCTTTCATGCACTCCAGCAGATCATAGATGGGATAGATGTTGGGGTGGGGCAAGTCAAATCTATGGATCTGAGCCTGGGAGTTAGAATTGATCAGCTCTCCTGCATGTACAACCAGGGTGAGCTCATCAGCACTACCCTGACATCTCACCCAATGCTGGAGCTAGCAAAGTACAGAGGCAGTTCTCCTCCTCTTTTGGCCTCTGGCCAGATCATCTGTACCTTTGCCACCAGGTCCAGCTCTGCTGTGCCACCCAGGCACAAGTTACAGGGACTGGTCTCCTGAGGGCTGCATAAAGTGGGGTGTGGGGACAGCTCTCCTGTTCTCATGACTTTGGGCGCAGCTCTCCTGCCTCCCTTGTGAGGACTGGAGGGAATCTCTCCATTGCCCAAGCCACCCCATGGTAAACAAGGACTGAGACAAGCTTTTCCAGGCTCATCTGCTGCCCTTCCATCAGTGTCAGCTTTTTACTGCGCTGTCTATAAGAGGGGTGGGGCCAGCTCAGCATGGTGCCTCAGGATGGAGTCCATATCAAAGACATCTGCCTGGCCTTTAATAGTAACATAAGCCTGGGACATCAATACAGACCCCAGCTGCCATAGGACCAAAGACCTAGACATGGGCCCCTACAGCAGCATAGGGCAGGATGGCCCCATGGCCTCTGATGGTAGCAGAAGCCACTCAGATCAGCTTGTTTCCCTATGGCAACACAGCCCACAGATGTCTACATGGTATCCTATAGCTGCCCAGATCACAGATAGCATCTTGGCCTTTGGTGGTAACTCAGGCCACAGACAAACACAAAGACCGCAGCTTTAGTAGGATCATGGACCCGGATATAGTCCTTGGCTGCATCTGGGGCCAGGACTTCATCATGGCTTCTTCGTATCTGCCTCTTCCTCACCACTGTCAAGTCTCAAATTCCACCTTCCTCCTCAGTGTATGAACCTCTTGGATCAATTCTTTGTCATCTCTCGACTGAGTACTTCATCTTTTCCATCTCTCCATCACCCATTTGTCCATTGCAGTGGTACCTGTGGCAGATGCTTGAATGTCGTTCATCCAGCCTCCCCTCACTAGTGGGACTGGGGAAGGCACTGATGGGTCTCTCTTTTGACCTTGGTCCAGCTGGCCCTGCTCCTGTAACTTTTTATGGTGCTATTTGATACCATGTCATTATGCCACTGAAGACTACAGGGATAATCCAACACAACAGGATGTGAATGATCAAATAGATGGCTCAGTAGTTGTACCATCATCAATGAGAGTATATAGAATAATTCAGATGGACGTTTCAGTTCAAATCTCTACAAGTTGAGAGAAACCAATGCAACTATACTTTGCATAAATGGACTTGATTATCTGGCCTATACCTTCTTATGAAAAGTATCATCTGACTGAGTAAAAAAATTTTAAGCCTCAAAGTCACTTTTACAGGACACATCTAAATACACAGAAGTTTAATGTAAATTTATGAAAAAGTATATCAAAAATACTAATTTTAAAACTGATAACAATATCAATATCAAAAATAGTCTTAGCAGTAAAAAGATTGAGTAATAAAGATAATCACTACACAAAGGGCTCACTGCATCAAAAAGATACAATTTTATATAAATATGTACCTAAGAGTTTATGAAATATATTTGAAGAAAAATGTCTGAAATGCAGATAAATGGACAAATGTACATACTTCTGGAAGTTTCTAACATACCCTTCAGTAACTGTTATGTCAAACAGCAGCAATAACAAACCAATAAATATACAAAAATTGAACAAGTTTGATCTAGTGTCCATCTATAGACGTGTGCATCTAACATCTGAGAGCACATGTATTTTTAAACACATATGGCTTAAAATCAGCTGTATTTAAGCAATAAAATCAATCTCATTTTAGAAAATCTATAACTCATGTGCTTCAATGTGTGAGTAAAACAGGGTGAATAGAAAATAGCAAAGGAATATCAAAGAAATTTATGTTTGAAAATTCAAACTATATCTCCAAATTACTCAAGAGTAATAGAATAAAAATTTGAAAACTCATTGAAGTGAAAAATAAGAAAATACTAATTGAAAGTCATAAAATGCTGCTGAATTCACAGTTTTACAAACTAACTATATACAATTTAAAGTATCCAAAGTAAATATACACATGAATGCATATATTTGGCCTTAAATACTTATAGAAAAAAAACAAACTTTGAAAAAATTAATTAGCTACAAAGTGTCTCAGGGTATACTCATAATCTCAGAATTCAGGAGGCCCAGTTTACACAGTGAAACACTGCCTTTAAAAATTAAAAACAAAAAAGAAAGAAGCTAGCAAAAAGAACAAGCAAAAGAAAAATAATAGTTAAAATGGAAGATGAATATAAAACAAGAAATTAACGAAGACAGAAATCAAAGTATACTAGAATAAAACAATAGATTGAAATGTTGGCTCCTAACAAAAATAATGCTGTCACCCCTCTGACAAAAGCAAGTGAGAAAATAAGGGCACAAATAATATTTACAATAGAAAGGGAATGCAACTACGACTGTAGTAGCTATTACAAAGCTAATCAGAAAATCTCATGAACCGTTTAGGTGAAATGTCCATATTCCCAGAAAAGTATGAACTTCTAGACAAAATAAATTAGAAAAATCATAATTCCCATTCATTATAAAAAATTTAGATGTATAATGTTCTGTAACAACCACATGTTCACAGCTGCAATTTCTGGGCTAATATGTTATCTTTGCTGGAACTGGTTAAAGCTACATCTCATATGAGGCACATGGGCCACTTAACTAGCATCCCTAGCATCACGAATAAGAAGGGGCAACCAGTTACAAAGGTCAGGCATGCATGCAGATGCACCAGCAGTGAGTGGAAACCAAAGCAGCGCAAAGCTCTGCAGCAGGCTCACAGTATGGTCTGGGCTTGGCCAGACATCGCTTTTGGGTTTTGAGCTAAGAAGAGACACCATATGGATTTGATAAAAAACAAACAATAGGAAAGTAACAATAAAGCCAGTCCCCTAGGGTTCTGCAACAAGGCCATTGCTACTTCTAAATAAGAAATGCATGCCACTCCTAAAAGTGGGGACCCCAGCCGAGACCAAACAGCCACTGTGGACATCAACTTACTAACAGGGACAGGAGAATGAGCTAAGGTCCATCCAATTCAACTGCCATAAGGGTAGGCAGTACTGTCATTATCCCAGAAGGCCCAGGACTGCACACACCAGGGAAATGCCATGGCCCTGAAGCTTATGCTGTCCACTTGTCTTTAAATGGTACCAATGATTACATGGAATGTCTCTAGCAACCAGATAAGGGACAGAAAAATAATTCACAAACAGATCAGGCGAGGCTATCAGTGTTGCTAAAAAATGAGCTAGTGCAGCATAGCAAACCCATTCAGGCACAGCCTCAGTAGCAAAGTGGGAAGATTATCCTAGTGGATAAGGCTCCAGATAGGGTACCTAGAGGAAGAGAAGTGCTGCACTGCTGGACGACATCAAACAGACAGTGAAGAGTACTCTTGCTTGTTGTCCAGGGGTCTGTAAGAAACGAGACTAAAAGATCAATGATGCAAAGGCCTGGAGTAGAGGCTTGATACAGCTGGACCTATGTAGCATCTCAAGTGTAACATGAGTACAACACATATTAACCTGGCCAAAGCCAACACTTTGTAGAGAAAGCAATCAAATGCCAAAGAGACAGAAATGCCCAGCCTGTGTCTTTGAGCACAACAGTGACAGCACAGCAAGCATGACTAGAATAATGATGGTATCACAGATAGAAGCAGTGAATTGAGCCAAGGACAAAGGCTCCCCTATCCTGACTAAGATGGACCTAGAACAGAGGTTCACAATCCATGGGCCATGACCCCAATGGGGGTTGCATATCAGATACACTTCATATTAGATATTTCCATTACAATACGTAACAGTAGCAGCATTTCAATTATGAAGTAGCAACAAAAACAATTTTATGTTTGGAGGGTGACAACAACATGAAGAGCTGTATTAAAGGGTCACAGTAGTTGGAAGGTTGAGAACCACCATCCTAGATGTCGCTACTACCAACTGTCCAACCTGGCAGGAAGAGACATGGCCAGCAAAATCTGGAAAAACTCTAAACATGAGCACAAGTCCCTATTCACATTGCACATCACGTATACACTCAGCAGTCATCTTTCTTGCTTCTACATCTGCTTTCTACATTTGTATTATCACTGTGGCTCAATTTACCAGATAATTGCCTACTAGTTTCAGCAGGGGTTCTGCTAGCTTCCACTTTTACCTATAGTATGGGAATTCTTACATATTATTGGGCTTTTTTGTTTTGTGAGTATTGAGGCAAGCCTCTGAAAGGATTCTGTAGACTCTTCACAATGAAACAGAAGTTTCATACTAACAAGAGTTACTGCAGCTTTGAAAAGGTTTATAAAGCTACAGGAACCCAGACTGAGCACATTCAGCTGCAGATGCAGAGCAAGCAGCTGGAATTTACTGAAAACTTACTGCCAGACTCTGAAGAAGTTCTACAAATAAAAAAGGACAAAGAGAGAAAATGTGCTTCTATTTTCTCATAAGCATGAATCAGTGGACACAGATACATGTGCATGCATATGATAACCCAGACATACATGCAGGCAAAACCATCATAAACATAAAATAAAAATAAGTAAATCTCAAAAATAAAAATAATATATAAAAAGAACATAGGTAAAACACTAAGAATAATGAAGTTAGAGACCGTGTTCCTGAGAACCAGAGTGGCAAAATTACAGGTGAAATGAAGCATCTAAGATACCCTCCCATGAGCAGAGACACCAAATCAAAAGAACCACATCAGTATTGCAGACACCTTTAGAAACCTGCAAAGTTAGAGGATAAAACTGGAAGATGGATGTGGTCATTTTTGCCTTGGACAATACAGGCAACAGCATGGAGAATGGAATACTAAGGATATAGGAACTAGTTAGAGGCTATGACAGTAGTCATATAAATATATGATTCCCCTGTTTCTTTTTTTAATGTGTCTATTAGAAAATCGTAAGCCCTATATAGAGCTTATACTGTATTTATATTAGATAGGGCTAAATAATATATTTATAATCATCTTTATCAAGTAGTAATATATTGAAAATATTTCTTGTTAATTCTACAGACAGTAAAATGAAGACATAACTCACAATGAAATCAGGAGTACAGTAGTCATTTGTAAGCAGTCATTTGTTAGGAGCTAAATTGGCTGGTCTATATGTTTTTCCTCATCATTGTCAGTATGAAGAACAGTCACAGGTAGGAAGGAAAGATGTCATGAATGATTGTAGTAAGAATAGAACAACCTTTAAAAGATTAATTGTTAATATTTTTGTATGTGTACATGCCATGCATATGCAGGTGCTCTTGTAAGCCATAAAACATCAGAGTCTCTGTAGCTTGAGTTACCTGCAATTGTAATAATGACCTTCTAACCAAGGATGCTGGGAACCACACTCAGGTTCTTTAGAAAAACAAGCACTCTTAATCATTTTGGACCATCTCCCTAGCACCCAGAAAAGGACCTTTAAAGTCCTGACAATGTGAGATTATGAAACAATCAGAATATGAAGATGCTAAGTTCAAATTTAAAGAGTTATGTCCTTTGAAGTGGGGTTGAGAAGGATCATGTGTTGTTGAGAGGATCTAGATGAACAATTGCATATCATCCTGCCTTAGCCATCTGGAAAACAGCAAACATCCTGAAGGTACCTTCCTGTATGTATCAGCTGGGGTTGACAGGAGGATAAATGAGTCCCAGGCTGAGGATGTAGCTCAGTGGTACAACATTTTTCTAGCACATTCAAAGTGCTATGCTTGATTACTAATAAATATATTAGTAATAATAATATAAATATATATCAATAAATATATATTTCTTTAAACTACTGTTTTTGTCTGATTCTTTGCTCAGATACCCACTAACATTTTTAGAAATAGAAAATATTTTTTTCTTCGGTGTAAGGCATAGGCTTGCAAAGATTCTCTCAGTAGGATGCTACCTAAAAGTGAACTCTAATGACCAAAAAAATTAAGCTTAATGGGTCGGAGTTGGGGCTACTGAAACCTCAGATTGTATGGGGCCCGATAGCAGGAAGATACAGCAACATCCCACAGTAGCCATAAATGATGTTAATATCTTCTACAAATTACAAGTTGAACAAACCATTTTGTTGTCAACACCAGATAAACACTTAATTTGTTTTTACTTCTTGGAAGTTTAAGGAGGGTTGGTTTTGCTGTCCTTTAAGCTCATCTGTCTATTAAAAAGGACAATTTTTACTTAAAATGCATAATACTGTATTTGAGTGGAATAGCAACCAAATCCACAGTCATAGCAGTTGTTGATGATAATGTATGAATAAGATAATTCAAAAATTCATCACTAAGTACATTCTCACTGATCCCACTAACATCCACAAACCTCTGGGCTACTAATGTTCAATTAATTCAAATATCAAAAAGAAGAAAGCTGCTCAGGAGCGTCTTTGCTGTGAATGCCAAGGAAACTAAAAACCTCTTTTCATTCTATGGAGGTCAGGGATGTTGCAGAGAGCGTGATATGGAAATCGCTGCCAGCTTTGTAAAAGATAAACAGGAAATGCTACCTCTGGCCATGTTTAGACATGAAACACTAGTTCAATGACAAATAGACACAACCAGATCCAACTGAGTTTCTCATCTAACAGACCTTGGACCACTTTCAATTTGTGTGTTCTGCTCAGTACTGTTATGCTACTAATAACCAAGACTAGTAACTCCTCTAGCCCCTCTGTCTTCTGTCATATCCCTGAATAACTCTAGCTGGGATGTGGAGAAAAGATCAAGGTGCATTTAAATCGGTCACTTTCACATCTGAGCACCAAGGAATATTTTATATTTAAGGAAACTGAGGTTTTTCTATTACCTACTTAGTTTCTCTATTACCTAAGAGTTTGGCTTAACTATACTGAAATAGGAGGAATATGTGCATGTTCATTCCTGCCTAAAATTCATTGTTTTTTAACACACACCCACACCCACAACCACACGCTCACACACCCACTCTCTCACACACACTCACACACACTCATACACACACACACACACACACACACACACACAGTTTCAATGGTAAGCCCAATAAATGTATAGAAGCTTATTCTGAACTTGTGATTTTATTTTAAATCACTTATAGAAAAAGAGCCTTAAATCTTTCACTCATAAAACAAAAATAAGTACATACCGAAAACTGGCCTGTCTTGTCTTCCCCCAATAGGTGATGATGTGTTTAGTCCTACCACAATTTGCTATGCCACCGTGAATTGATTTGAATAGGAAGCCTCCTTTTTTCTAAGGAGAAAGGGAGGATGGGGGTTGAGAGGAAAGGAGGAAGGGGAAGCTTTAGGGATACAAAGTAGATAAATAAATTAATTAGTGCTGAATTAATGTTTAAATTAATGTTTAAAAAGTCATTCTTCTTCCTATCAGAGATTATAGCAGGAAAATAAAACTCAGTAAATATGCCATTAAGGTCTGCAAATATACAGGGTGCATAAGCCATAGGACAACCATTACAAAGAGACGTAGCATTGTTTGTGAGTACAGGAACATGGCTTCATACTCACTAGTAATGGCAAAATGTTCTTAGTAGACTCTGTTTTTCAGCTTGGTCTGAGGGTTACACCAAGCTTCATCATCCACAGGACTCCTTTCTTTGATAAACTTGTTAAAAGTCTCTACAGTATCCACTAGCATGTAACTTCAGGACCCCAGAATTCCATCTGTTGGGAGACTTAATGAGCTGCAAAAACTCTGCATACTTGTAGGGAGTACAGCTGCTAAAGGCAACTCCATGGGACACCACTTGCCCCTCTAACAACACACATAACTTGAGGAGAGTTCTCTTCGTCTCTAATACTCTTTCCCCTGAGATCATTTCTTGCCCATACTAAATGGGCACAAGTCCTTTTTGCACTAAGTTACCAGTTATATATGGAATTATGACCTGTGCTTATTAGAACCTTGGTCTAACAAGTTCCCCTCACAGACCTCACCCACAATCCCACACTTGGCAGACCAGCAGACCAACCTCAGAAAGTAGCATACCTGATGCTGACTCAAAAACAGAGAAAACCACATAGAAAACCATGAATTGCTGTCTTTGTTCCCCACGTTGGTATTCACCACATCCACCCTCAGAATGTGCCAAATCCTTCCAAGGAAAATAGGAGATTTTCTGGTTCAGGAAGGCAGTGCTTAAAATGCTGGACTCTACAAACCACAGGATGGTGAAGATTTCTAGGAGGCAGAATCTCAAAAAAACCTTTGTTTTCTAAGTCAGAAAATTGAGCTGCCGTTTTAGTCCACTACTCTATTATGATAAAAGGAAAGGGGAAATGTCAGCACAGACTGATCAGGACCAAACAGAACCATCTGATTAATATCAGAGAAAGATCAATTATTGTACACCTAGGTGTGAGAGGCATTCACAAATAAGTTGGCCATTTGGCAACCATACATTCCTAACCTTTTTCTTAAAGAAAAAACCCTTCCTTATAGCACATATCTTTTCCTAAAATTACCAAAACAAGCATGAGCCTTTGACACAAGCACCAAGGCAAGCAACAAAAGAAAAAAACTAAGTTATCACACGCTGTCATGCATGCTCTGAGTATCAAATCACTTGGAAATAAAGGTTACCCATAGATGTTAAAAGAAAAGTCCCTCTAGAGAGTGAGTGTTAGTGGCATGCTGGCAACACCAGTGAGATGGGGCAATAGTAAACAAACACAGAGCAGCAGAAGTTCCAGCTAAAGTCCACAAGATATCCTTCTCTGGGCTAGCACAGGTCAAATCTATTCTGTTTGTCCTGCACAGGATTTCCCCAAATACATGATCAGTTGTTGACATAAAAAGAGTAAGAGGCTTGACAGTAAAAACAAAACAAAACTCTATTTCTATCTCTTCTGGGAAAATAGATTTTGGCACCTCCATGAAGAAGTCTACACTGCCTGATGTCCCCCATTGTCCCGCCTCTGCTGATAATGCTATACAATCCTGGCACCACTCCTATATAACTGTTTCAACCAATTCTACTTTAAGGATCTCTGGGCTGAAAAAAAAAAGTGAAAGAGGGTTGGCGCTTGTAAGTCAGTGAGCACCAACGGTTCACCTTTCCCCAGTAGTGAACAGAAAGCTAAGAATGTTGAAGCCAGGGAGCTAGGTGAGGTACCACTGAGCTGTGAGGCCTGAAATGGCAGCACCCATGGAACTCAGAGGCTGAACCTGAAGTGCTCCAGCAGGGACTTTATGCCTTATGTCGGGAACAAGAATTGCACATCTGACAAACAATGACATAAGGAGACAGCAGGTGATGGATTCCACCTATCACAGTTATCCCATCTCTGTTCAGGTGCCTGGCATTGGGAGAGAGTGGGGAAGTAAGAGAAAGATCTCAGTAGCTGCGACTTCGTAAGAAAAAAAAGAAAAAAAATTTGTTTTCAAGGGACATTGACTACAGAGGCACAAAACAGTTTGGAATCGATTCCTGAATTAGAAAACCCATATATCCTACAGTCCAGTAACTTACCTACTAGGTATATTTACAGAAGAAACTCTTGCACATGTATGAAAAGAGACATATTTAAGAACAGGCAAACCAGACATGGTGGCTCAAATCTATAATCCCAATGCTTGGGAGCCTAAGGCAAGAAGATTGCTATAACTCTGAAGACAATTTGAGCTATGTAATGAGTCCCATGCCAGCAAAACTAAATTGTTAATAAAACTAAAACTCATAGGCATCACTATACACAACAACAAGTACCAAAACCAACCAACAGGAGAGTAGTAGTTCTAATCAACAGGAGAGTAAATGAGATAAACACAGTGAGTTGTTACACAGAAGACAAAATAAATAAATGTAACACAACATTAAAAATTATATTATATATATATTTTATTAATTTATTCATATTACATCTCAATGGTTACCCGATCCCTTGTATCCTCCCATCCCTCCATCCCTCCCATTTCCCCTTATTCCCTCCCCTATGACTGTGACTGAGGGAGAGCTCTTCCCCCTGTATATGCTCATAGGTATCAAGTCTCTTCTTGGTAGCCTGCTATCCTTCCTCTGGATATGTGTAATTGTCAAAAGGCATAATAGGGACATAGTTATTCTTTAGCTAAAGACAACACAGAAATAGAGAAAATGACAAGAAGAGAAGGGTAAGGAGGGAGTGAGGGAAGATGGGAAGGAGAGAGAAAGAGAGAGAGGGGGGAGGGAGAACATGAATGCAGTAAAACTGTATGAAAAGTTAAGCAAGGACAAACTACAGGGCTCAAGATGATTAGCTCAGGTAGGAGTTGGCAAGAGAATTGAAGCAGAACTGTGCATTATAGTTGGAACCCAGACTGCTGTGTGTGTTGTGTTCTTGTGTGCTTATTGTGCTATCAAAGGTGAAATTCAAACTGAAAATTTCAGATTCTGAAATGTTCTTTGGAATTGTCTTTTCCCAGCATGAAAGGTCCACTGGGAACAACATGGCCAGCATGTTTAAGAGCCCACAGTGTTTAAAGATCTGACTTCTAAATCATTACATGATTTCCCCTTTCATTTACTCCCTCCAAACCATCCCATATATCCCTCCTTGCTCTCCTTCTTTTTTCATTATGTTGTTACAAATATAAATATGTGGATATATATGTATATATTCAGGAATAATTTTATAGCACTGAGAGAAAACAAGAACTATCCTTTGGCATATTTTAAATATATCTGTTAGATAACCACAAAGCTTTTCTTTGAAATTCAGAAAAGATAAAAAAAATCCAATTTTTAAAAAAGCTGAGTGAATATATCACAGTAAATCTATCCTAGAAGAAACAATAAAGTAAGTTACTCAAATTGATGTTTGCAAAAAAATTCAAAAGATAAAACTCACAGGTAAAGGTAATTTTATAAATCTGGAGTGCTATAATATATTATCAATGAATGCACAAGGCATTCATACCCATAGAAAGAATGCTACAGTGGAAGGCAATTCATTACTATCATAAATTTAGGCAACACACAAATATGTTAAATTTCTCAAAACATAAAAATGCTGCATAGCACGTTTGATGAAAAATTGTCACTTTTTGAACATGAAAAATTAGTTAAAGATAAATGATATTCTGAGAAAATGGAGGAAGAGAATCAGAAAGTGAGAGAAGGAAGCACATGGTAAGGGTCACACAAGTCACTATATCTGCCTTGGAGTATCTTCCTGCAGTTTTTCTCTGCTAGGTTCTAATTTTCAGGTAACAATGTAAGTTTTCAACCTGCATGTAAAGGTTGTAAAAGGATTCTCTGAGTAAGGAAAATTCCTCAGGACATTTTAAATATTGCTATATTTCAGTTCATTTTCATGAGTCATATATTCTCACAGAACTTCTATTTAAAGGAAAATAAAGTTTAGAAATATCCATGGACTCTATTTTAAAAGAATGTCATTGTAAATTTTCTTTTTAAAAATCCTACTCTTGCTTTCTTGTAAATGACATTTTGGTACTAGGGAAGAAATAGAGATTAGAGTTTGAACTCCAGTAAAAGATATTGGCAGTGTGTGGAAAGGGTACACTAGCAAAATAAATGATGCTAAAGCATGCTTTTCAAGACTTTCCCCCTTCAAAAGTAATTTCCTAATAAATTTAGGGCAATATTTCTGTGAGAAAGATGCTCAGCATCCACCAAATATCTATATGTTCTTTCTCATTTTCCAATACCTTTTTCATAGGTGGCACCAAGTGGATACTTCTGATCAATGAGCTATAAGAAGACAGTTGTTATAACAGAATATACAAAGAAGCCGTTTAGTTCCAGACATCGGTGTATGGAAAGCAAAGTCCTGGAAAATTGCCTAAGCAGCACCATGGAGATTTGCACAAGAAAAAGAAGTGTAGTGTTGTTAAGCTACAGAGATTTCAAGGTTGATTTAGGACTTCAGCTTAGCCTTGTATATTATGAACAAAATCTATTCTAATATGGACCCAAACTTCTCCATTCAAATAAAGGGAGGGATGACATGGCTTACTAATCAATAACTTTTTTTTTTTTTTTTTTTTGGTTAAGAGGTAGATCTGGTTTGTTGCCTGCTTTTGTATGTAAAGTTTTATTGAAACACAGTGTTTTGTGAACTTTTTCTACAATTGTTTAATCCTTTCCGATATGATGCTGGTGTATATCAAGCAGACATGAAGACTAAGGAACCCCAATGAAAACAAACACATTGCCTCTATTTCTCATTCAAATAAGTATATTCTAATAGATAACATAGCATTGTACAGGTAGACCTGAATGTTCATATTAAAATCCTTGTCTCTACATAGATGGTTTCAAATGAGATTAAAAACAATAAATATGAGAACTATTTAATAATCACCCTAGGGTCATCTATAGAGGATAAAGAGATTTACTTTGATATAGGCCTAGAAAAAGTTAAGATTCTTCTGCAACCTAAAACATGAGTGAGAGTTAGCAAAGTAAAATAGGGAAATAAAGAGTATGGGTTCCTACCACCAGACGGTAAGTACACAAAGCCAAGTGGAGCTGGGCTTTTGTGCTACTTTATTGGGCTCCTATATTTACCACCCTTCTCTAGCACAACCCCTTCCAAAACCCCAACACTAGTTAAGTGAGGAAAGGCTTAGAGTGGAAAGAGGGCATAGAGCTTTATAGAAACCTTCCTGCTGATTTTGGGCATTGAGCTCCTTGGAGCAAGTTCTATCTGTGTCATTAGAATATCTCTAACCAACAACCACCAAGCCAGCAACAGCAAAAGTAGCAGTAGGAACCAGCAGTAGCAGGAGGAGCAGCAGCTGCCACAGGCCCTCTCAGGGCTCTTGCATTTATATCTTTTTATAGCATTCCCAGATTTCCAAATATAAAATATCCTCAGATGGCAAAAATCATGCTCCTGCTAGAGCTTAAGAGAAATTATAATTAGCTGTTATGGACAATTTGATGCAGCCTCATATCCCACACCTGGGATTAAAACACACACACACACACACACACACACACACACACACACTATAATGGAATTTTCAAAGAAATAAAAATTTTGACTGTAGCCAGAGTGCAAGAATCATCACTATATATTTGACAAACTGGAAAAGATCAATAAGCACACGTCAGGGCTCAAAATGGAGTAACAAAACCATTCCAGAGTAGGAAGTGGCAGATAGATCATAGAAAAAGACCTTGTTTTATAAACACACAACTAATAAGATTGTGTATCAGAAAATTCACTCTGGAATGGAGTGCAAGCTGAAAGTTAAGTGGTGGTCATGACCTGTCTAAAGGAAGATTGATGGAATCAGACAAGAAACTTCTGTTCCAACATATGTGGAGAGACTGGAGTCTTGGGTACAGGGCCAACTTTTCCTCCACAAATTACCACAGATCCACAAAGCTTAACAAAAGCAGATCCAATTTTCAGACTCAGTAAAGAAAGTACTGAAATTCCTGTAGCTTTTGAGAAAATTCTAACTTAGAAGGAGGTCACCATTGTCCTACCACAGAGAAGTGAGGCCAACTTCAAACAGAGCCTAGATGCACCTCTGGGATAGATGGCAGAGTCTCAAGTTTGAAAGTTACAGTACACAGGGTCACATAGAAAAAGCTATGTATTCTGGGAATCTAAAAGTCCACATCAGTGTACCCAGAAAATCAATTTCTGAGAGCTGGGTTGAACATTTACAAAGTAAATTATCCAAATCTATAGAGAGTGGCTGCTGTTTGCTTTTAAACAGCAGAAATTGGGTCTGAGCTTCAGTGGAAAATATTAGTATACTAGTGTAATGAGATGAAAGCAAACCTTACAAATAAGGTGAAAATGAGTACCAAACATAAAACATGCATTTTCATCAAAGTTATATCATCATCCCCAAAGCAGTGAAAATTACTTAGTGAGGAGGGGCAAAGTAATCTTAATTCTTACAGTACTTTGTGGCCCCTGAAGAACTTTATTTAGAGATTTATATTTTAAGTACTCAAACTTCATGAGGGAAGGGGCCATAATTGGGGGAAAATTGTCCAAGAAAAGCTCCTTTGGGGTAAAATAATAATAAAAGTATTGAGAAATACTTCTCTAGAATACTCACTATTGATTGATCTTAAAAAAAAAAAAAAAAAAAAAAAAAAAAAAAAAAAAAAAAAAAAACCTTGGAGTCTTCAGAAGAATTAGTTTGTAAGCTAGAGAAATTCAGAGATTTCCAGAAAACCATTCCACCAAAACATAAATTAACCAAAGTTCAAACTGATCAGCCATTATTTAACTACTTTTATATATGAGTGCACATATGCACGCATGCACTAGCACATGCACACACAGACCTCATCAATATTCTTTATCATACAATAAAAATCGATACAGATGCAAAGAAAATGTGATCTATTTTTTTTTCAATTAAATAATCAACATAAACCAATATGAAGTTAATATAGTGTCAGGTTTAATAGATAAAGGTATTAAAATAGCTGCTGTAAATATGTTGAAGACATTAAAGATGTATTCCAAAGAATTAAAAGAAAATACAGTCTTAATTACTGAGTAAACTGGAGGGGAAGTTCTTTTAGACAAGTAGATTCAAATTTAAATTGTGAGAAAGGAAAACACAGTAACAGAACTTGTCAGATCTGGGAGATAGTCAAAGATGTGGGGTGAGGATGGGTGTATTCAATGATGACAAACGAATATGGACAATAAAGTTACGGGGAGTCCCAAAAGATTTACTTATAAACTGTAGAGGGTATGATACCATTATAAATGGGATTAGTAACTCTACAGGGGATATAGGTTGACATTATTCCAAAACTCAAAAAATACATGGTCAGTCTGTAGAGATTTCGCAGGGTCAGATAATAAAATGACCTAGAACAATTAGGTCTAGATAGATAATTGCATAACTGATTTGTTGCTAAGTCAGGAATATATTTCACACACACACACACACACACACACACACACACACACACACACACAC
>OU015748.1:63576897-63597406 GCA_907169655.1 Acomys percivali | reverse complement strand
CACACACACACACACACACACACACACACACACACACACACACACACACACACACCCCTATAGATAAAATCTAAATGAACTGCAAGGTCCAAAGAAGGTAATATTATATGAGATGGAAGACTGGAATCAGTGTAATAACTCTTATGCTATGCTGAATTAAATATAAGTATAGGCACATGAAATAGTGTATAAAGGTACTTAGGGCTTGGCCTGCTCTTCCACAAAGCAGTTCCAAATTTAGAAGACAATACTCATGTGCTAGTCATATATCCAATATTGTGAAAAAATAACTTAGATAATGAACTTAAATTGAAGAAATTCTTTCTGGGATCATATTTTTCAAGTTTTCTGCCATGGTTAGTTGAATCAATTGTGTTTGTAACAAGGCTGAACATCATGTTGAGCAGTATAAGATGAACAAAGCTGGAAGCTAAGTGAGAGAAAGGGGCGGGGCCCCATAATTCCCTCCCAGGACCTACCCTTAATGAGCTAATCTCCTTTCAGTAAGCTCCATCTCTAAAAGTTCCACTCCCTCCCAGCACCATTAGTTGGCAACAATTCCCTTAACATATCAGCCTCTGAGAGACATTTAAGACTCAAAGCATAATGGCCCCTGAACACCACCCATGAGATATATCCAAGTCTTAGAATAGCAAGATCGTTACTATAATTGAAACGGTGAAAATTATCAGTTAAAAATTCAAAATCTTTGCTCCTCTATAACTTTGTGGCTTTTATTCATAGTGCTAATATTACCTGAAGATATAAGTCATCTGTTGCCAATGAATAAGATCACAGTATTCAGAATTATACTACTGCTCATGAATCAGAACTTTGCAGTTTATATTAAACTCTCATTTTTGAGTGCATGCCTTTCAATGTTTTAAAAATTAGCTTCACTATGAACACAGAACCTCAAACTTTGTTTGAAATGAGAAAGTATTTATGTGGAAGACACTCTCAAACTTAGGTCCGCTTCACACAGCCTATCCTTGATGGCCTCCATGTACTCACATTTCACTCCAAGAGAAAATACCTCTTCTCTAACCACAGACAGGCCATTCCTTTTCTCTCCATTGCTAAGAAAACACTCAGGCAGAAAAAATACTTGAAGATGTAACAGGAAGTATAAAAGTTGAAAGACACAGGCTGAAAACACGCACTGGTCTTCAAATAACAGAGTCACGTAAGGCACGTAAGAAAAATTCCACAGGTCATCTAAGCAAAAAATTCCATAGGCTGGAAGTAAACTGTAAGTCTAAAGATATGAGCAACAAAGAACATGACTTAAAATAAGGTTCAGGCAACAAAGACTGAATCACTAGCTGTCCAAAAGCTTTATTTCCATTGCATGAGGGTCTTCATTTCAGACCACTTTTCTGAAACTGAAAACTGTGTATGTACAATGGTCTACTTGTCATCTCCAACTACACGTTCCATAGTTATTTTTAATTCAAGATTTCTAAGTTTTAACAGCTGAATATTTAAGGAATATACTGTTGCTCCTGAATAAAAGTGCTTTCCAATGTGCCAAACCATAACCTCAGCGAAGTGATATTTTGATATTCCAAGCACCACTAGTACATCTTCCAAACAATGCTGAATACATGAATAAATAAAACAAAACCCTGTTTCCATAGCTCATCAGGCATTCACAATACCCTTCATGGATCAGAAACCACTTACATAGTCTTTCTAGTTATTGAATCTTGACTTTTAACCCTATTGCAGCCTAACTACAATAGGATTAAGTCATAGCTGTGAGTAGATGACAATCTCTTCCATTTATCACATAGCTTTTGGTGTTGTTATAGTTTGAACATTAAATGTTCCCCACAGGAATGTGTTGAGTGCTTTTCCTGATTGGAGCACTATTTTGGAAGGTTTTGGAAACTTTAGGAGGTTGGACTTAGCAGAAAGAAAGGTATAGAAAATCATGTCCTTGGGGGGTATGTTTTTCTGTGATGCTTTCTCTGAGTGAAGAAGTTCCCCTTAACACCCTCTTGATATACTGGTTTACCATTAACACAGAAGCCAGGAGTCAGGTGACTATGCACAGAACCTTCTGAGATCATGGGCAAATTAACCTTTTTGATTTGGAGTTGTCAGTATCAGGTATTTCATCACACCAATCCAAAAATCTGACATAGTGAATAAATAGTTCACACATACAAGACAGAAAGACCTTAATTTCTTCATACAGCAATTAAAAACTATTTTTCATTTAAAAATTCCATAGCTACAAATGGGACAACCAAAAGGCAACTCAGAACAAGCCGCCTTGCATTATTGGGTCAGTAAGTTGGCTCTTTACTACACAAGGCTGATGACCCAAGTCCCATCCCTGGATGCCAGGTAAAGACAGAAGGAGAGAATTGACTCTACAAAATTGTACTTTGATATTCACACACAGATGATAAAATGTGCATACCCACCCAAAAATAATGGCATTCGTAATGCTTTATGGATAAGTTTGAAAGAATAATTGATTCCCTGGTCCATTCATGTTCCTTAAAATGCAAAAAATGACTAAACCAAATTATCTTATTAGCTCGAAGTAATAATTTCCTCATTTGTTAAGCCATTCATTCACTCAACTACTATTTACTAAGCATCAATCATTTGCCAAGTACCACATTATATGTGGAATTTTATGAACTGAGGAAATAAAATCTATGTCGTGTTAGTACCTGAAAAATGATGATACTGACTTGAAAATAGTCAAGCTTGTGAAGCAACAGATATTTAAATGCCATCTTGGCCAGCAAAGGACATGTGACTGGGCCTTGTTGTTTACTGCAGATTCACTCCACAAATTTTCTATGAATACTGAACTGAGAATTCCTTCCATGGAAATGCACGGTTAGGTTTATATGAGCTTCTGGACAAAACATTTTTATATCATCTTGGTTTATGAGTGTTCTTAAAGGTACCATATGTAATACCCATGACTCATTAATGTTGCACTCACAGGCAGCAAAGTAATCTCTCAAGTATGAAGGAAGCTTTCGGAACACAAACACTTCTATATAAAGGGCATAGACAGCCCAAAGCACTATACTTGGGCCATCTCAAATGGCATAATCACTCAGGATAAGCACAGCATACAGGAGGAAGATGATACTAAATACACCACAAAAATGATACTTGTTTGTAGCTTGAGAAAAGAAAGAGAGGAGGTTCTGGAACAAGAGCTATAATGAACAAAAAGAGAAAATTCTTTGGTATTAAACTTGGTTTTGCCAATTACTGGCTGTGTAATGTTAGGGAATTTATTTAATTACTGTGTCAGATTACCCACATCTGAATTGATGATATTACTGTATTGTGTGTATTCGATATTTAAAGACTTAACTAGACAAACAGTGTTTGGTTAAGGTCCTACTAGGCACAGACTAAGCACCATTTATCTTAGTTAACAATAATAAACATAGTAAAGCAATGGAGCACTATCTTAAACTTCCAGGAATTAAAACTATGTGAGAGGTCCAGAGCTGGTACTCAATAGCTACAACTTTTGGATCTCTTTCTGTTTTGACTTTCCCTCCACAACCCTTTTCTGCCTTGTTCCAGCTGCTTTCATATTGCCCTGGCCACAGACACTGTCAGAAGCCTATCCAGGGCACCGGATGTTCCTTCCTTCAAGAGCTTGTTCACCTAAAAGTACAGTTCACTTTAGAGGAGAGTTGCTTAGTTAAGGTTTCTGCCACTGTGATGAAACACCATGACCAAAAAGCAAGTTGTGAAGGAAAGGGTTTATTGGGCTTACTCTTTTACATCTTAGTCCATCATTGAAGCCAAGACATGGACTTGAACAGTGCAGGAACCACGAGGCAGGAGCTGATGCAGAGGTCATCTTGGGGTGTATCTTGCTGGCTTGCTTCCCATGGCTTGCTCAGCATGCCCTTTTCTAGAACCCAGAACCACCAGCTCAGGAATGGTACCACCCACAATGGACTGGAACCTCTCCAATTAATCACTACCTAAGAAAATGCCTTATGGATAAATCTTTTATTTTATTTTTTGTAATGCAATTTCTTTTTATTTCTTTTTAAATATATTTTATTAATTTCTTCATATTACATCTCAATTATTATTCCCTCCCTTTTATCCTCCTGTTCCTCTGTCTCTCTCCCATTTTCCCCTTACTCCCCTCCCCTATGACTGTGACTGAGGGGGACCTCCTCCTTGTGTATATGCTCATAGGGTATCAAGTCTCTTCTTATGGAGGCATTATCCCAATTGAGATTCCCTCCTTTCAGATAAGTCTATGTTGTGTCAAGTTGGCATAAAACTACCCAGGACAGCTGCTCTGGTGACATTTCCTTCAAGCTAGGCCTAGCTAATATTAAATGGCTAATTCTCTTTGCTGCCTGGGCCAAAGTGACTATCTGTAGGAATGCCTTCTCTAAGCCCATCAATAACTACCCAAGCCAGCCCAGCAACCTTCTTCCAAGTCACTGACAGAGTTTATAGTATGTGTTGCCACCATAGTCTTTGGTATTTAATAGTCAACAGAGAAGGGAGGCAGGAGAAATTGATCATGTGAAAAACATCAAGGCAGAAGAAGAACTGATGATGACAATGGTAGAGCTTTCTCAGAGTAAGCCTCCTAAGGGCATGTCCAAGCTTAAACATATGGAGAGTAATAAGGGCCAAAGCCACGGAGGAGAAGGGTTGAGAGACAATTGCTACTGTGCAACCATAAAGGTCATTCATCTGTGAATTGGGAAAAGGATGAGATCATAGACATTAAAGCCAACCCTGAGTAGAAGAGTTTTAGCTGGCAGGATATAAATCCCATTCTGCCAAACTCTTTAGGGCCATGGTTGCCAAAGAACACACTCACATGGCTGAAAGCAACTTATTCCCAGCATCTTTCCAGAGCTGTGCGGGTGGCACATTTGGGAGCTGGTCGCAGCCCCATTTCAAATTTCCTTGCAGCTTCATCATCTTTTGATCAGGACAACAGGCCCTTTATCATGGATTTTTATAGGACAAGCTTATCACTAGCTCCATTTAAACTTCCATAGTGAGTAGAAAATGCTTTGGCAATATACTGACCTCATTGAAAAAGATCATTCAGGATGTAGAAAACACCGACTACTTTTCATATTTGATGCATCTATCTACAAGCCACTTTTGACAGCTCACCAACAATTAGGCCTCTTTTTAACTACATCTGTCTGCAGTTATAAGAACAAACACTGCCCCCTTGAAACAACTGCATTGCAAGCTTCACAGTGGACTTCATTTTATGTGATACTCCAAAACTCCTGGGAGCCCAAAGTTACCATTCATCTCCATGGTACAGTGAAAGAAACTAATATAAATAATTTGCCAGATGTAATATGGAAAGCAGTATCAGACCAAGCATCCAATCATGTCTACACACTTTCCATCTATATGTTTTCACTGCCTAGGATATCACCAAGGTATCGCACAGCCTAAACATGATGTGATTCAAATACAAAAGAGGTTGGTTCAGTCTCTGAACTTGTGCTCTGCTAAATCCGGTCAGGAAACCATCATTATACATGGCTTTGAGTGGGTGGAAAACCGCTAAGATGAACAGAAATGAACAGCTTTTGAACACCCACTTGCAACTGAAACAATATCTTCTTCCTCCTCTTTATATCTTTTTTATTGAAAATAAATTCTTTTCTTATACAATATATCCTGACTATAGTTTTCCCTCCAATTTCCTCCTCACCTCACCTCCCTTCTGGATCCACTCTCTTTCTTTCTCTCATTTAAAAAGAACAGGTTTCTAAGAAATAAAGAAGCAAATATGACAAAAATATAATAAGATGAAGCAAAAGCTTTCATATTTAAGTTGGACAAAAAAACAACAAAAGGAAAGGAATCCAAAGAACAGGGAAAACAGTAAAAAACATGTTCTCATAGTCAGGAGTTCCATAAATATAGCAAGCTAATAGCCATAATATATACTCAGAGGATTGGGTGTAGACCTATATAGACCCTGTGATTATTGAGCTCATCTCTGTGAGCTCATATGCAGCTTCCTTAGTTGATTCAGAGAGCCTTGCTCTATTAGTGTCCTCCATCACCTCTTCCATAGAATTCTCTGAGTACTTAGGGGAGGGATTTGATGGAGACCTCTGATTTAGACTATCTTTCTTCAAGTAATATCTGGCTGTGGTTCTATGCATCTTTCCCCATCTGCTTCCAGTGAAAGCCTCTGATGTTGACCGGATAAGGCACTGATATATGAGTATAGCAGAATATCATTTTATTTTATTTTATTTTTTTGGTGAGGGGGGGACCAGTCATGTCTGGGTTTACTCTAGGTCTCTGGGCTATCTAGTCTTTGGTTTTTGGTTACACAAGCAGTCTTAGACAACTCAACTGAATGTAACCCAGTCCCACCACTGGAAGCCTTGCCTGGCTATAAGAGATGGGCATGTTGAGATTCTCTATTCTCTATACCTAACTGTCCTCACTAGGATCCACCTCATAAATTCCAGTTTCCACTGCACTAGTTTTCTACACCTCCCTGCAAATGCTCCTCAATTCCAGCAATTTCTCCCCACTCTCTCCCTTCAAACCATCTTTCCCGCTTCTCGACTTGAGCCCTCCCACTTCCATCCCCTCACTCATCTAACTGTAAAATCTATTTCCCCTTTCTTAGGAGATCCATGTGTCTCCAGTAGACCAATCCTCTTTACCTAACATCTCTCGATCTATGGATCATAGCTTGATTATCATTTACTTCATGGTTAAGATCCACTTATAAGTGAATACATGCTATATTCGTCTTTCTGAGTCTGGGCTACCTCATTCAGCATGATTTTTTTTCCCAGTTCCATCCATTTGCCTGTACATTTTTAAAAGCTGAGTAATACTCTATTGTGTAAATGTACCACATTTTCTTTTCAATTCTTCTGTTGATAAATAGGTTATTTCCAGATTCTGGCTATTATGAATAAAGCTTCAGTGAACATGGTTGGGCAAATGTTCTTATGATATGATGCCGTGTTCTTTAGATATATGCCCAAGAGTGGTATAGCTGAGTCATTAGGTAGATCAATTCCCAACTTTCTCAGGAACTGCCATATTAATTCCATAGTGGCTATACAAGTTTGCACTACCAGCAGCAACAGAGAAGTGTTCTCTTTGATCCACACTCTTGCAAATATGAGCTGTTACTTATGTTATTGATCTTAGCCATTCTGACAGGTGTAGGATGAAACTTCAATGTCGTTTTGATTTACATTTCCCTGGTGGCTAAGGATGTTGAACATTTCTTTAAGTGTTTCCCAGCCATTTGAAATACCTTTATTGAGAATTCTCTGTTTATATCTGTACCACATCCTTAAATTAGATTGTTTTGTTTTATGATATTTTGTTCCTGAGTTCTTTGCATATTTTGACTATTAGTTCTATATTAGATGTGCAGTGGGAAAAATCCTGTAGGCTGTATATTTGTCCAATTGATGGTGTCCTTTGCTTTTCAATCTCAGGAAATCCTATTTATTAATTGTTGATCTTAATGGTTGGGCTTTCAGTGTTCTGTTAAGAAAGTCATCTACTATGCCAGTGTTTCAAGGCTCTTTCCCACTTTCTCTTCTATTAGTTTCAGTTTTATGAGGTCTTTGATCTACTTGGACTTGAATTTTGTGAAGGGTGATAAAAATGGATCTATTTTCATTCTTCTGCATACAGACATCTACTTCTGCAAGTACCAACCATTGAAGATGTTTTCTTTTTTCCATTGTATGTGACTGGCTTCTTTATAAACACTCAAGCATCCATATGTTTTGGTCCATATGTGTCTGCTTTTATGCCAGTATATATGTTTTTATTAATATAGCTCTGTAGTAGCTCTGAAATTTGGGATGATAATATCTCCAGCAGTTCTTACATTGTTCAGGATTGTTTTAGCTATTTTGGGTTATATGTTTTTCCATATAAAGCTGACAATCATCCATTCAATATCTGAAAAAAAATATGTTGAAATTTTAAAGGGGATTGCATTGAATCTATAGATTTCTTTTGATAGGATGGCCATTTTTACTATGTTGATCCTACCAATCCATGAGCATGGGAAACTCTTCCATCTTCTAATATCTTCTTTTATTTCTTTCTTCAATGATTTAAAGTTTTTATCATACAAGTCTTTCACTTTCTTAGTGTTACCTCGATACTTTATATTATTTGAGACTATTGTGAAAGGTTATAGTTCTTTGGTTTCATTCTCAGACAATCTATCATTGTTTATAGGAGGGCTACCGACTTTTGTAAATTAATTTTGTATCACACTACTTTGCTAAAAAGTTTATATTAGCTATAGAAGTTCCCTGGCAGAATATTTAAGGAAATTTATATTTGAAATTATATAATCTGTAGCGAGAGAGTAATGTATAATCCTGGTGTTTATGGATTGGAGTTCCAAGCATCAATATGAATCCATATTTGGTATAGAGAGTTCAGCAACACACACATCTATTAAACACATTGTTATAACATGCAAAAAAAAAAAAAAAAAAAAAGAAATTATATAATCTGCAAATAAAGATACTGTGACTTCTTCTGTCCAATTTGTATGTCCCTGATATCCTTCAGTTTACTTACTACTCTAGCTAAAACTTCAAGTACTATCCTAAATAGATATGAAGAAAGTGGAAAACCTTGTCTTCTTCCTGATTTTACTGGAATTGCTTTGAGTTTCTCCCCATTTGATTTGATGCTGGCTTGCTGTAAATTGCCTTTATTATGTTTAGGTATGCCTTCTGTATTCCTAAGTTCCCCAGGACTTTTAGGATAAAGAGTGTTAGATTTTGTCAAAGGCCTTTAATGCATCTAATGACAAGATCATGTTTGTTTTTTTCTTTTAGTTTATTTATATGGTAGATTACACTGATTTACATATATTGACCCATTACTGCAATTCTGGAATGAAGTTTACATAATGATGGTAAATGATATTTTTTAAGTGTTCTTGGATTTGGTTTACAGTATTTTATTGAGAATTTTTGTATCTATGTTCTTAAAGGAAGTTGGTCGGTCTGTAATTCCTTTTCTTTGTTGAGTCTCTGTGATTTGAGTATCAGGGTGACTGGCCTCATAAAATGAATTGGGCAGTGTTCCTTCTGTTTCTGTTTTTTGGAGTAATTTGAGGAATATTGGTCTTAACTCTTCTTTGAAAGACTGGTAGAATGCTATGCCAAAACTATCAGGTTCTGCTGTTGTTGTTTTGTTTTGTTTTTGTCTTGTGGGCTTGGAGTCGAAAAGTTTTTGGTTTTGGTTTTTCAAGACAAGGTTTCTCTGTATAAACTTGGTTATCCTAAACTCACTTTGTAGGTCAGACTAGCCTCCAACTCTGAGAGATCCACCTTCCTCTGAGGCCTCAAGTGCTGGGATTAAAGGCATGTGCCACCATGCCTGGTGGAAGATTTTTTTAAATTAATCTTTCCTATGATATGTCTTGACTGCAGTTTCCCTTCCTTTCCTTCATGCTAGTTCCTCCTACACCTCCCTTTCCCCAGATACACTCTTCTTCAGTTTCACTTCAGAAAAGATCAGCCCTCCCAGGGGTATCAACCAAGCATGGCAAGAGAAGTTACAATAAGAACAGGCACAAACCCTCATGTCAAGACTGGGCATTGTAACCCATTAGAAGGAAAAGGGTCCCAACAGCATGAAAAAGAGCCAGAGACACCCTTCACTATAGCTGGCCAAATTTTAATGACTGTTTCTATTTCACCAGGAGTTATAGGTATATTTTAATTCTTTATCTATATTTGGTTTAACTTGGTAAGTGGTACCTATCTAGAAAATTATCCGTTTCTTTTACATTTGTCACTTTGGTGTAGTATAGGTTTTTTGAATTATATTCTTATGGTTGTCTGGATTTCCTCAGTATCTGTTGTTATGCCCACTTTTCATTTCTGATTTTGTAAATTTGCATATTCTCTATCCAACTTTTAGTTAGTAGAATAAGGGTTTGTCTATCGTGTTGGTTTTCACAAAGAACCATCCCTGTTTCACTGATTCTTTGTATTGTTCTCTTTGTTTCTATTTTACTGATTTCATTCCTCTGTTTGAGTATTGTGTGCCATCTACTACTTCATTTTGTTCTAGAGCTTTCAGATATGCTGTTAAGTTACTACAATGATATCTCTACAATTTATTATTTCAAATGTGGGCATTTTAGTGCTATGAACTTTCTCCTTAGCACTGCTTTCATTGTGTCCTATGAGCTTGGGTATATTGTGTGTTCTTTTTTATTGAATTCTAGGAAGTCTTCAATTTCTTTCTTGATTCATTTTTCATTTATAAGAGTTGTTCAGTTTCCATGAGTTTGAAAGCTTTTGGTTGTTCCTGTCCTTATTGGTATCCAGTCTTAATTGGTGGTGGTTTGATATGATGCATGGAGTCATTTTAATTTTTTGTTCTTGTTGAGACTTGCTTTCTGACCAAGTTTGTGGTCAGTTTTGGGAAAAGTTCCATGATGTGCTGAGAGGACAGTAACTTCTTTAGTATTTGGGTAGATATCTGTTAGGTCTATTTAGTTTATGATGTCTGCTAGCTCTAATATTTCTTTCTTTTTTTTTTTTTTCTGGTTTACCTGTCCATTGGTGCTGAAATCTCCCACTATCAGTGTGTATGGGTCAGTATGTGATTTAAAGTGTAATAGTAGTGTTTCTTTTATGAAATTGGAAACTTTTACATTTGGGGCATAGATGTTAAGAGTCGAAATGCCATCTGGGTGGATTTTCCTTTGGTGAGTATATAGAGTTCTTTCCTATCACTTTTAAATAATTTTGATTTGAAGTCTATGTTATTACCTACTAAAATGGCTGCACTCAACTTGCTTCTTAGGTCCATTTGCTTGATATATCTTTTCCCAACTCTTTACCATGATGTAATGTCTATCCTCGGCATTGAGGTGAGGTGAATTTATTGGATATACCAGAAGGAAGAATCTGCTTTCAAATCTATTCTGTTAGTCTGCATCTTTTTATTAGTGAATTGATTCCATTGATATTGAGAGATATCAATGACCAATGGTCGTTGATTTCTGTTACTTTGGTGGTAGTGGTAGTAGTGATGGTGATAGTATAATATAGACGTGTGTGTGTGTGTGTGTGTGTGTGTGTGTGTGTGTGTGTGAGTGTATGTGTCTGTTTTTCTTATTTTCATTTTGCTGGTGTGAGATTATTTATTTCCTGTATTTCCTGTATTTCAAGGGTGTACTTTAGCATCAATGGTTAAACTCGTTAGGTTGGAGTTTTCCTTCTAGTACCTTCAGTAGGGATGGACTTGTAGATAGATATTGTATATACTTGATTTTATTATGTAATATATTCTTTTATCCATTTTTTGTTGTATAGTAGTCTGGGCTGGAATCTGTGGTGTCCAGAACTTTCTGGCTTTAATAGTCTCCATTGAGGAGTCAGGTGTAATTCTAATAGGTCTATCTTTATGTTACTTTGTCTTTTCCCTTGCATCTTTTAATATTTTTTGTTGTTCTGTATGTTTAGTGTTTTGATTATCATGTGGCAAGGGGATTTTGTTTTCTGGTCCAATCTATTTGGTGTTTTATATACTTCTTGTACTTTTATAGGCAACTCCTTCTTTCTTCTATGATTTTATTAAAAATATTTTCTAGACCTTTGAACTGGTATTCTTTTCCTGCCTCTATTCCTGTTATTTGTAAATTTGGTCTTTTCATAGTATCCCAGATTTCCTGGACATTTTGTGTTAGAAATATTTTTAGATTTAATTTTTCTTGACTGATATGTTCATTTCCTCTTTAGCATTTTTAACACCTGAGATTCTTTCTTCCATAACTTGTACTCTGTTGGTGAAGCTTGCCTCTGTAGTTCCTGTTTGTATTCCTAAATTTTTCATTTCCACAATTCCCTCAGTTTATGTTTTCTCTGTTGCTCCTATCTCCATTTTCAGGTCTTGAACAGTTACTTTTATTTGTTTTCTTCAAAAGTTTGTATTTTCTTGTCTTTATGGGATTTATTAATTTTTCTTTACAAACCTTTATTATCTGCATATAGTTGGTTTTAAGGCCTTTTTATTGTGCTCCAGCTATTTTGGAATATCCAGGGCCTGCTGTTGTAGGATAGCTGGGCTCTAGTAGCAACAAATTGTCCTGGCTGTTATTTATTGTGTTTTATGCTGGCTTTTAGTCATCTGGATTTGGGATGATTATAAGTCTAGTTGCTGATTTGTGGGTTTGTCTTTATTGGGTGGGTGTTTTGTTGTTTAGTTTCTGTATCCTCTCTGAGTTTTCAAAAAATGTGATGGCTGTGTGTTGCCTGCACAGCTGGTGTGTTCACAGAGAATGCCTGCTGGTGTTGGAGGCTTGGATACAGTGAAGAGTAGGGGAAGGAAGTTTAGGACGGGATGTTCTGTGGGGCCCACGGATATGGATAGGGGAAGAAAGGCTGAAATTGGTATTCTGTTGCACTGCTAAGAACAAGAATAAAATATTGGTTATGGTGGAAGTGAGAGAGAAAAGAGAAGGTCTGTGTGTAGCCTACCTGGTATTTTTCATATCTTTTGTCAATTAAGGAAGTATAGGGGCTATAGTCATATTTGTAGTAGTAAGAACAGCTTGGCCAGCTTTTACTGACTTATATAGAAGCATCTGACCCTAATTATTTGCAGCTACCTTCAAAATCGTCCAGTTTGATACTCTTCTGTTCTTATCTTGGCATGTGTACCAATTTGAAGGTAAGTAAGAAAAGTAACAGTTAATATGTTGCAATACAGTTTCTACCTAATTGCCTCATATTTACTCTGTGTTTCAACATTTGTTTGAATTTAGTGAAGCACAAACATGAAACTCTGGTTAAAATTAGTTCTAAAGATAATGGAAGGTCAAAAATTCTAGTAAAGCCCCCAAGTCTACAAAGTACCATCTGTTTAAATGCACTGCAGTCTTATTTGGAACAAGCCTATGAGTCGTTACAAAGTCACAAGCTTCCAACTTGAGCTGCAAGCTTTTGGGACCTCAGAACTTTCTTAAGCTCCGAGATTCATTCCTACCTTTGCCAATTTCACTCTTACTCATGGAGTCTTCTTTTTCTTGATCATATTCCACCCACTTTTTAAAATGCTTATTTCCTCTAGCCAATAGTAACCAGAGACCTTCATACTCTCCCAAAGCACAGGACTTAATTATATAACTGTGTTGCATGTTTTGAAATTTTCTGCCCCATCCATAGTTTCCACATAGAATCCATTCCACAAAATTTGTACTCTTTTATTCTATGGTGTTTCTGATATTTCTGAGTGAGGAAAAGGGTCACATTTCACAGAACATACCTTTTCACATGTATAGTCTTCAATGGGCTTGCCTGCCATAGCAACGTTATTGTATCTAAGGACCTTAGAGGCTAACTTCTAACCAAGCTAAGCAGTATCCCAAGAAGAATCCCAGCAGATATATTTTACAACTGTGACCAAGATGTCTCCACTTACTTTTTGTTTTAACTTATAATTTGACTGAATATAGATACTGAGTTATAAGTTAAATTATAAATACCTGAAGTGATGGGGATAGCAGTCAATATTCTGAAGTTCCTAGAACAGGGACATACAAGAGGATGTACTTGCTAAATATGTGCTAAATGTCTGAGTGAAGTGACACCACAAGTACACAGATGTCTTCAGTAGAATAGGGGCATGTCAAAACGCAATGTCCATATCATAAGATTCAGTTCTTAGTATAATTTTATTTAAAAAGGGACTGTATGAATAGGTCATAGGGCATCCTGGAATACCTGGTGTTCTCCAAATTCCGTGACAAGAATGCTAACAGGAGATAATGGTAGAGAAAATACAGAGGAGTGAGAAAAACATATTGCCTTAGTTACATTCTTTTTTGGAGGTGGGGGGGTGTTGAGACAGGGTTTTACTGTTGTAGCCTTGGCTGTCCTGGACTCACTTTGTAGACCAGGCTGGCCTTGAACTCACAGTGATCCACCAGCCTCTGCCTCCCGAGTGCTGGAATTACAGGTGTGCACCACCACACCCGGCCTTAGTTACATTCTTATTGCTGTGAAAAATACCATGACCGCAGGAACCTAAAAGGAAAATCATTTAATTGGGGTTTGTCTACAGCTTTAGAAGATAAGTCAATGACCATCATGGAACAGAGGATGGTAGCTGAGAAATTACGTCCTATATAAAAGTTAAAGACAGAGAGATATATACTGAGCCTGGCATGGGCTTTTGAAAACTCAAAACTCATGCCCAGTGACACACCCCCACTAGCAAGGGGTTCCTAATCCTTCCTAAAAACTAGTGACCAAGTGTAGGCTTCAATCTTTTAAAATCTTACTTTGAGGTTCTTTAATGCCAATACCTCCCTTCCAGCCCTCCTACCCTCAAAAGGAGGGAAAGAAGATTAACAGGGAGAGGAGAAGTAGACCTTTGTTTTTTCTTTTTTTCAAAAATTTTAAATTTTAACATAATTTATTCAGATTACATCCGGAATATTATCCCCTCTCTTGTATCTTCCTGTTTCCACCCTCACTCCCTCTTCCCCTCTATTCCCCCACCTAGACCTCTGACAGAAGGGGACATCCTCCTGTACCATATGACCACAGCCTATCAGGTCTCATCCAGATAGCCTGCTTCCCTTTCCACTGTATACTGCTGGCCAGTCTCATCAAGGGGATGTGGGGATGTGATCAAATTGAGGACACCAGAGTTCATGTCAGAGGCAGTCCCCACTCTAACCACAACCATGGAGAATGGGCTGTATCTGAACAGGGGGTCTAGGTTTACTGTAGACAATGGCCTTCGTTGGTACAATAGTTAGTGCAGGCACCCCTGGGTCCAGAGCTTCCTGCCTTGATGGTCTCCTTGTGGGGCTCCTGAACCCTCTGTATCCTTCCGTCCCCTCATTCTTCCATACTACTCACCACTCCACCCAGAGTCCAGCAATGAATCCCAGCATCTGTCTCTCAGAGGACATCTATGTTGGGATAATATTCACGGATAAGTGAGTATATACCATGCCTGTCTTTCTGAGTCTCAGTTACCTCACTCAGGATTATCATTTCTACTTCCATCTATTTACCTGCAAATTTCAAGATTTCCTTGTCTTTAATAGCTGACTAGTATTCCATTGTGTAAATGTACCACAGTTTCTTTATCCATTCTTTGATTTAGGGACATCTAGGTTGTTTCCAGATTCTGGCTATTATGAATGAAGGTGCTATGAATATAATTGAGTTAATGTCTTTATTGTAAGGTAGAGCATCTTTTTGCTACTATGCCCAGACGTGGTATAGCTGGGTCTTGAGGTAGCACATTTCTCAATTTTCTCAAAAAGAGCCATATTGATTTCCAAAGTGTTTGTACAAGTTTGCAGTCCCACCAGCAATAAATGAGTGTCCCCCTTTCTCCACATCCTTGCCAGTATGTGTAGTCACTTGAGTTTCTTGTTGTTGGTGGTGGTGGTGGTAGGTTTTTTGTTTGTTTGTTTGTTTTTGTTATTTCAAGACATGGTTTCTTTGTGTAGCTTTAGCTGCCCTGCACTCGTTTGTAGACTAGGTTAGCCTTGAACTCACCTGCCTCTGCCTCCCAAGTGCTGGGTATAAGATAGAACCTCAGAGTCATTTTGATTTGCAGTTCCCTTATGACTAAGGATGTTGAGCATTTCTTCAAGTGCTTCTCAGCCATTCTTCTGTTGAGAATTATCTGTTTAGCTCTGTACCCCATTTTTAATTGGATTATTTGGTTTGTTGATGTTTAATTTCTTGAGGTCTTTATATGTTTTGGATATTAGCCCTTTATCAGATGTAGGGATGGTGGGGTTTTTTTCCTAGTCTGTAGGCTGTCATTTTGTTCTGTTGACAGTTTCTTTTGCCTTGCTGAAGCTTTTCAGTTTCATTAGATCCCATTTATTACTTGTTGATCTTAGAATCTGTGCTATTCTGTTCTGTTCAGGAAGTTTTTTCCTGTGCCAATGAGTTCAAAGCTCTTCCCCACTTTTTCTTCTAACAGATTTAGTGGGTCTGGTATTATGTTGAGTCTTTAATCCACTTAGACTATAGTTTTGTGCAGGGTGATTAATATGGACCTATTTGCACTTTTCTACATGTAGATATCCACTTAGACTAGCACCATTTGCTGAAGATGCTATCTTTCTTCCTTTGTATGGTTTTGGCTTCTTTATAAAAAATCAGGTGTCCATAGGTGTGTGAGTGAGGATCTTCAATTTGTTCATTGATCAACCATCCTATTTCTATGCCAGTACTGTGCCATTGTTACTATTGTCACTCTAGAGTACAGCTTGAGATCAGGGATGGAGATTCCTCCAGAAGATCTTTTTTTGTCCAGGATTGTTTTAGCTATTCTGGGTTTTTGGTTTTTCCATATAAAATTGAGAATTGATCTTTCTAAGTCTGTAAAGAATTGTGTAGGTATTTTCATGCATTGAATATGGAGATTGCTTTTGGTAAGATGTCCATTTTTACTATGTGGATACTCCCAATCCGTGAGCATGGGAGGTGTTTCCATCTTCTGATATCTTCTTCAATATTTTTCTTCAGATACTTGAAGTTCTTGTCATACAGGTCATTCATTTGCATGGGTTAGAGTTACACTAAGATACTTTATATTATTCATTGCTGTTGTTAAGGGTGTAGATTCCCTTTTTTCATTCTCAGCCCCTTTGTTAATGGTATTCAGGAGGGCTACTAATTTTTTTAAACTAATTTTGCTTCCAGCCACTTTGCTGAAGGTATTTATCAGCTATAGGAGTTCTCTGGTGGGATTTTGGAGGTCACTTATGTGTACAATCATATCATTTACAAATAACAATACCTTGACTTTTTCTTTTCCGACATGGATCCCCTTGATCGCCTTTTCATTGTCTTATTGCTGTAGCTAGAACTTCAAGTACTATATTAGAGAGTGGTGAACCTTGTCTATCCCTGCACTTAATGGAATGTCTCTATGTTTCTCTCCATTTAGTTTGATGTTACCAATTTCTTGCTGTATATAGCCTTTATTATGTTTAGGTGTGTATCTTGTATCCCTGATCTCGCCAAGACTTTAAAATGCACGGATATTGAATTTTGCCAAATGCTTTTTCAGCATCTAAGGAAATGATCTTACGGTTTTTTCTTTAAATTTGTTTATATAATAGCTTACATTGATAGATTTCCATGTATTGAATCATCCCTGCATACCTGGAATGAAGCCTACTTGGTCATGGTGAGTGATATTTTTTATATGTTCCTGGATTTAGTCTGTGAGTATTTTAGTGAATATTTTTGTATCAATGTTCATAAGAGAAACTGATGTGAATCTTTCCTTCTTTGTTGGGTCTTTGTGACCTTTAGGTATAAAGGTGACCGTGGCCTCATATAATGAGTTGGTAATGTTCCTTTCATTTCTATTTTGTGGAATAGTTGAAGAGAATTGGTATTATCTCTTCTTTAAATGTCTGGTAGAATTCTGCACTGAAATCTTGTGGCCTTGAGCTTTTTTTGGTTGGCAGATTTTTGATGACTGCTTCTATTTCCACAGGAGAAATATGACTATTTGGAGCTATTGGTTTTGTTGATTCTTTGTTCTTTTTGTTTCTATTTTATTGATTTCAGCCCTGAGTTTGATTATTCCCTGCCATCTATTTCTCTTGGGTATGTCTGATTTCTTTTTTCCTAGGGCTTCCAGATGTGTCATTAAGTTGCCTTTTATGAGATGATTCAAATCTATTTATGAAGACACTTAGTGCTTTGAACATTCCTCTTAGCACTACTTTCAATGTGTCCCATAAGGTACGTTGTATCTTAATTTTCATTAAATTTTAGGAAGTACATAATTTCTTTCTTTATTTTTCCCTGACCCAGTTGTCATTAAGTAGAAAGTTGTTCAGTTTCCATGATTATGTAGGCTCTTTGCCATTTCCTTTGTTGTTGAGGTCCAGCTTTAGTCCATGTGGTCTGATAGGATACAAGATATTATTTCAATCTTTTTGTATTTCTACTATGTGGTCAACTTTGGAGATGGTTCTGTGAGGTGCTGAGAAAAAGATATAATCCTTTCTGTTTGGATGAAAAGTTCTGTAGATATTTTTTAGATCCATTTAATTTGTGACATCTGTTCATGTCATTATTCTCAGTTTAGCTTCTATTTCATTGACCTATCTTTCAGTGAGGGAAAGATGTTGAAGTTTCCCATTATTAATGTGTGGGGATCAATGTGTGGCTTAAGCTTTACTGATGTTTCTTTTTTTTCCATTATAATAGTTAGGTTTATTTAAATAAAGCAAGGTTGGTTTGGTAGTGTTTAATTTCTTGAGTTCTTTATATATTTTGGATATTAGACCTTTGTCAGATGTAGGGTTGGTGAAGATCTTTTCCCAGTTTGTAGGCTGTCGCTTTGTTCTCTTGACCGTGTCTCTAGCCTTACAGAAGCTTCTCAGCCTCATGAGGTCCCATTTATTAATTGTTGACATTAAGGCCTGGGCTGTTGGTGTTCTGTTCAGGAAGTTGTCTCCTGTGCCAATATGTTCCAGGCTCTTCCCCACTTTTTCTTCTAACTGACTTAGTGTCTCTGGTTTTATGTTGAGGTCTTTAATCCACTTGGATTTGAGTTTTGTGCAAGGTGACAAATATGGGTCCAGTTGCATTTTTTTACACATAGACATCCAGTTAGACCAGCACCATTTGTTGAAGATGCTATCCTTTTTCCATTGAATGGAATTGGCTTCTTTGTCAAAAATCAAGTGACCATATGTGTGTGGATTCATATCTGGGTCTTCAATACGATTCCACTGATCAACCAGCCTGTTGCTGTGCCAGTACCATGCTGTTTTAATTACAATTGCTTTATAGTATAATTTGAAATCAGGTATGGAGATTCCTCCACAGCACCTTTTATTGTACAAGATTGTTTTTGCTATTCTGGGTTTTTTGTTTTTCCATATGAAGTTCAGAATTGAACTTTCAATGTCTTTAAAAAATTGTGTAGGTATTTTGATAGGGATTGCATTGATTCTGTAGATTGCTTTTGGTAGGATGGCCATTTTTACTATGTTAATTCTCCCTAACCATGAGCAAGGAAGATCCTTCCATCTTCTCATGTCATCTTCAATCTCCTTCTTCAGAGTTTTGAAATTTTTTTCAAACAAGTCCTTCACTTGCTTAGTTAAAGTAACTCTTAGATATTTTATATTGCTTGTGGCTAATGTGAAGGGTGTGGCTTTCCTAATTTCTTCCTCTGCAAGCTTGTCATTTGTGTATAGGAAGGCTACAGACTTTTTTGAGTTAATTTTGTATCCAGCCAGGCTTTCCTCAATTTGTGCTTTTATTATTGTTTTCATTTTCATCTTCAAATCTTGAACTATTTTATTGATTTCCTTGTTTTCCTTGACCTGATTGTGTGCATTTTCATGAATTTCTTCCAGTGATTTCTTCATTTCCTCTCTATAGGACTCCATCATGGCCTCTCTAATGTCCTCAATTTTTTTGTATCTTCCTGTATTTGTTTACAGATTTCATTCATTTCCTCCATTATAATTTTCATTATGAAAGATTTAAGGTCCTCTTCTTCTGTTTCAGACTGCTTCGCGATAACTGGGTTCTGGAGAGGCCATATTATTTTGGCTTTTGTTGTTTGTGTTTTTACATTGGCCTTTAGTCATCTTGCTGTCTCTGGCATTGGGTGGTAGTTTCTGCTGCCCTTCACTGGCCACTGAGAGCAGCTCATAGGTGAGTGTCTATACATTGAGACCCTTCACCTGCAGGGACCAGGGAATTCATCTGGGGATCAGGCAGATAACCTAGGTTCAGATCTGGGAACTTTCTATGGATGGCTGGATGACCTGAGGTCAGATCAACCCATATTTCACACTGTGCGGTCTCCTCTGGGCTAGAAGACCCAAACTCTGCACCTTGCAACCCACTGCTTGATCCAAGGCAGAAAGTGAGGGTGCAGGATGCCTGCCAGCTAGTACTAAGATTTGGAGACTGCTCCTATAGTTGCACCTACTTGGACTTGGGAACTACTCTTGAGTTGGCCAGTGACCTGAGTGCAGATCCACCCATACTCCTCACCATGGGATATCCCCTGGGTTAGCAGACCCAGAAGCTAATGCCCTGCAGGCCACAGTTCAGTCTAAGACACATAGTCCAAGATGTAGAGAGCAGATGCAGATCATAGGCAGGCATGCATTCAGGCTTTAGGAACTGGGTACATGCCCGCAGTCCAGGCTGTCCTGGACTGACTTTGTAGACCAGGCTGGCCTCGAATTTACAGCAGTCTGCCTGCCTCTGCCTCACAAGTGCTGGGATTAAAGATGTGCACCACCACCATCCAGCTGAAAGCCATATTTTCAGAAGCTAAGACAACACAGTGTAGACGGAAGTAAAGTACTAAAATCATATGCATATAAAAGCCTACAGGCAAATACATATTTTCTGTAGACTTCAAATTTTGTGTGTGTGTGTGTGTGTGTGAGAGAGAGAGAGAGAGAGAGAGAGAGAGAGAGAGAGAGAGAGAGAGA
>OU015748.1:63520214-63576887 GCA_907169655.1 Acomys percivali | reverse complement strand
AGAGAGAGAGAGAGAGAGAGAGAGAGAGAGAGAGAGAGAGAGAGAGACAGAGAGAGACAGAGACAGAGAGACAGAGAGACAGACACAGACACAGAGACACAGAGACAGAAACACAGAGACAAAGACAGAAAGACAGAGGCAGTTAGAGGCAGAGAGGGAAAGAGCTGAGTATTAAAATTAACAAGATTACAAAAGGAGAGAAAGGGTCTTAGAAGGGTAAAAGAAGAAGGAAACAGATACCCAGTGACATGAAAGCATAAATGTACATGAGCAAGAGAACCATTGGGAGGCAGGGACACAGGGTAGGGAAGTGAGGATGAGATGAAATTAGAACAAAAACATATCTGGAACTACATATAAAACCCATTACTTTGTATACCAACTTTTAAAATTCACTGAAAAAGAAAACCTCCTTAGAAAAACGCTGTTATATGGATACTTCTCATAGCCAAGAAGTATCTCTAATTTGTCTCTGGCTTATAAAAACCTTGTAAAAATAAATAGTCTGGTTAAAAAAAATGTGCTACAGTTAAAGATGACATTTTAAGGAGGATGCATTTCTATATTTGTGTGTATGTGTTTACATGTTCCTGCCTGTATGGATACATGTATGCACATGCATGTGAAGTGTTAAAGATAGCCCTAAAGGGGCTGAAAGATGGATGAAAACATTAAAAGGGAGTGGATCCAACATCGAGTGTCAGACAACACTGTGTCTGATCAGCAGAATAGCAGTAACTTCACAGCAACTGATTGAAGGGCCAAACTCAGAGCTCCAAAACACCAGTGCTGGTGTTTCCCAGATGAGAGGAAACCACACAGTGTGGAACTCGGAGGGTCCAGCCTCAGGTCACCCAGCTAATCCACAGAAAAGTCCCTGGTACCTGTAGGCTTGCCCCCAGGCTCCAGTGTCTAGCTATACACTGAGGCACAACACACAGTGTTCAGTGTCCCAGGATGATCTGTAGGCCATAAAACCCCAGTGTCTGGGTCACCAAACTGAATTGAGACCTTATCATGTGGGTCACAAGTAGGCCTGACCCAAGATTACCTGTAGGCAAGTGGTCTGTAAGCCATTGACATGTGCTCAATGTATCAGACTAAACAGTGGACCACAGAACACCAAGGTCTGAGTTTCCCAGCTCACAGGAGACCCCATAATATGGAACACAAGATTACCTGACCTCAGGTCATGCAGCTAATGCATGAAAATTTCCCAAGTTTATGCAGACACAAGAAGTCAAAGTATTGCTATTTGCAGATAATATGAGACTATACATAAGTGACACTGAAAGTTCCACCAAAGAACTCCTACAGCTAATAAACACCTTCACCAAAGTGGTCGAATACAAGATTAATGTTTTTAAAAAATCAGTACCCATACTATATAGAAACGACAAACACACTGCAAAAGAAATTAAGTAAACTACAACCTTCACAATAGCCACAAATAATATAAAGTATCTTGGTGCAATTCTAACCAAGCAAATGAAAGATTTGTATGAAAAACTTCAACTTTTTGAAGAGAGAAATTGAAGAAGATATCAGAAGATGGAAAGATCTCCTATGCTCTTGGATTGAGAGGATCAACATAGTAAAAATGACCATCTTACCAAAAGCAACCAAAAAGGTATTTACTCAACTATGTTCATAGTACCTTTATTCGTAATAACCAGAATCTGGAAATAACCTAGATGTCTCTCAACCAATGAATGAATAAAGAAATTATGGTACATTTAAGCAATGGAATACTACTCAGCCATTAAAAACAAGTAAATCTTGGAATTATCAGGCAAATGGACAGATCTAGAAATGATCATCCTGAGTGAAGTAACCCAGACCCAGAAAGACATTCATGGTATGTACTCATAAGTGGATATTAGCCCAACATAGATGTCATCTGAGAAGCTCCACCCAGCAGGTGATGAGGACAGATGCTGAGCCTCGCAGCTGGCCTCTCAGTAGACACTGAGAGTCTTATGGAAGAATTCCAGGATGGAAGGACCCAGAGAGGTCAAGAGTGCCACAAGGAGGCCATCAGGGCTGGTGGATCTGGACCTAGGGAAGCCTGCAGAAACTGAGGCACAAACCAAGGACATGACATGCAGAAAACCTAGAACCCCCTATTCAGACATAACCAATAGACAGCTCGTTCTCCACATTTGGAAATGGGTGGAGTGAGGACTGCTTCTGATATGAACTTTGGTGCCTGCAATTTGTTCATTTCCCCTTGTTGGGGTGGCCTTTCAGGAACACAGAGGAAAGGGATACAGACTATCCTGATGAGATTTGATAGACTGTGGTCAGAAGGTGGGGGAGGAGGGACCCCTGTTCAGAGGGGTAGGGGAGGGGTTAGGGCAGAAGAGGGAGGGACAGTGAGAACAGGAAGATGGGAGCAAGGGGATAGCAACCCATATGTAATGTGAATAAATTATAATGAATATTTTTTAAAAGAACATTTAGAGTTTCATTAAAATGTAGATAATATGATATTTTCATTTATACCCAATTTTCACTAATACTAACACTTTGTATTGCCATGGTGTACTTGTTACAATTAATGAGTGAAAATAAATTATTGTTTTAAACAGAAAACAAAACAGAAAGAAAACAACATACAGTCATAAATGATACAAAAGAGGATCAAAACCATGTAAATAACCAAATTAAAAATGACAGAGAAATAAATTTGAAAATGATTATAGCAAAAAGTATACACACAGAAAAAAAACAGGGGGCTGGAGAGATGGCTCAGAGGTTAAGAACACTGTCTGATCTTCCAGAGGTCCTGAGTTCAATTCCCAGCAACCACATGGTGGCTCATATCCATCTATAATGAAATCTGGTGCCCCTTTCTGGCATGTAGGTGTACTTGCAGGAGAATACTATGCATAAAAAATAAATAAGTAAACAAATAAATATTTTTTAAATCAAAGAAATCAAAAAACAGAAATCACATGTATAAAGAACTAGTAGCCCCAAAGAGCGTAGGCAGAGCAAAAATTTTCCTCTTCCTAGGAAAACTACTCATGAGAATAGAAATAATTTATATTCAATAAATCTATGAAGAATAAAGGAGGCTAGCAAAAATGTTTTTGAGCATGCATGAATCCAAAGTTCTGTGACATTAAGCAACTTGGTTACTGCTTATTTAGCAAACATAGGTAATATAAACCTACTATGCAAGACATATGGCAGGCATGTGTGTGTGCAGGCATGTGCATGCATGTTCATGTGTGTGTGTTTGGAATAGCTTATTATCCACAGGAGTATGATAAATAAGAAAACATGATATTAATAAAACACAGAAATGATCATGATATGCAATAAACAAGATATGTGAGGATGTCACCAATAAAGCATGATATTATTTTAAAACAAGCTTTCTTTAATAAGTGGAGGTACTCTACAATGTAATAATAAAAGTATCATGTAATAAATACATATAGAAGTAATGTAACTACTATATTATTTTGCCAAGTGTTATATCACTGTGCATGCTATCTTTTCATATGACTGGCAGCTTATTCATACCAGCATTACACAAGCATGTGAGTAACACATGACTCCAAGATATAATGATTGCTACAAAGTCAGTTGACAAAGGGATTTTCAGTTTCATTATAATATGAGACATATCCGTAGCAAATCACTGGCCCAAACATTATTATTAAGTACATGACAGTATATACAGAGTTAATGTAACTAAGACCAAAACAAGTACTGATCATGGTAACAATATATAATAAATATATTAGAAGCCATAACACACAGTTTTCTACAACTAACAAAAACAAGATAAGAACTACAGTTAATGCTGCTGAGAGAAGGAGAAACAGGTTTCTCTAGTGAGAGACTCCTTGATAGGTTATCCAATCACTAGTGGTCAGCCCCAAACACATGTTCATATGAGCAGTAATAAAATGACTCATTGGATTATACATACATACATATACAGCAGTAATATAATTAAGAAAAGATCATAAATTGGGGAGTAGTCAGGAGTCAGAGGAGAAGTTGGAGGAGGAAAGATATGGGTAGAAATAATATAAACGCAGTTCTCATGTTTGAAATTCTCAAAAATAACTTTTAAAAAGTGAAATCAGGATGTGGAGAGAGAGGAACACTCCTTCATTGCTGGTGGGAATGCAAACTAGTACAGCCACTTTGGAAATCTATCTGGTGCTATCTCAGAAAACTGGGAATAGGGCTTCCTCAAGACCCAGCTATTCCACTCCTTGGAATATACCCAGAAGATGCACCAGCACACAACAAGAAAATTTGCTCAACCATGCTCATAGCAGCCTTATTCATAATAGCCAGATCATGGAAACAGTCTAAATGTCCCTCAGTAGAAGAATGGATAAAGAAACTGTGGTACATATACACTATGGAATACTACTCAGCTATTAAAAACAAGAATCAAGAAGAGACTTGATACCTTATGAGCATATACAGAGGGAGGTAATCCCTCTGAGGAACAGTCATAGGGGAGGGGAATAAGGGGAAAATGGGAGGGAGGGGAGAATGGGAGGATACAAGGGATGGGATAACCATAGAGATGTAACAAGAATAAATTAATAAAAAAATAAATAAAAATAAAAATAAAAATAAATAAAAATAAAAACAAGGAATTCCCGAAATTTGTGGATAAATGAATTGAGCTAGAAATGATCATAATGAGTGAGTTAACCAAGAAGCAGAAAGACTCAAATGGTATATACTCACTTATATCTGCATACTAGCCCAAGGGGCATGTCCCACGAAAGCCTTCCTTTACCAGGAAACTGGGACAGAGGGGAGGACATCCTATTGAGACTCTAGATGAGAGAACCATGGGAGAATAGCAATGTAGAAGGATCCAGTGGGTCCTAGAAACCTACAAGTAGAACATTATGATGGGCAGATTTTGGCCAAGGGGTCCCGCTCAAACTAAGGCACTAGCCAAGGACAAGACAGGTGGTAAACTTTAAACCCCTACTCAGATCTACCCAATGGTCAGAACATTCTCCACAGTTGAGTGGAGAGTGGGATATGACTTTCTCATGTACTCTGGTTCCTCACATTTGACCATGTCCCCTGGAGGGGGAGACCTGGTGGCACTTAGTGGAAGGACAGCAGGTCACAGAGAAGAGACTTGATACCCTATGAGTATATACAGCGGGAGGTAATCTCCCTCAGGAACAGTCATAGGGGAGGGGAATAAGGGGAAAATGGGAGGGAGGGAAGAATGGGAGGATACAAGGGATGGGATAACCATTGAGATGTAACAAGAATAAATTAATAAAAATTTTAAAAAAAAAAAGAAGTAGGATACATCCCACAATGGAAAAATGTATAGTTATAGAAAATATGATTCCAAATTTACCAATATAGAAATATGTCCTACATGTATTTCAATAGGACAACACTAAGAATAACGTAACAAGATACAGTGTATTACATTTTTTGTCAAATAGAAAAATAATTTTTTGTGTTTATAGGTAATATTTATAAAAAGAATTCTGAAATAATATAGAAGAAACTAGAGGAAGTTGTTGGTCCAAGGCTTCATGAGTTGTGCAAATAATAAATCCTGGAAGAAGAAAAATAAAAAATAAAAAAATAAAAAAGTGAAATCAAGGAAAGCTTCGAGGGGTGTGTTTATTCCCCAGCCTTACTTACAAACGTGGGCATAGCAAGGGGGCTAACACAGCTCCAACCTTCCAGCTTCTTTATTGACAGAGCTTTGAGAGACTCTAAGGTCCTTCATCCCCATAGTGTGGTCATTGATTAGTCTCTACAAGTTTTAGTAGATCTGCATCACTTGATATTAACTCTTTTTAGTATGTACATGGGATTCAATTCTGGCCAATGAGCCATGAGGAAGGTTTGTTTCTCTGCTCTTAAGAAATATAAGAAGAAAAGCAGATTGGGAGAAACAACATTTTCTCTGTCTCTTGATACAGCTATATGGTATGTTTTGCCTTTAAGTGCAACCATAAAGAAATAACCATGAGGATAAAAGACCATGTGCTGCGGCTGGCAAAGCAGGAAAATGAAAATGTAAAGCCTTTGTGTATTCTTTTTTACCTTGTTAACTTCTCCAACAATGAGCACTGCGTGTCTATCCTTCTTAAGATGCCCCCCTCATGGGACAGGCAGATGAAACTCAGCCCTTAAGAAGATTCATGTTCCAATTGTCAGTGTGATTGTGATCTACAAAAGAGTCCAAAACAAACAATGACAAAAAATCCACTGCTTGTTTTTAAAAGACCTATAAATTACTTTTCTTAAGCAAACCCATTTCAAACATCAAAAGGCTTTTCTCTTCCTTTACATCCAAAGATAAACTGTTTTTCAAAACCATTTCATATTTTATTTGAAACAAAAACAAAAATAAATTTCCCAAAGTTTTATGAGGGGTAATATATCAGGGTAGGAAAGGAACGCATTATGCCTCTTTCAAGCAGAATAAAAGATTTTCTTCACGTTTTAGGTGAGCCTTTTTCCTCTTTAGAACAACTATGCCAAGTTGTAACCTGAATGTGTGCTCCTTCATCTAGAGTTGTAATCTGAACGTGTGCTCCTTCATCTAGAGCAGTGGTTCTCGACCTTCCTAATACTGTAACTCTTTGATACAATTCTTCTTGTTGTGATGACTCCCAACCATGAAATTACAGAATTGCTACATCATAACTATAATTCTGTTAGTATTATGAATTGTAATGTTAAATATATGTTATGCAGGATATCTGATATATGACACCAAGGAGGGCAATGAGCCATAGGCTGAGAATCACTGATAGGGAGACATGGCTCTCTCTCTCTCTCTCTCTCTCTCTCTCTCTCTCTCTCTCTCTCTCTCTCTCTCTCTCTCTCTTCTCTCTCCTTCTCTCTCCTTCTCTCTCCTTCTCTCTCAGTGTGTGTGTGTCTGTCTCTCTTTGTCTCTCTCCACTTTACATCTAGATTGTAGTCCCCCCTCCTCTCCTCCCAGGCCCTCCTTCCCTCAAGCCACATCAAGACTGAGAGCATCCTCTACTACTGAAGCCAGGCAAGGCAGCACCACCAGAAGTTAGTGACTGAAAAGCAGGCAACAGAGTCCATGTAAGAGACAGCCCCAACTCCCTTTACTAGGGGAACCACATGAGGACTAAGCTGCCCAATGGCTGCATGTGTATAGAGAGCCTAGGGCCAGTCTATGCATGGTTCTTGATTGGTGCTTTAGTCTGTGTATGCTCCCCTGGACCCTGGTTAGTTGACTCTGTTGGTCTTTTTGTGGCGTTCTTGGCCTCTCTGGGTCCTTCTAAGCTCCCTCCTCTCCCTCCTGCCACCACACTCTTCCTCAAGGCTCCCTGCATTACATCTAATATTTGGCTGTGATTCTCAGCATCTGTTTCCATCTGCTGATGGTGGACCCTCTCAGAGGACATTTATGCTAGGTTCCTGTCTGCAAGCATAGTTAATAGTGTCAGGAGTTGACTCTCCCCCATCGGGTGGATCTCAGGTTGGGCCAGACTTTAAATGGGCATTTCCTCAATCTTTGTTCTAACTTTAACCCTGTACAACTTGTAAACAGGGTAAATTTTGGGTCTAGATTTTTGTGGGTGGTTTGGGGTTCCTCTCCCTCACCTGGAAGTCCTATTTGGTTAGAAGGCAACCACTAAGTCTCCATGGTCCCTGCTACTAGGAGTCTTAGATAGAGCCACCCCCATATCCTCCCAGGAGCCATGCTCCACCATACAATAAGGAAACTTGCTCAACTATGTTCATAGGAGCTTTATTTGTAATAGCCAGAAACTGGAAGCAACCCAGATGTCCCTCAGCCAAAGAATGGATAAAGAAAATGTGGTACATTTACACAATGGAATACTACTCAACTATTTAAAACAAGGAAATCATAAAATTTGCAAGCAAATGGATAGACTTAGAAAGGATCATCCTAAGTGAGTTAACCCAGACCTACAAAGAGATACATGCTATGTACTCACTTATAAATGGATATTAGCCATATATTATAGGATAACCATATTATAATTCTCAGACCTCAAGTAACAAGGAAATCCCGGGGGGGGTTGCTTGATCTACTCAGAAGAGAAAATAGAACAGACAGCAGAAGTGGATGAAAAGAGGGAAAAGGATAGGAGAATGAGTGTGGAGGGAAGTGAGGGTGGGATCAGATAAGGGGGGAGCTTGGGTGGAAGGTCGGAGGGGCTGAAAAGAGAAGAGAAACTGAGGACAGGGGCATTTCTGAGACAAGCTGGAGACCTGTGACAGAGTAGGGTCCTGGAATGTCTTTCTTATGTAGGTGTTCTGGATAATTCTTCATAGTTTAAGCTCTTCCTAAGCATCTCCTAAGGGAAGATGTCCTTACAAAAAAATGTATTTTGTCATCAAGTTTTACACATCAGAGATATGATTATACTGTACTAATGTGCTATGTAGATCTTAGATAATGAAATGCAAATACATACATTTAATAAACAGTATATATGAACCACAAAGCTATTTTATGCACAACATCATTAAGAGCAAAAAAGTTGGGAAAAATAGGTGAATTTCAGTTTTACTTAAGACGCCTCTTCTCTTAAGAACCTTTCTGTTTCTAGTTAGGTTTTTTTTTTCCAGTAAAAGGAATTTAAGATGTCTATGTATATTGCTATACTGAAGCTTTTAATATACTATGACAATGATCAATATGAGCAGACTACATTTTTATTACAAGAAAACATCTCTCTGCACTCCTCCACATTCACATGCACACCCATATCTTCTCTTACACACATGCTCCCACACCCCACACATACATGTTTCCATGCACATGCGCACTTGCCCACATTTATGTTCATGTGCACTCCACACACATGCATTCACTCACCATATATACATATATATACACAAATTAATGCATACATTTTTTTCATTTGTTTACAATCTAAAATGGAATCTCCACAAAGGCATGAATGTCAAGTTCTCTTCATTGCTGTATCCTTCATACCAAGCACAGCATCAGGTGTGAAATAGGTGCCAGGGCCACTGCACGGTGTCTGAAGTACAGCACAGAGCCCCCAAGGATGCCTTCCCTTTGTGTGATCTTGGTGCAATGATGAAACTCTGTAAAGGCACAAAGTATCTGCTAACTACTGCTTTGTGTTGTGTGATGAAGGCACACTCACAAATGGTAAAAGTTTATGAAGCTTTAATTTTGCCTTTATAGTCTCTCAGGTTTTGTTTTATTTTGTTTTACAATTTTTTATTAAATATTTTTACATATACATTTATATTATTACACAAATATACAATAAACTACCTACAGCAAAAAGAACCACAAAACAGCCAGGAATATATATATATATATATATTTATATATTTATATATATTTGTGTGTGTATATATATATACATACATACATATGTATATATGTATATATATATGGTCTTCAACCTCATCAGGGACTTAAGAAAGAATAAAATTGATTTTGCACATAGTAAGCTGATGTTGGACATTGCATAAAGACAATTACCTGGCCCTTATTACAAATGAAATCTTTACTGTTCCACCTAAGTATGTAAGAATCCCTAAAGCATGAGCACTGAGGGGATGTATAACGCTGTAAGCCCCCAGGAGACTGTAGTACTGAGCTCAAGATAAACAGTTCTTAGTTGTTCCAAGTTTTCAATTTTTCCTCAAATTCAAACACTTATGAAAATAGACTTTCAAAGAAATTCCACAGGAACACTAAAGGAAAATTAAGCAGAATAAAAAATGTTAAACCTTCCTGTACTCCGTAAGTACAAAGCAAGAGAATGTTAACAAGATGCTCTTTTTTCCCATGTGTTTGGGAAATGAGTTGCAGATTCTTCATGCCAAACACTAGGATGGCCTGGAGAAATATTCTTTGAAATGCAGTGCACTACAACAAACTTCAAACGGTGAAGTTCCTTGTTGCAGCTGCCATATCTTAGCTAGGCCACTTCTTTTTCTTTTGTTTTGTATAATCCACATGGCCTTAACAATGCAATGGTTGATACTGTAGGAAAGCTACAGATCCCAAGAGAGGACATTCTTCTTGGCAAGTTAGGAGCTGAAAAGGATTACAAATGCCATTTTACACTACAGCTCCATATAATCTACAGCAGAGCATTAGAAATACTGAAAGAGGAAAGCCATGCCTGAGGTCTTAGACATGTTTATATGTGCTCTCCATGCATACATAATTGAACATTTTTGTATGTACTCCAATTTTTATGTTCTATACTTTACTGTTAATAGTTTTAGCCACTAAGAGGATTTCAGAATAAATGTTTATAAACTAATGTATCAGTAGGTGACAGAAGATTTAAGAGGCAGCTACAGGGAAGGAAATTGCACCTAAATTCACTGCACAGGTTTCTCTTTTATTGTCAGATTTTGGGGATTTTATTGTTGTTTGTGACAAGGATTGAACATGGGACCTCACACATGCTAGGCAAGTTCTTTACCACTGAGCTACACCCTCAACTTTATTACAGTTTTATCTTGAGACCACTGTAGGCTGACTTCATGAATCCTCTGAAGTTTTCTCCACGGTAAAGTTTTGCAAAAATATAGTATAATATCCAAAACACTATACTGCCATTGAGACAGGCAGCAATACACCATATTCAAGTATCACAAGGAGCTCTCACAGTGTTCTTTTAGGGTTATGTTTACCCATCTCCTCATGCCACCAACTTCTTAAGTCCTGGCAACCACATTCTGTTTCCTGTTTCTACAACTCTCTTACTTTAAAAATGTGATACAAACAGTGTCATACACATAATCTTTGAGGATTACCTTTTTAAAAATCATCATAATTCTCTAGAAATTCATTGAGATTAGTGTTTATATAAACAATCTGTTTTTCTTATTTCAGACTATTAGTCCTCAGGATGTCTATACCATAGGTCTTGTTAATCATTTGCCATTGTAATTTATCTGTCTTGTTTCCAGAATTGGCTATAACAAATACCATCACAATGAGCATGACATATAAGCTTCCATGTGAACTTAAGTCTTAGTCTGGAGATACAGCTTGGTGGTATGCCACTTGTCTAATAGGTGTGAATCCTTAGAGTTGATCCCCTGAACGACACAGGGAAAGGGAGGGAGAGAGGGAAGAAAAAGAGCAAGATTGCAACCTTTCTCTAATGGCTCTATGATTTTATGGAAATGTACAGGAAATCTACACTTTCACACATCCTTGCCAGTGTTTGTCAACTCTTCTTTTTTTTAAATCTCAGCCATTGTGACAAATGGTATCTCATTTTTTAAGAGCTTATTTTCTACCTGTGTGTCTTCACAAATTGATTAGATTATATACTTTCTAAGTTTGGATTTTGAGAATTTCTATATCCTTGCTACCTAGGCCTTTGTGAGATAAATAGTTGGAAAATATTTTGTCTTAATCTGTGTCTTTAATTTTTTACCTTTATAGCAGGATTTTTGATTGTTCCAGTTGACCAGTTTGTCCTGTATGGTTCATCTCTACAGTTAAGTCTAAAAACTCTTTACCTAGGCTTAAGTCCTCAATGTTGGTCTTATTTTTTCCTCTATAAATTTTATAATTTTCCACTAAAGTCCACAGTACATTTAAATTTTTCATAAATGTAAGACTTATACCAAGGAACTCATTTTTGCTGTATGATTCCTCAACACTAGTTTTTGAGTAGGCTGTCTTCACTTCATGGTATTGCTTATGAAAAGTCAACTGAGCCACTTTGGAGGCACACTTCTGAGTTTTATGTTTTGTTCTCTGGATCTGTTGGTCTGTCCTTTTATCACATACTCTGGATTTCTGAACCTCTCCAACAAAATTTAAACTCAAATAGATTTATTCTTTCTCCTCCTCCAACTTCACCTCCTAAGTTGAACTTTTCATCATTAAATAAAATGTTAGTGAGGAATTTCTTAAAGTGTACTTTAAAAATGAGGTTTCTCTTATGCCTATCTTTATGCAAGTTCTAATCATGAGTGGGATTTTAGTTTTGTCAAACACTGTCTATGTAACAGTTAATAGGATTATGGGATTTTTCTTTTTTGCCTTTTAATAAGGTGGATTGCATGGACTGGTTTTCAAACATTGAACTCATAATAAAAATTCTTCAATCAAATGGATAGTATATTTTCTATACTCCTTATTTCTATTTGCTAATAATTTACTAGGGTCTTTGTGTCTACAGTCATGACACATTGGTCAGTGTGGTTTTGTTTGTTTGCTGCTGTGTTTTTCATTTTGCTGTCCTGGTAACATTACCTCCAAAAAATGAACAGAAAATGTTCTCCCTTCTGTTTCTGTACTATAACAGATACCACAGGTGGTAAGTCTTTATACATGTTGTAGAAATATCAACCACCTGGAACTAGGTATTTTTTTCTTGAGAGTTTTTTATTTATGAATTTCCACAATAGATATAAAGGTATTGAGATTCATTGTTTCATAAGTTAAAGTACTTTGGGTACTCAAGAATTTGGCCCAGCCGGGTGTGGTGGTGCACACCTTTAATCCCAGCACTCAGGAGGCAGAGGCAGGCAGATCATTGTGAGTTCAAAGCCAGCCTGGTCCACAAAGTGAGTCCAGGATAGCCAAGGCTAACACAGAGAAATCCTGTTTCTAACCCCATACCCCCCAAAAAAGAATTTGACCCATTTTATTTATGTTGTATACCCACATATTTGGGGCTGGTTACAATATTCCATTAATAGCATTTGAAGCTTTCTAGACTCAATGGCATCATGTTTAAGTCTGAAAACTGCTGTATATACGTACTCATCTTTTTCAGTCTTGCTAGATCATTGTCAATTTTATTGACCTTTTCATATAATCCACTGATTTCCTCAATTGTATATCCTCTTTCAGCTCCATACATTCCTTTCTTTCTTATTTCCTTCCTTCTACTTACTGAGGTAGGTAGAGGCAGATGGATAGTAGTCCTTTCCTCTTTCCTAATGTATGCAAAACATTATATAAATTTCCCTTTCCACACAGTTTTGGCTATGTCTCACAAAATTTAACATGTATTATTTATTTATTTACTTTACATTCCAATTGTAGCTCCCTTCTCCTCTTCCCTGTTTCTTAGACAAGGGGAGCCCACCCTACCCCATCAAGTCATATCAGAACTGAGCACATATTCCCCTGTGGCCAGTTAAGGCAGCCCTGCCGGGGGGGAAGTGATCAAAAAGCAGGCAACAGGGTCCATGTCAGAGACAACTCCTGCTCTCCTTACTAGAGGACCCACATGAAGCTGCCTATTTGTTACATCTTTGCAGAGGCCCTAGGTCCAGTCTATGCATGGTCCTTGGTTGGTGCTTCAACCTCCATAAGCCCCTCTGAGTCTTCTTGTGGAACTCCTGTCACCTCCAGGTCCTTCTATCACTAAGACAAGGTAAGCTTCTGAGAGGATATGGAGGTGACTCTAGCTAAGACTCCTAGTAGCAGGGATCATGGAGACTGAAGAAGACACCCTCAATCTAGACAGCCCTCCTAGTGGAAGAGGGAAACTTGAACCCACTCACAAAACCTTTGACTCAAAATATACTCTGCCTACAAAATGTGCAGGGAAAAAGATGGAGCAGAGGTTGAGGGAACGTCCAACCAATGCCTGGCCCAACCTGAGACCCACCCCTGATACTATTAATGATACTGTGCTGTATTTGCAGACAGGTGTCTAGCATAGCTGTCCTCTGAGAGGCTCCACCCAGCAGTGGACCAAAACTGATGCTGAGACTGACAGCCAAACATTAGGCGAAGCATAGAGTCTTGTGGAAAAGTGGGGAGGAGGACAGAAGAACGCACTGTATTTTAATTTTTATTTAGTACCAAGGATTTTACTTCTCTGAAGACTTCCTCTTTGATTTGTGACTTAAGTGTGCCATGTGTTGTCTCCCAAGTGTTACCTTCCTTTTAGTGAATTAAATCTGTCATTATATATTTCCTCTCTCATTTTTTCTGTGTTTTGCTATTTCCTTTTAATTACTTGAACACTTTTTAGAATACAATTTTGTTTCATTTATAATGATTTTTAGTATGTATCTTTAAATGCCCATTGTGATGATTATTCTAATGCATGTACTATGTATGTATGTATGTATGTACATATGTATGTATGTATGTATATCATTTCATAGCTTCCTGGTGTCATGATTTTATTACTTTGGATGAAAGAAAACTTACAAGCTATTATATACAGTTAATCTTTCATGTTTCAACTCATTATTCTAAAGCATTTATTTTACAAACATTTAGAATTATATTAGAGTTATAATTATCACCTCACCTGTAAAACGGAATTAAGAAACCCCAAGAAGGAAAAAAAGAGCCGTTGTACTAATCAGTGTTTTGCTTGCTATAGTCAACCTTCTTAATATCCTGAGATTCCTTTTTCGCCATTTCATCTTGGTCCAGAGAACTTAATCTTGACATTTTTTAAAGTAGTTATGCTTAAAATTATTCCTTTTTTAAAATCTGAAAACGTTTTGATTCTATCCTCATTCCTAAAGAACATGTTTTTCCTGTAATAAGATTCTGATTTGACAGCTATTTTTTGTTCACACTTTTTTTTTAAAAAAGGTGTATCAGCATGGTTCCTAGCTTCCACACTTTCTGATGAGAAATTCACTGTCAGTCTGATACTATTTGCATTTTGGAAAAGTGTTGCTATTATCTGGATGGCTTCAAGAGTTTTATCCTTAGTTTTTAGTAGATAAATTAGTATATCTATTAGCATAGTATCTCTTTGTGCTTATCTTAGTGAATTGTCACTCAATCTCCCTGACTACAATTGTGTTTCTTACAGTCAGAATGGCTGTCATCAAGGAAACAATAGAGGAACATTACTTCACTGCTGGCCTGAATACAAATTGGTGCAACCACCATGGAAATCAATGCAGAAATCCCTCAAAAAGCAGTTCCTAAAAGTAGAATTACATATACTCCATATCTAGCACTCATAGGCATTTACCTGAAACCATGTTAGCATATTGAAACAATGCCTGTACATACAGTTTACTGTAGCACTGTTTGAAGGGCTTTCTAATAGTCCAGAGCATGGTAAACATGGCATCGACAAGTTTTGCCCTTTATTCTGCTCTCTCCCTTGCTAAAGTGTTAGACTGCATTTCTAAAGATAGGCCCCCAAGGTCTATTCTCTTATTTGACGACTGACTCATTCCTGGGACTAAACACCAAGGTCCAACAATCAAAATTCATTAAAAACTCAGGATTCACCAATTCACCCAAGCATAGACTCCCCATTTTTTCCTTAAAAACCTACTGCCACAGGCCAGAGAGATGGCACAGTGGTGTAGAGCGCTGTCTGCTCTTCCAGAGGTCCTGAGTTCAATTCCCAGCAACCACAAGGTTGCTGACAACCATCTATAATGTGATCTAATGCCCTCTTCTGGCGTGCTGGTGTCAATGCAGGAAGAGCACTTATACGCAATAAATAAATCTATAAAAAAAAAAAAATACTGCATAAACACCTACTGCCGCTTACTCTCTATCTTTACCCTATCCAGAGGTAACCCTTCCCCTCCCCAATTGCAGCTCCTGGGTGATAAATCTCCCACGCATGCAGCACATGCATGTAGTTATCCAGAAGAACAGAAAAGGGTGCCAGATCCTTCTAGAACTGGGGTTATAGATGCTTACGTGCTCATGAGCTGCTGTGTGGGTGTTGGGAATACAATTCAGGTCCTCTGGAAGACCAGACATTGCTGTTAACTTCCGAGTCTCTCCCTCTCTCTCTCTCTCTCTCTCTCTCTCTCTCTCTCTCTCTCTCTCTCCCTCTCCCTCTCCCTCTCCCTCCCTCTCCCTCTCCCTCTCCCTCTTCCTCTCCCTCTCCTTCTCCCTCCCCCCCCTTTCTCTCTCTGTGTTTCTTATATGTGGAATCTGAATTTCCTTTCATCGGGAATGTGCAGGTGCATGTATGTGTGAGTGCATGTAAGGGGGTGTGGAGAGGAGAGCAGGTAGCCGACCAATGGGAAAAGAAACATGAACAAAGTACAAGGTCATAATGAAACACATTATTTTGTGCTTTTTAGAAAAATCAATATAAGAGAAGCTAAAAAGAAAGGAGAAAGTGCAGGAGACATTTCGGAGGACCCAGAAGCTGATAGTATGGTGGGAATTTAGCCAGTGTTACAGGGATAGAGGAAAATACTATTGTTTAGTCAAAGGAACTGGAAGCTTTAAGTTTGTTTTTAAACACTGAGTTTTAGGAACTATATGGGCCTACACAAATGAAGGAAAAAAGCATTAGGCCAATTCTTGAAACAAGGTAAAAAGAAACTCCCTCGCTTCTCAGAGGTATACAGTGCCAGAGACATATCTGAACTGAGCCTGGTCAACACAACCAACATAGATCTGGGCACCCTGTTATCAGTGAACTTATGGTTGTATCCTTTAGCTTGCTACATTATTTTCTTATTTTCAGGTTTATTTACTTTTCTTTGCTTTTTATCTTTACAATATTCCTCTCCTTACTTTCCTGCCCTGATCCAGGACCTTCACCATTTATTCACTGTGGAATAATAACAAACCATCTTTTCTCTGGTAGATGTCTCCTCCTCTGTTGGCTTCACCACATCTGAGTAAAAATTAAACACACAATTTAAAGGATGTGAGTGACACCAATAGAAGCTGTTTGCATTTACATGACTAAGATATGAAATTTGTCCACCGTGTACTAGAAGTTTGTGTTCAGAGTAAGAGGAAGCAAGAGAAGCTGACCCAGGAGACAGAGAGCACAGTACTGAGATCAGCCCATGTCAGCCTGTTTGGACTATGGGCTGAGGATCACACAGAGCTTATCTGCTACCACCACCGTCCCAGGAAATCCTTTGTCCTCCTTGACCAGATCAACCCTCTGCTCCCCATTTGCCTCCTCTTCTTCGTTCCCACCACTCCTCACGCCATACATTTAATGATCATTTTGCTTGGGCAACACCATTTCCAGGATGATTTTCCTGACCTTTGCTCTCTTTTTACAGGTATTATCTTTTTCTATGATGTCCTTGCTTAGCTCTTTCAAAGTATCTCATAACCTCAATTTAAATTACCCAGGTGATGGCACTGAGCTAAAGCTTTTCAAGAGAAAGATGGTTATCACTGGGAGGATATTCCAGTTTGTTAACTCTTAGAACGAACTGTCTCCATCATCTTTATCATCCACCCATTTCTCATCACATGGGTGGTACAGAGCTGCAGGACAGGTATTCACCGAGTGAAGAGCCTTAACTTCCAGTCTATCTAGTATCCATCCATCCAAACCACCACTTCAGAGACAGAGGAAACCACAACTGCATTTTGGTGGTTAACAACTCCAACAATGTTTTCATAAGCATTTTTTAAAAACTTCTGACCTTCCTCCTCATCTCCTCCACTTTCTTCAGAACAAAATTTGAAACTTTTATGTGTTTGTGTGTAAGCTCCAGGGTGCCCAATGTTACCACCAACAATCACATCACCATGCAAAACTCTCTGCTATAAACTAGGTGTCTGACCCCAGCTGTATCCTCTGTATTGCTGGGCAACCCTTATATTTGTCTTCAGTTGACACCTATCAAATTCCCCTACAGCAGCTGCTGCAAAATTCTCCCACTCTCCTTAAGCTCCAAATCTTACCCCTTCTCTCCCTCAGGCTTAGCAAAAGCTCCCTCTTCACAACTGAGGAGACAATTTTATGATCATGAGATGGTTTGTACCGCATTATTTTCAAAGCTATTCTGGCCCCACCCCCATCTACACATGCTGATCAGCCCTCCCAATGTTAAATTTTTGGTACACATTGTACCAAATATCTGGGCTTCTTTTTCCTATCCTTTTCTCCTTTCCTTTATTACAGAGGAATGTGTAACCCTTGTCAGTCCAGAAAAGTATTTTGTGACTCACTAATATGAGTTGAGCATTTGTAAGATTCCACCTAGATGGAATGTGAAGTACTATTTAAAACAGTTTATAAACATTATTTTATTTAATACTGATAATAGTCACTGATACATTTAATGTCATACTACCTATTTTGTTGATTAGGAAACTGAAGCTGAGGGAGTCAGAAAATTTACTCAAGGACACAGAAATTGGTTTTGATTTTTCTCCTATTAATATATGACAACTTTTCTAAAGACAAAACAAAATCTTTCTTGACTCTTGTTCTAATGTTCTACTATCTCTTTGTTCATTACTGTTCCCATCACAGGCACTTACTTAGCACTTCTGTCAACAAGGATAGAGTTGTACTTATACCACATGTAACTGCCACTGATACTTCTGGAAATCTTTGTTGTGTTGGGGAAAAATTGGTTTTTAAAATATTTAAAATATGTCAGTACTGCCTTTCTCTTTTTTTCACAGAAGCAATCATTTTTCTAAAACACTTCAAGCACAAACAATTTTACAAATCCAAAGAAATTAAAGCTCTAGAGTGGTTTTTGATTTGAAAAGTGCTTTTCACCTGGGTATCTTTCTTTAGTTACCTCTCCTGGCTCTGTGACCCACAGCTTGACACAGTTTCCACAGCTCTCAAGAGGATCTTTGTCTGAATAATGACAAGATCAAGTCCAGAGCAGAAGAGCTCACAACAGCTTCAGATGAAAGCACTTCCCTATCGGAGGCCAAGGCTGATGCTGAGGCCCCCACGGCCCCCAAGGAAGCAAACATTTCTCCACTGACAAGTGTTTAATTGAACATTTTCAGAATCCAGTATCATGATGCAGATGCAAATGTTTGGAAAGTTGTTCACAGTATAGTGTGCGCCAGACGGGCTCCAATGCCAAGCCAGCAAACAGCCTCTCATTATTCTGTTGGACTCAGCTTCTAAAGATGTGTCAAGGCTCCCTATGCCTTGTAAATTTCCGCAGCCAAAGAACCATCTGTGTTTTTGAAGCAGAACCCTTCTCCCCACATGGGCACACACCAGTCCTTCCCCTGCCAGTCCTGCCACTACTGCTGCTGTCCTCATTCAGAAAAGGAATTAGAAAAATAACTTGCAAGGTGTTTGCTCCATCTCTAAAAAGCAGAGTGTTGAATAGTTTTTGGAAACCAATACAAAGTTAGCAACAAACTCCAGTTTCTTTCTCTGAATTAAAATGTTGACTGTCTGAGGTATGTTCCTGTTATTCCCAGTCTCAGGGAACAATTGCTTAGAAGCTCAGCTACTAAGTAAGTCGGCTGTCACAGGTGGTCTATAGAAAAGCACTGCTTTATTGGCAGAAAGAAAAGAAGATACTTACAAATGGTCACTGAGGAATCTGTAAGCATTAGGCCATTAAAATCTTCCTTAGATGTATAATTTAGAAAATATAAAAGTATTACCAATTATTATATTGTGTTTGCATTGCCTTCCTGTTATCACACATCTTTCTCAAGAGAAATCGTTACATTTTTAAGATATTATTTTATGCATGTATGCATCTGTGCACACGTTCGAGTATGTGTGCACACACACACACACATACATACACACTGTGGAGTTCAGAAGAAGGCGTCAGATCCTCTAGAGCTAAAGTTTCTTGTGGTTATGAGTTACTCAGTGCAAGTGCTGGAAATTAAACTTCAGACTTCTGCAAGAGCAGCAAGTTCTCTAAACCTCTGACATATATATCCAAACTGAGAAAATTGTAAATGTTTAGAGCCTTGATCTGGGTGTATATGTTAAGAATATTTGTCATGTATTAAGAGTAGTTAATTCAACAAGAGAGTCTTGGGGATGTTCTACAATTCTTGTATAATGCTAAAGTAAAAAGCAGAGAGTAAAAATCAGAAGTCAAATGTATAAATAAACATATCATGAGGACAAACAAGAGATTTAAAGCCATCACTGCCTATGCCTTCACTTTCAGCTACAACATAAAAGGTTTACAAGTCACTGTCCTTATCCTTACCTCAATAAATAGAACCAAACAAGGTGAAAACAAACAACTTTCCTTAGGTTCATCAGAAGGGTAAACCAACCTTCTAAGAATGAAGAGATAGACAAACCCAGACTTGTAGTCAAGATGCACTCACTTGGACCAGAGCCATTGGACTCCTATGCAGGTAGCAACATGGAAATGGCAAGTTTGAAAAGCCACTGGAGACTGAGTCTAACATACAGTGCAGTGAAAATGATAAGTTCCCAGAGCCCTAGTCTTGGGGAAGGAGGTGCCCAGCATTTGGGGCAATCACAGGATAACTACAGAGAAGAGGACCTGAGATCAGATTCCCAACAGCAATGTAAAAACTACGAATGGTGCCACATGCCTATAATCTCAATAATGGGGGGGGGGGTCAGGCTGCAGAGACACAGATACAAGAAGGTCATTCATATTTGGTTGCTGGCCAAGTCAGTGACCTCCAGGCTCAGAGAGCCTGTCTCAAAATCAAAGATAGTCAATAGGAAAACACACAACCTCAAGATATGTCCTCTTCCACTAGCACAGGGAACATGTCCCAAGAAAGTCTTCGCTTACCAGGAAAGTGGGACAGAGGGGAAGACTTCCTACTGGGACTCTAGGTGAGAGAATTAAGGGAGAATGGGGAAATAGAAGGACCCAGAGGGCCCTAGAAACCTACAAGTAGATCATTATGATGGGTGAATCTGGGCCCAGGGGTGTGCTCAAACTGTGGCACCAGCCAAGGACAATACGTGGAGTAAACTTCAAACCCCTTCCCAGATCTACTCAATGGACATGACATTCTCCACATGAGTGGAGAGTGGGGACTGACTTTCACACAAACTCTAGTGCCCCGTATTTGACCACATCCCCTGGATGGGGAGGCCCGGTGGCACTCAGAGGAAGGATAGCAGCCTACCAAGAAAAGACTCGATACCCTATGAGCATATACAGGGGGAGGAGGTCCCCCTCAGTCACAGTCATGGGTGGGGGGAGTAAGGAGGAAATGGGAGGGAGGAATGGGAGGATACAAGGGATGAGATAACAACTGAGATGTAATATGAATAAATTAATACAAAATATTTTTTAAAAAGATACATCTTCTTCATTCCCCTTCACACCCACAAGAACCACACAGGAACACACAGAGACACACCAACACCTCTCTCAAGTAAAGGAGGGGTTTGTTTTGACTTATAGTTTAAGGATGAAGTCCACCATGGAACGGAAGGTTAAAAATAGCATAGCTTAAGGCAAATGGTCGCTTCACCCACAGAATGATGCATATTTTACCTCAGTTAAGCTAATCTATATAATTCCTCACAAGAATACATGGAAGCCTTTCTCCAAGATGATTCTTAAAGGATCACAAGTACTCCTGTCTTAGTTTGTATCTGTTAACAGTATGAAATGACTCTGGGTCTAATAATAGCCTTTGCCTTGGAAAATTCTTGCTGCACACATGAGGACTAGAGTTTTGATGCTCAGAGCCCATGGTCACAGGGTGATGTGAAAGATGTGGGAGTATTGGATACTTATTCTCCCAGGACAGAGACGTGATTGGAATTTAGAAAGATTTCATAGAATGATTGGATTTTTTAAAGCTATGTTTTAGGGCCTAAAGGCTCAGAGAAAAGAAAAAGCTATTCCAACCAAAGAGAACTATGAAGGCAAGGGGAAGGAAGTGAATGTGGCCTGGCTTTCTTGCCTTGAGAGTCATGGAGATCTAGTATAGCTGCATAGTCATAGCTTCTTTAATGCCAGGGCAACCTTTGTTACCTGCTCCCCATCCACTCCCTAATGTCTTGACACAGAGTCTTTCTATGTAGCCTAGACTAGTCTCTAAGATGAGATCCTCCTGCCTCAGCCTCCTAAGTACTGGGATTATATTGGGAGTGTACCTTTTACCTGGCATTTAAATTTTCTTCAAGGAAGCAATATGACTGGACTTTAAAAAAAAAAAAAAGAAAGTAGCTGTAGTAAGAATATTTTATAAGAACTGGAATGGCAAGATCCAGAGCCAGGAGGACAAATCATCATGGGGAACACTGTTGCTCTAGGCCACATGAAACAAGGATAGGGTTGAGACAGTCTTAGAGTGGGGAGGACTTAATGAATTATGGAAATGAAACATAAAATACTTTTAAGGCTTTTGTATTGCATAAGCTGGCAAATGAAGATTCCAGTAGTGAGGATAATTCTTATGAAATGAGAGAACATTCTAGGAGATTCGGGGTAGAGGCACCTGTGGACTGTTCAAGTGGAGTACCCAGTATATATCCTCCACTATAGCTGTGCTATGTGGGTACTTGGAGGCTACTGCTACCCTAAAACAGATCTGCAGTCTAAAAGGACACATCTATTTGACAGAACAGTTAGGAGTACACAAAGAAAAACAGACTTCACTAATGCCTGTACACTGTATTTTAGGTAGAGTTTTAGAGTTCTACTCCTTATGTCAGAGCCAGTGAATGAAGAAAGGCTGGAGACTGAGGCATTACTAAAAGTCATCAGGAGAGAGTGAAGCTGCTGGACTTGGTAGCTCAAGCCTATATTCCTAACACAAGGGGAGCAGGGGCCACACTGTAAGTCTGAGCCCAGCCTGGCCTCCCTAGGGAGACTCCACTTAAAAAACAATCCCAAAATGGAGCACGTACTTCTCATGCTGGCAGTAACTCACAACCTTCTGGCTTTTAGTCCATGACAGCATCTATTATCTTAGAGCCTTGCTTTGCCCAAGAACTTTTTGCTGCATGTTCTCTCTAACACTGTCAACCATGTCAAGTAAAAAACTAAAGCAGATGGTATTTGAAGGCCAACAGAGTCAATAGCTCTAAGGAGGGGCTCAGTGGCTAGGAGTCCCAGTGGCAGTACCGCTATATGTAATGAGCGTGTGCTGTGTGAGCATGTGCTGTGTGAGTGTGTGCTGTGTGAGCGTGTGCTGTGTGAGCGTGTGCTGTGTGAGCATGAGCTGTGTGAGCGTGTGCTGTGTGAGTTGTGCTGTGTGAGCATGTGCTGTGTGAGCGTGTGCTGTGTGGCGTGTGCTGTTTGACCGTAGTGTCCTGAGACTGTGAAAATCAAGTGATACTTTCAGGGCAATGGAGAGGCTCCAGTATAAGACCCTCTTGTGACTTGATCTTCAGCAAGAAAGACAACCCTTCTATGAGCTGAATAATCATACCCATAACCCTTTTATAAAGTGATAAAATGGTACATAGTGTGAAAAAAGTCAAATCTACCAGTACAGGATTCGTTTAAGGTAAGATACACCTGAAGGTAAGATATTGTGTATCACAGGTATAAGATGTGAAGACTTGAGTATCCAGTATTAAGAGGATGATTTGGGACTGAATCCCTGAATCATGCAAGACCTTTAAATCATAATGATTTTTCAGTTAAATCTTTCTAGCTACCTTTAGTGCTTACCAAGCATCTACAAATAGGACATTGATCAATATAAAACTCAGCTGGGAAATGGAAAAACAAGTCTAGCCTTGATACTGCAGTTACTATCCATATAGTAGGCAGACACAGGGAAACTAGAAACTCATAGTCCTTGAATACAAATCAGTATTAAGATAAAATAGCCATTTTCTGCATGTGTATGTGTGGTATGTGCTATTTTGTTTGCATGTGTATATGTGCATGTGTTAATGCCCGTAGAGGCCCAAAGTTGACATCCAGAATCTTTCTCTATCTCTTAACTGAACCCAAAGCTTCTCAGCAAAGGCAGATTTGGAAAACACAGAAGCTATCCAGCCTGCCACAGGGATCTCCATCTCTGCCTTCTAAACCCTGGAATTACAGGCATGCCACTACATCCATCCTGCATTACCCTTTGGTATAATTAAATATGTGGTAGTTCACTTTCCTGCTCAAAATAAGTATTCCATTCTTTACCTGGCATACAGCGCATACTCAGTAAACTGTTGAGATATTGATATGTTCCAAAAAATTAATACCTAAAGAGAAACACACCGTTCGAGCCTACTAGTATAGCAAAGGCAATATTACAGAGAGAAATCCAGAGCTGAATGGAGTGACTGACACCTAAAATCCTATCACTTGGGAGGCTGAGGTGCAAGGGTTGGTTGCACCAACTTTGAAGGCAGCCTTGCTACATAGTGAGTTCCTGGACAACTGAACTACAGAGTGAAAACAGGCAGAGTGAAAAAGGATAAAAAGAGGGAGGAAAGAAGGGACAAAGGAGGGAGAGGTAAAAGAAAGAAAGAAAGAAAGAAAGAAAGAAAGAAAGAAAGAAAGAAAGAAATGAAGTTAGGAAGCAACATGCCCAGAAATAACGAGAAGGGACTAATGATCCACAATCATGAGCACTTGAACGGATTGTTGGTTCTAAAAAGCTAAGTGGTTTAGAGAAAGTGGAGGTGGGGGAGAGAAAGTACATTTTAAAGCTCCAGCTCCAGGGCAAGCAATAAGTTTCTGCTTTAAATTTTTTTCATAATATTGTGAGCAATGGGAAAGTCTATTCCATCATACCAGCCTCCAGGGCAGAAAACTCCAGCTAAATCAAACTGGCATGGGCTCTCAGATTTCCAGGCAGCTACTACTGGTCTCTGCCTTCCATGAGGCTAAATCTGGCAGACAAAAGGAAGCAAAATAAATTTCCACTTATTTTATAGGCCACGTTTTTGCGCTTATCAATTAATTATAAGACTCCTGGAAGCCCATTGCACATTCCCAGTGTTTCCTATTAGGAGGTTGACAAGCAGCCTCAAATGAAAGACACAAAACTATCACATACACACCAGCACACACACACACACACACACACACACACACACACACACACACACACAGTGCTTAAATGTCACACCATGGTGCAGTCCTTTAAATGCTGGTCACTGGTGACAACCTTTTATATTACCTACTTTAAGTTCCCTAAATAAGTAAAATTATTATGATGCATGAACATTTAGGTTCAATGCGTGAAATCATACTGGAATTCAAAACTTTTTTTCTTAGACAATTATCTCACTCAGCTCAGGCTGTTCTTTTTTTTTTTTTTTTTTTTTTTTTAACACCAGAAAAAGTTTTTATTGAAATAAAAACAATTAAACAAGCAAAACCCAACTATAATTCCTTGGATTTGGGCTTTCAATTATAAAAGCAAAGTAACACAAATAAAATATTTCTAACTCATTTCAAAGGAAAAAATGAAAAGAAATCTCTCTTTTTTTATTATAAATGCAAGGAAAAGAAAAACTAAGAGATAGAATACCTCCATAGTTCTGCTCAGGCTGTTTAAACTCATAAACTCACAGCAATTCTCCTGCCTAAGCACCCCAGTGTTGGTATTATAAGTATGAATCTGATTAACAATTTTTATTAAATCTAGTGTGTGTGTGTGTGTGTGTGTGTGTGTGTGTGTGTAAACACGAGCACACATGGTGAATAAGTGGAACTCAGAGGACAACTTGCAGAATCAGTTCTTTCCTTCCATTACCATATGTGGCCCAGGGATTGAACTCAGTTCATTAGGGTACCCAACTTGGTGGGCTCTGGCTGATAATTTTAAAAATAATAAAATAATTAAATCCACCTTAATAATTCTACTCCTTATCTCCTACTCTCAGTTCACTCGATATGGAAACAATATCCAGATTTCGTACAGGTTCCAGAACACATGGAAACCAGTATTCCATACCACGCAAGCTTTTGTAGCAGGCATTGTCTATATTCATGGGAGAAATTGTAATTCCATCTGCTTGAGTTCTGACTTCCCATTTTTTTAAGTACTATTTCTGTTAGTAAGGTCAAAAGAAATTTCAATTATACCTCATTCAGGCTTATGGTGAGGATTAAATGGTACAATATAAGTAAGAAGTTTAAATGAACAGTGAAGTGTGTGGTGAGAGCATCATATATATCAACCTCGATCATTTCATATCCAAATCACACATGACCCTACAACTGGCTCTTTGGAAAAAGAACCTGAGAAAGTCAGCCTTTTTCACTAAGCAAAACATTTACTCTACCAGATAGACTTGAAATAAATAGAAAACATAGATTTCATTTTTGGACTGTTTGTTAACCATAGCATGCAAAGTAATATTTTAATATTTAGGTAAAATGTCTTTTTAAAGAGTCTTTTGAAAATATCCAAGGTCCTTCAAGCTCTACAATGTGATCTATGATAACAATTTATAATGATACAATTTCCTAAATATTGTGGAAGGCATGGCATTATGTGACTAGATTTGCTGGAAACAACTGAGAGCCAGACTGGAGCCTGTAACAGTACAGAAGAAAATATTGCCCTCTTTTTCCTCTACCAACTGAAGGGCTCGGGTTCTGCTTTCAAATGTAGTGAATAAAGCAAGTGGACTGCAACCTGCAAAGAAGCCCATGTGCACAGGACTCACAGAATCCCAAACAGAGAAGTGAAAGTACGCAGAAGTCCATGAAATCATTTCAAAACCTCACCTTCAACCCCGACCAAAGAACATGCACAAAGTTTACCTCAGGAGAGAAGCTTAGCTAAGCAACATCATTTGAGAGATTTAAAAAAAATGAAAAGCTGGTGATGGTACAATGGTTCAATTTGTTTTGTAAAACGCTTACCTTGCAAGTATAAGGACCCAAGACCCACATCGAAGCCAGGTACACCGACCTATGTCAGTGAGTGTGCTGGTCATGTGGTGACAAGTGGGTTATTAGAATTCACTGGCTAACTTATCTAGATGAGTTAGTGTCCTCCAGGGTCACTGAGATATGCTGTCTCAAAAGTTTAAGGACTAAAACCTTTGAGAAAGTTGCCTGAAGTTGACTATTTGCACACACACACACACACACACACACACACACACACACACACACACACCCCTAAAGAGATCAAATGACAAACTCAAGGTCACTGGTTTTTGTGTAACAGGATCTAGAAAACAGAATCTCTACAGTGGCAACTGTAGCAAAGCAATCGTGGCGTTGTGTACACAGATAAATTACTTTCTTTCCTTACTGAGGCATATTCAGCTTTCTTCACTCACCTGCAACTCAAACAGCCCTTGTCTAAGAAAGGAAACATCACTCATAGCCTTGAACTCAAGAGAAATTTCTGGTTTTACACAAAAGCCAGTCACATGGTTCGTCCTTTAGATGTATCTTTGTACTTTGGAAATACATTAAATACTGAGGTGACAATGATGTCTCAAAACCAAAAGAAGGGGAGAACAAATCACAAGCAAGAAACGGCTCGGGTATATTTTGTTTTAAGGAAAATATATACTAAAATCCAACTAAAGTAGATATAGGATGAGGGAATCTAGTGATATATATTTAACAATGACATAGAACCAAACTAATCTCAGTAAACAACAGAGATTGCAAAACACTTAACTCAAAAAACAGAATCGAAAGCCTGTGTCCCATGTCTCCACTCCATATTCACTGAGCCAGTCAGCATATTTGCTCGCTGTGCTCTATTTCCTATGTAGTCATCCACTTAATTAATTCAGTTCTACTTCATAGTCATTTATTAGTTATTGAGTGTCTGACAAGGCAGACACTGGCAACTCGAAAATGGGCCCCTTCACACCCAAATTGAAAGAACTAGGTAGAAAATGAAAGAAACTCCCAACGAGCTACACCCTACCCCAGCTAAAGCCTTTTGGCAGTTTAGAGCACTAGGGAAAATTCCAGAGAGGGGCTGAAGGAATCTAGGTAGCCTAGAGGCAGGGCAGGGGCCTTTGGAGAAGGGCTACAAGTGACAGGCATCCGCAGTTGGACTGTGCCTCTGGGTTTCAGTGTGACAACAAGGCATGCCCCGGTTTCCGCCAGTGGCTCTCCAGCCCTGTTAGGAGGCTCACTGGCATCCCAGCCTGCTGGCTTCAGCCCGCCCTCCCGCCTCCAAGCAGGTCACCTAAGGCCCGGGCACACGCACCTGGTCACGAGACTCTGCGGAACAGCAGCGGCAACACCGGAATGAGGCCCCGCAGGCTATGGGGCGCGTCCGGGGGCGGGACCGGGAAGGTCGCTCCTATCGCGCTGGGCCCACTGGGCGGGCTCCAGAGCCCCACAGCCACCCGCAGCTTGAGTTTGCAAGCCTGGCTTCTTCATCTGCCAGGGCAGTTGTGGAGTCAGCCCTGGCTAGTGGGAGACAGACTGTGGCGAGACCCTCCCTGCCGCAGTCTGAGGCCTGGGCTTTAACAGAGGCCTTGGCAAGACTGCCTCCAAAGCCGGCTTAGGACAAGCGGTGTTATCAAGGCCTGGCTTCTGGAGACCTTGTACTGGTGATTGTCAAACTCCTTCCCAGGGGAAAAACTGGTAACCATCAGGCACTTAGGGAGACTAAGCACGTTGGAAGATCGCCCAGGACAGAATGAGACCCCCGTCTCAAAAACTAACCAAACTACCAGGTTCTTTTTCCCCTTCCTTAAAGCTTGAAGGACTCTCAGAGATCGTGAAGGAGGAAGTCGTGATCTATACTAGGAGATCAGGAAGTCATTTGTCTCTTTAGGCATTATAGGAAGGTACTTAGGAAAGAAATATGCCTTACTGCTCACAGAGTACATGTGCATGCATTTTTTTATTAATTTATTCTTGTTACATCTCAATGGTTATCCCATCCCTTGTATCCTCCCATTCTTCCCTCCCTCCCGTTTTCCCCTTATTCCCCTCCCCTATGACTGTTCCTGAGGGGGATTTCCTCCCCCTGTATATGCTCATAGGGTATCAAGTCTCTTCTCGGTAACCTGCTGTCCTTCTCTGAGTGCCACCAGGTCTCCCCCTCCAGGGGACATGCACAAAACTCAAATCCAAGTGCATGCAATTTTAAGGGTTTGTGTTTGGGGGAGTCTAAATTATTTCGCTTAACCAGACTCTTATCAGAGTTATCTTTGTGAAATACTTCACAGTTTCTGTCTCTTGTCTTAAACATATCACACACACACACACACACACACACACGCACACACACACACACGAAAAACTTAGACATGCTAGTGTGTGTGTGTGTGTGTGTGTGTGTGTGTGTGTGTGTGTGTGTGTGTAAGAGTGGGATCTCAAGGGGAGGTAATCCCCCTCAGGAACAGTCATAGGGGAGGGGAATAAGGGGAAACTGGGAGGGAGGGAAGAATGGGACAATACAAGGGATGGGATAACCATTGAGATGTAACAAGAATAAATTAATTTTAAAAAATATTTAATAAAAAAAAAAAGAGTGGGATCTCAGAACCCAGAAAATGGAGGTAAGGGATCTTTAGTTCTAGGCCAGTATGAGCTGCATAGGAAGAATGCAAGGAAAAGAAAACCCACATGCATAGAAAAACAGGAAAGAAAAAAATGAAACGTCTACAAAGAAAACCATTCAGAATCCTTTCCCCTATTTACAGAAAACAATGTAACAATCCTTGTAAATGTTCACTAGTCCTGTTGCCTTCCACACAGAGTATTATCTCTATGAGGTACTCAAGGGTCTTTACAACATGCTTGTAGCCTGGCTTTTCCATGAATAGTGTCTGGGGAGCCATGTCCAGCCCCACTGAGTAACGTTTCTCTGAAACTATCTTGGCTGAATAATAAATTGTATTATTTCTAATCTGCTATGACTGTTATTTTAGTAAAATGGAATTTAAAAATCTAGCAAAGATGAACAGAAAGCTATGAAATGACAAAGTCTACTTTTTGTTTAGCACAAGTATACAGGTTGCAGCAAGTAAAAAAAATAAAGCTTCTTGTTTATATTTCTAGCTGCTTACCCTCAACTTCTGTACATAGCTCATCATGTGCCAATAAAACAACAGCACGTAGACTGCCGCCATGAGTATACTCTAGCTGTCAGGAACTTATTCCCGGTGTGTCGGGTGCATTAACTTGCAATCTTTTCTCATATTGTTCCTTTCATGCTGAAAAAGTTCTCTGGCATTGACTCACAATGTAGTAATAACAAGAGTTTAACTTTTACTGAGTGCTTTTTCCTCCACTAAGGTGAATTACCAGTGGATGTTTATCAGCCATATAAGCCAGGCATTATTATTATTTCCACTTCACAGATGAGGAAGTTGAGAGCAGCAGAGGTCAAGTCATACAACCAGTGAGGTCAAAGTCAACATTCTAAACTGAGACAGCTCGATTCCAGAGTCTGTCTGTGCAAACACCATGCTGTACTCTTTACCATAAAACTCCCTTAGCTGACTTAAGTTCATTGCCCCATTCATGGTCCTCCACTATAATGTCTTCCCCCAGCGGTTTTCATTTTATTCCCATCTGTTTCAGAATTGTTAAACTTCTGATATAGTGACGGTGGTGTAGCCCCCACAGATCTTAGAACTGCTCTCTCTGACAAAAACAACTTGTTAGCCCTGAACTTGGCTCCCACAAGCCGCTGGAAGAGGAGCTCCTTCTTTGTGCTAGCACACAATGTTTCTGGGCTTACTTCATGTTAGAGTTATTTGCTTACATCTACATGCCCTACTAAGCTGGATGCCGCGTGATGTATTCCTTTACGTTACTGCTAGAGTTTGGATCTGCAGTCCTGGCCACAAGCTTGTTTTTGTATGCTTGGACTGCGGCTAATGGCTTTACTTGGGGAGGTTTTGGAATCTTAAGCAGTTAAAAAAAACCTGAATCACTCTGGACATGCTTTTAAATGATCTTTCCATATTTCCAGCTCCTTTCTGCCACCTCTTCTTCATGAAACTTTCTGCTGTTGTAATGTTATGTCCAAGTGCACATAGCCAAACAGCCATTGGCTAAGCACACTCTTCCTCTCTTAATTTGTTCTCTTTAGGTATTTTTTTTGCCACAGCCTCATAAAATTAATTAATGCACTTAATAAAATGGTTATACTTATTTATATGGACAAATATTCACCAACATTTATATTATAGCCACTACATTTTGAGTACTGAGAACAATGTCTGACATATTTACCCATCATAGGTGCTCAATACAGGGTTGTGTTATAAGTCCTGTAGACTAAGCTGACCAGGCTATGTAACAGCAAGGTACAGGTGACTGCACAGCCATGTGAGAACAGATTGGTGAAATGAGTTTGAAGATTTTGTTATACTTCCCACACCCTAATTTTCACCCATCCCTTTAGTCCCAGAAGGGAACAGCTCTAGAGTAGAAATAGTTTTGACACAAAGCATTAAGCTGATAGAAAACCCAAGATTTTGTCACCCAAGTTAAGACAAATATGTGAGCTGGTCTTAACCCCATAATACTGCTTTTCTTAATTACAGTGACTATATGGATGGTAGAATTGATTAGTTGATACTAAAGCACCCAAGAATTGCAATGTTTAATCAAATTATACTACCTAAAGTCAAATAAATAAAGAATATCCTGAATAGTGGCCTTGTTTTCAAAAGAATTGCTCAATGTTTATGCTGAACATCCTATTCTGTAATCATTTGATTAACCCTGTAGTTTTCCCAAAACAGAAGTATCAAATACAGCACTTTTGTTTATTTGTTTTATCAGTTTTGGGTTATTGGTGTACCTTTAAAATACACGGATAGCATGATTGTCAACAGAAGAACTAATAAAAACATGTGCTGTGTATACATAAGGGACTTTTCCCAGCCATAGAGAATAATGAGGTTGGTTATGTCATTTTCAAGAAAATTGACATAGCTGGTGCTAAGCACATTAAGCTAATTCACAGAAAACTGGATATTGCATGCATGCTCTTTTCTATGGTTACTAGATTTTACATAGATCCAACATGAATGCAGAAGTAAAATTGTTTAGTAGAACATGAAGACTAATGGGAAAAAAAGTAACATAGAATATTGATGTGGGCTCAATGTACATTATATATTTGTATGAGCATGTAGCCCAGCAACATGAACAATGGATAAATGCCAGTAGTTAAATAAAAATAATTTTTAAATGTAAAAAGTAAAAATTTTCATGTTGTGTAACCACATAGATGAAAACAATGAAGCACAACAATGAGGAAAGATTTGCTTGAAAAATTAAATGTTTTTTAAAAATTAAAACATCTTTCCTATTTGAAAGCTATCACGAAGGAAAAATGCCCAATAAGGAGATTGGCTATATTGACTAATATGTAGATGCAATTAAGCATCTAAAAAAGTAGACTCATTGATAAATATTTTCATGGAAGGTGATAAATACAAATTTTAAAAGCAACAATGGTATGTTCCCTAAAATTTAGGCCATACTTTCCTAGATGATAGTTTTTAAACAGTAAAAATTAAAATAATTTAAAGTGTGTAATTTTTATCCATATGGTTCCTGACTTATCGTGGCTCAAGAATTTTCAGGCTTTTGATAGTATGAGGTGATACTCATTCTGAAAAGGCTGTGCTTTAAATTCCTTTACTTTAGGTGGCAATATGTGGTCTGACACTCCCTAGTAATGTTGTATTTAAACAACAACTCTGATGAGGGTTAAAACATAAAGTTGATAAGGGATATTTGATGGGAGTACTGGATACAGGGGATGGAATGAATATGATCAAATTATGTTGAAGACATTTATGAAAATTTCAAAGAATAAATAAAACTATTTTTAAAAATATACAAAGAATATACTGTGTTACCAGTGTTACTATGTTTTGCTTTGACTGTCAGATATTCAGTAAATTGCAGGAGCCATTCAGCATTTGGTTGTAAGTAGGCTTTTGGTTTGATGATTTCATCAAGTGTGAGAGAATGAGAATGTTCTGACCAAATTCAAGGTAGGTGAGGCCAGTCATGCTCTCTAGGTCAGGTGCAAGTGTATTAAGGACATTTTTTAGTTCTAAAGTATTTATTGAGGTGTATCCCCAACATAATCCAAGAAGTATCTTCATCCACATACAAACAAGGCCATGATTAAAGGACACACTCATTTCTATGGTGAATATCACTTGATCTGTTATAACAGATTAAAACAATGGGAATTGATTATGTTGTAACATTGAAGTCTAATTTAGGGGGACAGTTTTCATATATTTAAAACTATATAGGAAAACTATGAAAAACACAGCAGCAAATTGAACCAAAATATTAACAAATGTTGTCTTTCTGTGGTTAGATGAATGTTTTTATTTCTTCTATCTCCTGGTATATTCTCACTTCTGCTAGGAACAGATTCCTTTAATTTTACACCAAACAAACAACAAAAACAAAAAAACAGTAAACATCTTAAAAACTGACCAATATGTAGGAATGAATCATAAATAATGCTGACTTTGTACTTGACACTTCTAATCAGAAGCGGAGTTTCCTCTTCCATTTGCCATTCATCATAGAGGTGGTAAAGGAGGAGTCAAACAAGGTGTAAAGGCAGGACCACTAATGGATACTGAAAGACCTACACATTTTGTGGAATCAGGTCATCCTGAGCATCGTACTGGAGCCTCTATTCTATACCTCTGTCTTCCTCAGGACAAGGGGCAATGTTATAGGAAAGAGAATGAGAGGCAGTGCTTCTCCTCCATGTCAGCAAGGAGTCTAGTTCCTTTATTCGACTCCACAGAAGTGGACTCTTAGAGTAAAATGGTAGCTAGACCAACCCTGAGAAGATATGGATTCTGCCTCCACTATTAAACATGTATATGCAGCTTTTTTCCAGTTCTAAACTGATTTTGGTCCCCCATCATATCAGAGAGCTTCACAGCTAAACACTGAGAACTCTTTAGCAGACAGTCACCATGTATCTCTTAGTTTCTTTCTAGAATTTCCTTTTTTTTTTTTTTGCAAAATTGTCCCCTTCATAGTTGACTCAAAACTATCCATTGGGGGCCACCCTCCTGCCTACCAGCAAACATGTAGCATACAAAACAATTCAGAAATGGATGTCTTAAACAAAAGAAACATGTTGCTCCTTAGTTAGGAAATAATTGTAAGGTTTCATAATGAATGGAAAATGTTTCTCATCCTGGGTTTATTCACCCTTTTGTAGTAATTTCCTGATCTTCTGGAGAACCTCTGCTACCTCTTTCTTCATGTTGCTGGAAGAATAACAACCTGGCCCTTCACATCAGAGTCAATATGCCTTTTCTATGACATCAGAAATAAGTTTCCAAATAGTAATATGACTCAATCTGGGCCAAATTCCTCTTTAAAACTTAACCCAATCCATTAAAAGAGAAAAAACGGATTATTTTGGACACATGAAATACAGTATAAATTGTTTTGCTTAAAACATTTCTCCAGTCACAAATAAGGCACACATGTGAGAAAAAACACCAAAAGAGAAGTAGAGGAGATCTGTTTGCAAATAGAAAGGTCAGATACCACCTGATCTAGAAGATCCAGCTATTCCTGAGGCTACATAAGAACTTTTGCAGCACTCTCTTGGTCTACAGATGCTTATTTTCATTGAGAGTTGGTTATAAGTATTATTGGTCTCTTACAGAGAGGAAACTAGGTTTGACTCAGGGATGCATCTCTTTTCCTTTATCTTTCTTTTGTAGGTAAGGAGTTATAAGCTGAGAAGAAAGAAAGGGGATTATAGAAATATAGAGGGAGGATAGAACAAAAGGTAGATTATTGAATCTACTTCTCATTTCAAGGCCCTAATTGTTACTCACAAATAAGGTTATTTTTTAATTCAATAATACTGAATTTTGTATATTGATGCAAATCGTGCTCATGTCAAAAGCTAGTCTAATTTTATCACAAGAATATATATAGATCTAATAGATAGATATGATTCTATAGATATATGAGTTAAAATAGTTAATTAAGGTCTTCAAAAATCTCAGAGACCTACAGAATATGGCATTTAATGATGTTTTTTATTATTCTAAAGATTATCTGACAAGAAGACAAGTTAAATCCTGGCAACACCCAGCCTACCTCAAAGAAGAAGATGAGCATCAAAGAACTTCCTCATGGAGTTGGCTTCAAAGGTGGCAAACCAGCCACTAGGCAAAATTTCCTCATTTCTGCCACAGACAGAATTTTGCCTGAAAATGGGCAAGTTTAGATGCAAGCAGAGTCAATGGCCAAACTCTGCGAAGACAGGGTAAGCAAGTCCTCAATAGTTCCTGCCTCACAGATATGTCTGTCAGAGATATTGGGCCAGAAGGCTGAAGATGATGCTCCAATGTTATAGAGAGTATTTGGTGAGTGTTCAGGCAGTAATTTGTCTCAGTCATTTTTCCATTTTGGAAGCTGCTTACCTGAACTCCGAGTTTACTCAAGTATTTAAGTTTTATCCCTTCTACAGTCTCTGATGGGTTTGAAGACCAGATAGTTTAGTCTGTCAATTAAGCTTAGTGTGTTAGGGGTTAAGATGTTTTTAGATCAAGATAAATGTTTTAAGTTAATAGAGATGAGATATGATAGATATTAATCTCCATTCAGAAATTTAGACCCAACAAGATAGGAAAGATGTTTACTTCAAGTTTGCCAAATCACTATGAATGCAAGATTTATATAATTCCTGATTGTCTCGTGGTTCTTCCTGATGTATGTAATTTATTTTACACATGTGTAATAATATAAATGTATTGTTACAAAAGAAACATAATAAAAAAAGAAAAAAGAATATTTGCAGCTATATATAAGCAAATTCCTGCTTTTCTTTAATATTTGAATTAACATTTGTTTCCACAAGACTATTTTCAATGGGAATGAATTAGTTTGGTTTCACTAACAATTACTACATTACCATGGTCATTGCTACCAAGAACCTATATACAGCTCCTGCACTTGTATCACAGTGGTTCATAAAATTGTCCCAGGTTCCACTATACATTAAACCCTCACATTCAATTTCCTTGCCTTTTACTTTTATCCTATGGTCTGGTGTCTGGATCTCTTTGGATTGACACTTTACAGTGCATTAAGTCTGACTTCCTATTCAATTTTTGCTTTTGTTCTAGTTTGATTTCTGTTGCCGTGATAAACAGAATGACCAAATGTAACTTGGAAAGAAAGGAGTTTATTTTATCTTACACTTCCAGGTAACAGTTCAGTACTGAGGGAATTCATGACGGGAACTCAAGGCAGGAAACTGGAGGCATGAACTGAAACAGAGACCATAGAAAAGCTTTTTACTGGCTCAACCCTAAATATGGTTCCTGAACTAAGTCTAGGCTGGATTTTTTTTCATCACACTAGGCAGTGTCACTGACCTCTCTGACCACCTTTAGGCACCTAAATAAGACTTTCTTTTTCATAGCAAGAATGGCTGAATCATTTTGCCTCCTCAAATGCATTTTGTGGTGAACCACTGAGGCCCCATTAATAGCTGTTCATTTTCATTTGTTGTCATTTTCTTTGGGTTTTAATTTCTGCGGTTTTTAACCTAATGTTAAAAACTCCTCTAAAGCCCACAAAATATTTTTCACAAGTTTGGTAATGGGAATTTTGCTAGAAATAGATAAGAAAAAATAAAATTTTATGGGGAAATTAGTCACTCAAATAAGAATTCAAATCTGCACTACATAAAGCACCTCACCCAATACCAAGAAGACCATTGCATAATTTGTTCTCTAAGATTATGCACCCTGCAAGTTCATGTTGGAGTTTCAGGCATCATTACCTCAGGATGTACTTGTAATTAGAGATAATCTTTAAAGAAATCATTAATTCCAAATCCAATATTGCATGTAGCCTTTCTAGAAGAAATTAAGACACAGACACATAAAGAAGAATGACCATTCAAGAAGAATAAAGAAAATACCTGTCTTCCAGCCGAGGAGAGAAGCCTCAGGAGAAACCAGCTTATCTGGGTCCTTGATCCCAGACATACTGCTTCTCTCAGATGTGAAAAAAGCAAAAGTTTGTGTTTGAGCCATCCTTTCCTGATACTTAGTCATGGCATCTCCATCAAACTCATGGTATCTCCCACTAAGCATTGTACACTGGCATGTCTCTTCAACAGCAATGAAAATGAATATCTTCCTGGCTCCTTTTATTCTCCCCCAGTGAAATTCATGGACTTGTCATTGCATAATTTCTCTTCAGCCAAAATTTCAAGGAATAAATCTCAGGTCTCAGTGGAAAAATAAAGCTAGTGGTTATGAGACAGCGTTCTCTTCCTCAAGAGGATTGGATACACTTATCTCAGTACTGGAGAGGCTGAAGCAAGATGATTTTAAATTTGAGCCCAACCTGGGTTATATAGTAAGGACTTTTCTCAAGAAAACAAAATAAAGCAACAACCAATGATACATAGTCAGTAACAGCTCTTCTTCCTCCTTTTTTTACCTTAAAAGAAAAAAATTGTTCAAGAGATTGAACAGTGCGAACAAGGTTTGTGTCTATGTGTTTAGGTGTGGGAGTGATGATAATCTATAGTGGCTGAAAGAAGGTTCTGGTATTTGAGGAAAACATTTAGTACCTATAACAGATGGTGGGATCTGACTTGCTGGCCTGGCACAAAATGTATTTTGAAGCTCTGAAAGTTCTACATGAGAATATTCTAAGATATGTAAGCATAGAAATAGACATTCTGAAAAAGACCCCAAATCCATAAATGGCCAAATTTAAGTGTACAAACATTTCACAAAAGAAATATACATGGACAATAAAATACTTGAAAAGTATTCACATCGTTGTTCATCAGGGAAATAAATTAAAACTACATTAAGGTTCTATTTTACCCAAGTCAAACGACTATTATCAAGAAAACAAATGACAAAAATGCCTTTAAGGATGTTGGGGTGAGGGGAAGGCCATCTTGGTCTACAAAGCAAGTCCAGTTCAGCCAGTTCTATTACAAAGAGAAACTCTGTCTCATAAATGACACGAAACGAAACCAAACCAAACAAAACAAAACAAAGCAACCAAACAAAAAACAAAACAGGAAAAATCAAACCGAACTATAAAAGGATGTATGTATGGAGTGGGGGTGAGGGGTGGCAGAGAACTCAGATACACTACTGATAACAATGTAAACTTGTGCAGTCTCTGTGGAAATCAGTATGCATTGTTTGAAAATAAACCTCTAAATACAGAACTAACAATGCTTATATCAGGGTACATAATCAAAAAAATCTAAAATTGCATATTACAAAGACAAACAAACAACCATTTTTATTATGGCACTATTCCTATTATCTTAATATGGAGCTTCCCAGATTCCCATTAACATATGACTGGATAAATATGTAGGACATATATACAATGAGGTTATAGCCATTCATAAAGAATAATGAAACTCCGTCATTTGCAGAAAAATGGATGGCATTAAAGATTGTTTCAAGTGAATTATGACATATTCCGATCATCACATAGATAATTTGGTATGCAGAAACTGGGTGAAAATGTACACACACACACACACACACACACATACACACACACACACACACACACACACACTAGAAGAGGCCTATTTAGGGGAAGAAAGAATGTTAGGAAGGAGGTTGAAAATGGGATGGCCTCATCATCCTGACAGTAGGAGGCAAATGGGAGCAAAGTGTGTGACAATTGTGTTTGAAAATGTCAGACTGAAAGCCATTATTTTGTATGCCAACTGAAAAAATAATTTTTAAAATGTGTGTTGAGGCTATTTGTGGTGTGGCCTCCTTCAACTGAGATGTTAAAAGCTGAACAGGGTGTGGTGAAAGTCCTCAAGTAGAAACATGACCTTGTAGGAATTTGAAATGAGTGTATAGATGGTATCCCTTCTATCCCACTGTGAGTAGAGGGAGGATGACATTGACACAGCACGTAAGCTCAGCATTACAGCAGAGTTCAAGAGTGGTGAGACAAGCATTCGTGGATGGTGAGGAAAGAGGCTGGCATGGGTTATACAAGCCCTAATTGGTTGATAGAATTGCTTAAAATAGTATTGTGAGTCTCACATGGGGTAAATAAGAATCCACACAGTAGGCTGACCCAGTGTAGCATAACAGAGCTCAAATGATACCAGGACAGACATAGTTGGTTTTCTAAAGGAATGATTAAATATATTAAGTAAAATGAGAGCTAGAGTGGTACAGCTATTACTTCCAAATTGAAACATTCCTTTCTGGTTGGAGGAGGAAAACCCATAAGACTTAAGAAGCAAACAAAACATAACAGAGTTCAGGAGATTTACAAGACTCACAAAACCTTGTCTCAAAATTATAAAAGATGTCAGCAGTTGCTAGAGAAAGGAGATGCTTCCTGGGCAAGTTGCTGAATTTTATTTATATATATTTTATTAATTTATTCATATTACATTTCAATTGTTATCCCATCCCTTGTATCCTCCCATTCCTCCCTGCCTCCCATTTTCCCCCTACTCCCCTCCCCTATGACTGGGACTGAGGGGGCCTCCTCCCACTGTATATGCTCATAGGGTACCAAGTTTCTTCTTGGTAGCCTGCTATCTGGGTAGGGGTTCGAAGTTTACTGCATGTATTGGGATTGTCCTTGGCTGGCGCCATAGTTTGAGCAGGACCTCTGGGCCCAGATCCGCCCATCATAATGTTCTTATTGTAGGTTTCTAGGACCCTCTGGATCCTTATATTTCCCCATTCTCCAGGGATACAGCTTTGCTGAGTCATTCATGTTAGGTTGGCTTCCTAGTGATTTAGCTGTCTTTGTGCCTCCTTTGCTATAAGTAACCCTTCTCCTATGGCCCTACAAGTAACTTCAGTAAACTCACTGGCTTACTATGGTAGACTTGGGTAGGATAAATTATTTGGTTTGTCGTTAGTTACCACTCATCTAGGATGAATAGATATTTTTTTCTTGCAGTCCAGGAAAAGGCACACAGCAGCCAGCTACCTTATGCTTAGAGAGGGTGTGATGATTAATCTTACCTATCAGTTTGATAAGATCTAGAATCATAGGAGTGATGGACCTATTCAAAATGACTTTGGAGAATTATCTTGACTAGTTTAATTGAGATGAAAAGTCCCACCCACTGTGGGTAGTGCCATTCCTGGATTCAGATCCTGATTGTGTGAAAAGAAAGTGTCTTAGTTATTTTTCTATTGTTGTGACAAAACACCATAATGAAAGCAACCTATAAAAGAAAGTGTTTATTTTAGGGGCTCTTGGTTCCAGAGGGTTGGGGTTTACAACTCTTAAGCAGAAAGCATGCCAGCTCACATGATCATCAGCTAGGAGGAGGCAGACAGAGATAACTGGGAATGGTATGGATGTTTGAAACCTCAACGCTTGCCACAGTGACCCATCTCCTCTAACATGACCACACTTCCTAATCTTTCCCAAACAGTTCCACCAACTGGGGACCAAGTGTTTGACTGTGTGAGCTTATGGAAAACTTATGGGGGACATTCTCACTCAAAGCTGCACAGTAAGCTTAGCATAAGCATTCACACTCTGAATCTTGACTATGCTTGCAATAATCACCATCTTTCAAAGCTCGTCCCAATGTGTCCTTTGCTTGTGTACAAAATGGGGGAGTGTTACAGTTCTCTATCCTCCATACCAAAAGAAATGTTTCAATTTGGAAATAATAGTTATATTGCTCTAGCTTTCATTTAATTTTATTTATTTAACCACTTCTCTAGGTACCAGATTCAGTTTGTCCTCCTTACATCATTTGGCCTTCAGTGTGCTACACTGGGTCAGCATGCCATGTGGATGTTTATCCACCCTATTCAAGCTCCATACTATTTTACCAAGCAACCTTATCAACCAGTTAGGTCTCCTATGATAGCAGGGAAGATTGTAACCTTAAACTGTGAGTCAAAATAAACCACACAAACCACAGAGACACCGTACATCCATGTTGCTTTGTAAGGCATTTTAGACCAACCATGAGAAAAGAAACTAATATACCAGGAATTAGAAATATGTCAAAATATCCTGTGAATGGGTCCTGTGGTGCTGGATTATACTTGGAGAGAATGATGCCTATGTTTCAAGACACAGGTGATAGAGAAATAAGCATAAAAGTGTATGCACTTCAACGCACGTGTGCTTTACATAGCTTCACATACTAAAAAGGTCAAGAAACAGTGTTAGCACCCAATAGCACTGAGTACACAGGTAATGGATTCTGAGCACTGCTCTCCACTAAAAGACTTTCAGGGTCTTTGGATAATGCCTGATTTCAGAATTAAGCTAGATAATGTACAATAAAGTAAGGAAATGCTAGGGAAATTTAATGTCATGTCACATCGAAAGGACACAGAGGCCAGGTGAAGGGACACTTACTGGCCAAATATAGACTAACACAAAGTGAAATGAATGAGTCAATAAGGATGGTAGCCGACTAAGACTCAATAAAAGAAATAGGAACCCACACAATATAAATAGACATCAAATTAAAAGTAGGATCACATTATTGACGCAAACTCAAAATACTTCCCTACAACATACTAATGATAAAGGGCAAGATGCCTGACAAATGCCACCTTAATCAGAGATCAATGTCAACATCAGTAGTAATGAGGCAGATCTATATCCTGTATAACTTAATGAGATGTAATGAGAACATATTACATCAGTACTGTGATTTTTCTGATATGATGCATCCCTCAGTCTAATCATGAAAGGTTATCAGGCACACCTACATTGAGGAACATTCTGTAAAACAACTAGTCTTTAATTTTCACAAGCATCAAGGTCATGAAGGTCAAGGAAAGACTGGAGTATGTGTTGCAAACTGAAGGAGGATCAAAACATAGGACATAAAGTAAACACATTATGTCAGACCGAAATTTTCTCTTAACAGCACATCACTGGGACAATTGGAGAAACTGTCAGCTAGAGGGAAGACACCACATGAATTTTCTGGTTTGGTGTTTGTATTGAGGAGATAAAATGGAATGCAATATTTTTTCTTTTAAGAAATACATCTAAATATCAATTTATGCACCATCACATCAGCAGATTTTGCTCCGATTCTTCAGAAAAACAAACAATTTGTTGTGCAGTTTTCCAAAGATGTTGGGGCTGTTTCCAACTTCAAAAAAGAGAATCAAGAGAGTGACTCAGTCTCTTCTACAAATCCACACCATGAAGAAAAAAAATGGGAGTAGAGGCTACATTAAAAGAGGCTTATGGGACATAGCCAGCAGAAGCAAAGGTGGTCCTAGATGAGTTCCAAGCTTGCATAAATCATGGGCAAAGTACAATTTGGAGGCTATTTGTGTACAAGAAATGGTGATGTATGAATAATGTTTTTGAGGAATAAATAATAGCTTTTTGCACTGGTATGTCTGAAGTGGCAAGAATATTTTTATACTCTTCTTATATTTTGCTTTGTTTATTTTCTAATGAATTATACATATATATCTATATTCTATTATGTATAAATGATATATATTCTATACTAATATATATATATATATATATATAGTAGTTCACATTAAAGTGATATTTAAAACCAGAACTAGAGAAAAGGGAGTTGATGAAATACATACTGTCAAGTTTCAGTCCTTTATGTTTTTATCAACAGGAGAGATCAATGCCAATGGCTGTGTGTGAGGAAAGCCTTTGAGTCACCTGCATGCCCATGGCACAAGGTTATGGGCTCTGCTACCAGTGTCTAACAGGTACCTGAAGGAATTGTAGACTGTATTTAATATAGCACATAAAACTTTAGCCATTTTATCTATTCTTTGTCTCAGGAAATTATTGGAAAGATTAAATGTGTTACTGTGTCTATAAAATATTAAATAAGCCACTAATAGATAAAAATAGTATATCTCTTTTTCCTGTTTTTTGAGACAGGGTTCTTCTATTCCTTTAGCTGTCCTGTACTCCAAGCTGTAGACCAGGTTGGCCTGGAACTTACAGACTCTGCCTTCCAGAGTACTTGGATTAAAGGCATCTACCAAGTATATATTTTAATAAGTAGATTTATGATAATTTCCATTTGTGTTTTATAAAGAGCCAAATGGATCATAGATAATATCATAGTCTTAGTTACAACCTGGTGTTTCTGAAATCTGTAAATTCTTTTTTTTATTAATTTTTTATATTTTTTTACATATACATTTCTATTATTGTATAAAATAAACTACATAGAGCAAGAAGAATCATGAAACCATCTGGAATTATATTAATGTCACATTCATAGTGTTTTGGCTATTTGTACTTGGGAACCTTGAAGAAAATGTTTCCCTATTTTGGAGAGTTTAAAGATCTGAATGTAAATCAATATATATCATATCTCATAACTTAAAACATCTATCTAGACCTAAAAATATCTTAACCCCTAAATAATTAAGCTTAATTGTGAAACTAAACTCAGGGTCTTCAACCCCATCAGAGACTTCAAAAAGAATAAAATTAATTACCCAAGTAAACAGGAAGTGAAGGATAGCAGCTTCCAATTTGAAAAAAAATGATAGAGACAGTTTGCTGCCTGAACAGTCACCCATAACTCTCTGTAACATTGGAGCATCATCTTCAGTCTTCTGACATACATATGTGTGAGGTAGCAATTATTGAGGACTTGCTTACCCCTTCTTGGCAGAGTTTGGCCATTGACTTTACCTGCATCCAAGCTTGCCTACTTTTAGGCAGAATTCTGTCAGTGGTCTAAATGAGGACACTTCCCAGTGGCTTGTTTGCCACATTTTAAGCCATCTTCACGAGAAGGTTCTTTGATGTTCATCATCTTCATTGAGAGAGGCTGGGTGTTTCAAGGAGTTAACCTGTCTTATTGTCAAAGAACCTTTAAAACAATAAAAATATCTTTAAATGCCATATTCTGTAGGACTCTGAGGTTTTTGAAGGCCTTATGTAATTATTTTGCCTTATCTGTCTATAGAATCATACCTATCTGTTACACCTAGGATGTATATTCTTATGATTAAAACTAGACTAGTAATTGACATGACCATGATTTGATCAATTGACAATTAACTTGTCTAACTTACTTACCCTAAACAGCCTGCAATAGGTCTTTCAAGGTACTGGAGGGAAACCTTGTATTCTACTTGAGTGGTATGGGTACAATACCTCATATTAGAGAAGATATATGTATAATGTGTGTTAAGAATAATCTTAAATTTGAATTCTATATCAATGTGCCAAAATTAAACTTATTTTGCTTTAATATAAAAATTTCTATATCAATGAATTAAAAATAACCATGTGAGTACAATTAAGGCCTTAAGTTGAGGAGACGACTCAATAATCGATTTTTTGTCCTATCATCCCTTTATATTTCTACATTCCTGTTCCTTTCTTTCTTTCTTTTTAAAGATTTATTCTACTTATTATATATGAGTGCTTTTTCTACAGAAGAGGACATCAGATAACATAGATGGTTATCAGCCATTATGTGGTTGCTGGGAACTGAACTCAGGACCTCTGGAAGAGCAGTTGGAACCCTTAACCACTGAGCCATCTCTCCAGCCTCTCCTCTTCTTTTCTTTTCAGCCCCTATCTCCAAACCTAAGAAAGAAAGATAAAATATAAGAGAGACATCCCTGAGTCCAACCCCATTTTCTCTCTGGATAAAACCCATAGTAATTTATCGCCAACTCCCAATGAAAATAAACATCTATAGCCTAAGAAAGCAATCATAAACCTACCCAACCTTCCTTAAGGGAAGTGGATCATCATTCTCTTAGGGTTTCTTCTGGCTAATTTGAGATGAATAATACCTGTATAGGAGCCCAAATAAAATTGGAGAAGATGGTTAAACAAGCCAAGAATAGCATATCGTGGTCCAGTTTCTAAGTATTGAGAAATTCCAGGCTTAATAGAAGACCTGTGTGTGATAGTCTGAAATGCTGGACCAATTGGGAATGGAGCCTTTCTTCAAAGTGATCTTGGGAGCTGTCCTGTTCTGTCATAGAATAGCAACTGAAGCACTTGGAGCTGGACCATAAAGGATGCAGGATATCAGGCTACAGGATGCTGAGAGGAATGAATCCTGTCGAGTCTGATCCACCTTCAAATTCCAGTTATTTTGTTCTGAAACATATAATTTCTCACACGCATTATATAGTCCTAAAATTATAAGTGCATGAGGCAGGCAGAGTGTACATAAGGCTAGTTTCCTGCTCTTTGCATGAGCAGAAAAAAATACATCTGTAAATCTTCATTCATGCCATCCAAAGAATGGCATCTAATCCTAAATCACATGGATTCTATAACCAATAAGAAGCATTGTCTATGCGTAGACATTCGTGTATCAGCCAGTCTAACAGCTATTCCCATGTAGTGGGATTAGGAATATGTTATTTGCTTGTTATGCAGTCTTAATTCTTTACATCCTGATTGTAGTCCCCTTCCTCATCACCTCCTGATCCCAGCATCTCTCCCTCATCTCCTCTCCTTCTCTTAGCTCTCAGAAAAGAGGTCCTCCTCACTTAATATCTGATCTCAGGTCATCAAGTCCCATCTGTATGATCTGTATCTTCTTCCTCTGTGGTCTGGCCAGGCCACCCAGCCAGGGAGAAGTGATCCACATTATGGGACCAGAGGCCATGTCAGAAGTAGTTTCTACTCCCCCTATTGTGGGACCCACTAGGAGACTGTGCTGCCTATGCACTGCCACTGAGCAGAGTGTATAGGTCTTCACCCAGAATTTTTAGATGTATATTTTATTTATTATAATTTATTCACATTACCTCCCAATTGTTATCCCCTCCTTATCTTCCTATTGCCACCTTCCCTCCCTCTTCTGCTTACTCCCCTGACCTAGAATTCTGGAAAGAGCCAATTACAGTTCATCGGGATAGTCTGCATCCCTTTCCACTGTGCCCACTAGGCCATCTTGCCAAGGGACAGTAGCCACATAGTGGAAACCTGAATGCATGTCACAGGTTCAGCAGCAGTCACTCTTCCTGCCATGTGAAGAATCAACAGTTCATTGGCTACATCTGAAAAAGGGGTCTTGGTCCCCTGCATGCATTGTCCTTGGCTGGTGCGTCAGTTTGTGCAGACCCCCCTGTGCCCTGATCCTCAGGCCTTGATGGGCTCCCTGTGACGCTCCTGCCCCCTCCCAGACCTTCCATCACCCCTCCTCTTCCCTACAACTCTCAGCATTCTGTCCAGAGTCCAAATTCTAGACCCAGTTATCTGTCCCATTTGATCCCCCACTGGAGGGAGTCTCTCAGAGGACATCTATGATGGGCTAAAAATACCCACTTATAAGCGAGTGTACACCACATGTATCTTTCTGAGTCTGGGTAATCTCACTTAGGATGATCATTTTTAGTTTCATCCATTTGCCTGAAAATTGCAAGATTTCCTTGTTTTTAATAGCTGAATAGTATTCCGTTGTGTAAATGAACCACAATTTCTTCATCTATTCTTCTGTCAAGGGACGTTTAGGTTGTTTCCAGAGTCTGGCTATTACAAATAAAGCTGCTATGAACATAGTTGAGCAAATGTCCTTGTTGTACGGTGGAGCATGGCTGGGGTGGTATGGCTGGGCCTTGAGGTAGAATTATTCCCAATTTCCTGAGAAAGCACCAGATTGATTTCCAAAGTGGTTGTACAAGTTTGCACAAAGGAGTGTTCCCTTTTCTCCACATCCTCGCCAGCATGTGTTGTCACTTGAGTTTTTGATCTTTGCAATTCAGATAGGTTTAAGATGGAATCTCAGAGTTGTTTTGCTTTGCATTTCCCTGGTGACTAGGGACATTGAGCATTTCTTTAAGTATTTCTCAGCCATTCAGTATTCCTCTGTTAAGCTCTGTACCCCATTTTAATTGGATTATTTGGTTTGGTGGTGTTTAATTTCTTGAGTTTTTTATATATTTTAGATATTAGCTCTTTGTTAGCTATAGGGCTGGTAAGGATCTTTTCCCAGTCTGTATACTGTTGCTTTGTTCTGTTGACAGTATACTGTGCTTTACAGAAGCTTTTCAGTTTCATGAGTTGCCATTTATTAATTGTTGATCTTGGAACCTGAGCTGTTGGTGTTCTGTTCAGGAAGTCTGTTTCTTCTGTGCCAATGAGTTCTAGGCTCTTTCCCAATTTTTCTTCTTACAGATTTAGTGTGTCTGGTTTTATGTTGGGGTCTTTAATCCACGTGGACTTTACTGTTGTACAGGGTGATAACTATGGATCTATTTGTATGGTTTTTACAAGTAGACATCCAGTTAGATCAGCACCATTTGTTGAAGATGCTGTCTTTTTTCCATTGTATGGTTTTGGCTTCTTTGTCAAAAAGCAAATGACTATAGTGCATAGATTTATTTCTCGGTCTTCAATTCGATTCCATTGTTCAGCTGGCCTATTTCTATGCCAGTGACATGCTGTTTCTATTACTGTTGATCTCTATATAGTACAACTTAAGATCAGAGGAGAAGATTCCTCCCGAAGATTGTACAGGATTGTTTCAGCTATTCTGGTTTTTTGTTTTTCCATATGAAGTTGCAAATTGACCTTTCCAGTTCTGAAAAATATGGTGTAGCTATTTTGATAAGGATTGAATCTGTAGATTGCTTTTTGTAATATGGCCATTTTTACTATGTTGGTTCTCCAAATTGATGAACCTGGGAGATCTTTCCATTTTTTGATATCTTCTTCAATTTTCTTCTGCAAGGACTTGAAGTTTTGTTTTGTTTTGTTTTGTTTTGTTTTGTTTTGTTTTGTTTTCATGTAAGCCTTTCACTTGCTTAAATAGAGTCACACCAAGACACTTTATATTATTTGTGGCTATTGTGAAGGGTGTAGTTTTCCTAATTTCTTTCTCAGCCCATTTGTCCTTAATATATAGGAGGGCTACTGACTTTTTCGAGTTGATTTTGTATCCAGCCACTTTGCTGAAGGTGTTTGTCAGCTGTAGAAGTTCTTTGGTAGAACTTTTGGGGTCACTGATGTATATGATCATCTCATCTATGTATAGTGAAAACTTAACTTTTTCCTTTCCTATTTGTGTCCTCTTGATCTCCTTTCATTGTCTTATTGCTCTAGCTAGGACTTCAAATCCTGTATTGAAGAGAAATGGAGAGAGTGTACAGCTTCATGTCCCTGATTTCAATGGAATTGATTTACATTTCTCTCCATTTAGTTGATGTTGGCTATAGGCTTGCTGTATATTGCCTTTACTATGTTTAGGTGTCTGCCTTGTATCCCCAATCTCTTTAGGACTTTTAACATTAAAGGGTACTGGATTTTTCTCAAATGCTTTTTCAGCATCTAAAGAGATCAGCATATGGGTTTTTTTTCATTCAGTTTGTTTATATGATTGACTATATTGATGGATTTCTATATATTGAAAAACCTCTGCATGTCTGGAATAAAGCCTTCTTGGTCATGGCAGATGAGATTTTTTATTTGTTCTTGGATTCGCTTTGCCAGTATTTTACTGAGTATTTTTGCATCTATGTCTATAAGGGAAATTGGTCTGAAATTCTCTTCCTTTTTGGGGTCTTTGTGTGGCTTAAATACTAAGGTGACAGTGATTTCATAGAATGAGTTTGGCAGTGATCTTTGTGTTTCTATTTGGTGGAATAGTTTGAGGAGTATTGGTATTAGGTTTTTGTTTTTTGGTTTTTTGTTGTTGTTGTTTTGTTTTGCTTTTTTCATTTTTTTTTAAAGTCTGGTAGAATCTGGGCTGAATTCACCTGGCCCTGGGCTTTTTTGGGGGGGGGAGGTGGGGCGGATAATTTGATGATGGCTTCTATTTCCTTAGGGGATGTAGGGCTATTTAATTTGTTTGTTTGATCTTGATTCAAGTTTGAAAAGTAGAACTTATCAATGAAATTGTCCATATCATTTAGATTTTCAAATTTTGTGACATATAGGCTTTTTGAAGTAAGACTTGATGATATTTGGGATTTCCTGAGTATCATTGGTTTTGTCTTCCTTTTCATTTCTGATTTTGTTAATTTGGGTACTTTCCCTTTGCCTTTTAGTTAGTTTTGCTAAGGGTTTGTTGATTTTCTCAAAGAACCAGCTCTTCGTTTCGTTGATTCATTGAATTGTTTTCTTAGTTTCTAATGTATTGATTTCAGAACTGAGTTTGATTATTTCCAGCCATCTACGCCTCTTGGGTGTCTCTGCTTCTTTTTTTCCTAGGGTTTTCAGGTATTCCATTAATTTGCTTGTATGAGATATCTCCAATTTCTTTATGAAGGCACTTAATGTTATGAATTTTCCTCTTAGCACTGCTTTCATTGTGTCCCAAAGGTTGAGTATGTTGTGGCTTTATTTTCATTTATTTCTAGGAAGTCTTTAATTTCTTTCTTTATTTCATCCCTGACTCAGTTGTCACTGAGTAAAACATTGTTCAGTTTCCATATGTTTATAGGCTTTTTGTTCATTCTATTGTTGATGATACTCAGCTTTCAACCATGATGGTCTGATAAAATGAAGGAGATTCTTTCAATTTTGTTTGTATCTGTTGAAGCTTGCTTTGTAACTGGTTATATGGTCAATTGAGGAGAGGGTTCTGTGTGGTGCAGAGAAGGGGGTATATCCTTTTGTGTTTGGGTGAAAAATCTGTTAGGTCCATTTGATTTGTGACCTCTGTTAGCTTGATTATTTCTATATTTAGTTTCTCTATTTCCTGCTTTGAAGATCTGCCCATTGGTGAGAGTGGGCTGATAAGGTCACCCACTATTATTGTGTTGGGATTGATGTGTGACTTAAGCTTTAAAGGTATTTCTTTTACGAATGTAGGTGCCCTAGTATTGAGGCATAGATATTGAGGATAGTAATGTCACCTTGGTGGTTCTTACTTTGATGAGAATGAAGTGCTCTTCATCTTTCTTGACAATTTTAATTGAATGTCTACCTAATCAGATATTAAAATGGATATTTCTGCTTGCTTCCTGGGTGCATTTGCTTGGAAAATCTTTTTCCAGCCCTTTACTCTCGGGTAATGTCTATGTTTGTTGCTGAGGTATGTTTTTTGAGTGCAGCAGAATATTGGATCTTGTTTGTGTGCCCTTTTGTTAGTCAGTGTCTTTTTACTGGGGAGATGATGCCATTGATATTGAAAGATATTATTAACCACTGATTGTTGGATCCTTTTATTGTGGAGTTGGTGGCGATTGTGTTTTGCTGTGCCTGTTTTGGTTTTGCTGTTGTGAGATTACCTAAATACTGTATTTTCTTGGTTGTAGTTGACTTCACTGTATTGGAGTTTTCCTTCTACTATCTTCTATAGAGATGGGTTGGTTTTTAGATATTGTTTAATTTGTTTTTGACATGGTTATTGAACATTTTGCTGGATATAGTAGTTTGGGTTGGTGTCTGTGGTCTCTTGGTGTCTGGATGACTCAGTCTAAGCCCTTCTGGCTTTCATGGTCTCTGATGAGAAAGCAAGAGTAATTCTGATGGGTCTGCATTTTTTATGTTACTTGGCCTTTACTCCTTGCTGCTTTTAATATCTTTTCTTTGTTCTGCAGGTTTAGTGTTTTGATTATTATGTGATAGGAGCAATTTCTTTTCTAGTCTGGCCTATTTGGTGTTCTGTAGGCTTCTTGTATGTTCAAAGGTATCTCTTTCTTTAGGGTGGGGAAATTTTCTTCTATGATTTTCTTGAAAACATTTTCTGGTCATTGAGACATTGCATCCTCCTTTTCATCTACTCCTATAATCCTGATCTTACACCTTCTCATGGTGTCCTTGATTTTTTGGATGCTTTACATCATGAATTTTTCTGTTTTAATATTTTCTTTGAGAGATGTATCAGTTTCTTCTATTGTATCTTTAGCCCTTGAGATTCTCTCCTCCATCTGTTAAATGCTATTAGTTATACTTATCTGTGTGATTCCTGATTTCTTCTCAATTTGTGTTTTCTTAATTGTTCCTAATTCTGATTTCATGTCTTTAACAACTTTATTCATATCCTTCACTTGTTTGGTTGTTGTATCCTATTTCTCCTTGATGGCCTCTGTTCGTTTGTTTGTATTTTTCTATAATTCTTGGAAAGATCTATTCATTTCTTCTTTGTAATCCTCAAATAACTGTATAAGCATAGCTTTAAGATCATTTTCCTGGGATTCAGCTACATTAGAGTATCTGTGGTTGTCTGGGCTTTCTGGGGGAGCCATGTTGTTCTGGTTTTGGTTTTTGTCTTCTTACCCTTTGCTTTAGTTATCTGCTGAGGGGGTTGGGATTTCTAAGCTGGCAGTCATGGGGATGAGTACCTTTGGAAGGCAGCTGCTTCATTTACTGGAGCTAGATTTGTCTAAGCTCTGCCACATAAGGATACAGTATTTAGTAGGTTCCTCTGACTACTTGTTCTCCACAGAGGAATCAGCCACAGAGTAGAACAGTGGCTTGGAGGCCAAAATGCTGTGCTGTTTCTACTGTGTTGGTCCTTTGTTCTGCAGGGGTTCTCCCCTGCTCCATTACTCAGGAGAGCACAGAGTGCTTAGAGCTTGCACTTCCCAACCCCAGGGTACCATGGTAGGGGGTTCGGGGTGGGGGCTTCTTCTTATTGTCACCAATTGTATAGTCTGAGAAGTCCCCAAGACTGATTTAGATCATCAGCCTGTTCAGTCATGGGTATTGCTGCACCTCAGAACCTCTTTTCTCCAGAGCATCTGTACTGTCTCCAGTATTCAGAGGAGCACATGATGCTCAGGGTGTGTGACTTCCAAATCCAGGGGATGTGCACTGGGGATTGTGGGGAGGTTTCTTCTGAACCTTCCCAATTGATAAGTTTGAGAAGTCAGTCCCCAAGACTGTTTTGGACTAGTAGCTCACCTGTTTTGCTGTGCTGTGCAGTGCCTCCATAGTGGCCACCTCCGCCACTGCTGCCAGTATGGAACCTTTGCTGCTGAGGGTGGCGGTCTGTGCTCTCTCCTGTATTCGGAGGAGTGCAGGGTGCTCAAAGTTTGTGCCTTCCAAACTGGGAGTTGTCCACCTGTGATGAGGCAGGAACTTGGTGCTCCTGGTTTGTTCCCTTCAGTCTGTTTCCCAGCCTCTGCTCCTCTGCTCTCTAGACATGGTACATAGTCTACACTACCATCTTATCTCCTCAAATGTGTAAATTCTTAACTGGACTTTCTGCATACTGGGCACAGTCCTAAGTGCATTAAAATTCACAGAGTTTTAGTTACCTTAACAATGGTGTACATTACAGAGGAAGGTAGGGAGCCATGTGAGGCTAATGAATTTGCCGAAAAGTCACCTACATAGTCATAAGTAGGGCCAGGATTTGAGCCACACAGCCCTTAAACTTGTCATCAACCCTACCTGCAACTCTCATAACCAAGGCCTCCAAATCTCTAATTTAGAAGCTACTTATTTCCAGTCCACCATCCCTTATCCTTATAATGTTTGAAATTTCAAATACATTTTTCCCATAACCAGATCACAGAATAGGTTCAGTTCTTTAGTCTAACCTATTTTAACCATCCTAAATCTTTTAACTCATGGTATGGCTGACTTAGAATAACTATGGCATTCATATCATTGTCCCTGGACAAAGATTGGTGAATAGGTCTCCTTTTCCACCCAATTCTTGCCAATTACTGTGCCTACATCAATCCGAGCTGGATAATTCTGAAGTTGGCCTTACAGAAGAGCACAGAAGGATAGATTAATGACGCATGCTGTGGAGAAAAGTCCTGAAAACCACTGCTTTCCATTTTTCCTCAGATTTATGGAAACACTAACACTGTCGATCAGGTGGAGCTTGTGACCTTGGCACTTATTTACATGAGTCTGAAGGAATAGTGAAGGAGAGGACAGGATATTGAGGTTAATTTTGAAAGGTTGTGTTTGTTTCTCTTAGTTCATTTGTTAACCAAGGTACCAAAAAATAATTAACACTGTGTTATATTTATTTATAAAGGTTTACAGCACAATCTTGAGAAGTTTAAGTCTGTTCTTAACCCTCTATATTGTCCTGACTCAATCTTTGCCAAAAATCCCCAAGTTAATTACTTTTTAGTTCTTTCTTTGCTCTAGCTGCATCTTCTTCATCTCTCCTGCACCTCTGCCTATGACTGAATCCCCTACTTCCTTTTCTAGTCCCCCCTACACACAGCTGGCAGGAAGTACAGACTTTTTCTCTCATCTGCTGAGCAGTTGACTGTAAGCTACTTTATTGGCATACGAGGGGACAACTGGGAAGCAATGTTTACAGAACATTGAGAAAGGAGATTCTAAGAACAAAGATTGCAATCAAATGTTGGGGGTACAAAAATCAACATTTGAATTACAAAATAACCTTAGGCCAACATGACAAAAACTCTGAGATCAGATAGTTTGGCTGCAGTAACAATATTGGTGAGCTGATAAAAAGTTTGGCTGTGGTAGGGCTTACGTGATAGCTGCAGAGGTTTAGAAGCATGGGCAATTTAGAAGTCTAGTGTCCTTATAACAGCAAAGGCTGCCACACCTACTGTCTATAGAAGATATAATTTTCCTAAATTAATTAATACAGGAAATTATTATGGTAGCAATTTTCTTTAACCAGCTAATTCCCAATGATTTACATAGAGAGACTATGATTTCTTATCAAGTTGTAGGCACAATGGTGGGCAGATTCTGAGCTTTTCTAATCCTAGTGTCTTTGAAAGAATCATAAAAGCCAATTGCTTGCCAATTTGATGACTCCATCAGTTTGTCCACATGGCCACATGTTGATTGTCCATCTTGCCTCAAGGTGTCTCAATTCTCTATGGATTCCTCTCCTCCTGCTATCTCTTGTGCCTTTTCTCCTCCTGTTCTAGTCTCTTCAACCCAAGCCTGACAACCTAAAACTCTGTATATCACTTCTTCCCATCCATAAGTGTCAACATCTTTATTTAGCCAATCAAGAATAAGGGAACATTCCTAATCATCAAATGGTTACAGGAGATATTTCAACATTCATGACAATGCCCATGGTAGGGTGGCAACCAGATCTCAAGACACTAAAATTATCATTTTAAAGCACAGCTGGACCCTCCTCCAATAGCCATCATATAGCACAAACATCTCCCATATATTCACTCAACAATGATTGACTTGGTCTATTTTCTGTTGCTATAACTTAATATTCCAGACTGGGTAACTTGTGAAGAAAAGAAGTTTATGTAGTTTATAGTTCTGACTGATGGTAAGTTTAAAAGCAAGATGCTAGCATAATCTTCTCTCACTGAATAACAACATGGAAGGGTTCATCTCCTAGCAAAACAGATCACGCACATGCTAGCTTTGTATCTATTTTCTTCCCTTTAAAACCATAAATGCTGAGCTGTGTTCTTACTTCTATGAACTTATCTATTCCCAGTCACTGCCAAAAAAGTTCCACATTTAACTAATATTAATATATGAATATTGAAATAAGCACCTAATACATGAACTTTCAGACTCCTCTTTAAACCATAGCAGGGATTAAATTTTTTCTGTTTTATTAGCATTCCAAGATACTTGTCTGAGAATGGTTAAATGACTCATTCTGGGTCACACAGAAAGACCCAGAACATCAGTCATAAGTTATATATAAAAGCAATGTCAGAGCAGAATGAAATGAGCACATTTAAGTCAGCAAGGCTGTACCACAAACCAACAGCTTGCCTGCTAGACCATTCATCTAAAAGATGGGAGGATCTGAGCTCCTCATACTGCTGAGGTTTTCGGAAAGGACACAAGAATTACAAATAGACTTTGCCTACAGCTTCTTGAGGACTTGTTTCTCAACATAAACAACTAGAAAGAGAAGTTCTTTGAAGCTGAAAGGGAATAGCAATTCAGGTAGCATATGAGAGAGTAGTGTACCCAATAGGCCCTTAAAGTGCTGTGCTAGATCTTGAAGACAGTCACAGTTGCTGAAACAAAATGTCTGGAATAGAGCCAAGCAACTTAAAAAAAAAAAAAAAAAACTCAGTCCGTTGGACATATTTGACACTGCCAAGAGCAAAATTAAAAGGGAACAAATGGGAATGGTAGGGGGCGGTGTGGTGCATAGCATAGCATGGCATCCTGGTCTTAACCACTGCTGATTCATATTCACAGAGCATGCCAGAGTAATTCATGAAGAGATTTCCAAAGAGAGTCCTGTAGGCCCAGCAAGCTACAGAGTTGCTGAGATTACTAGGTAGTGTGGAGAATGTTTCAGAAAGATTTCTCTGTCTCTTATTCATAGACAAGACTGTCTCTGGGGATAGAGGACACTGCCCAGGAGAAGTAATCTGGAATGATGAGAAAGAAAGATGCCATTCCCTAATCTTTTTTTCTTCCAGGATAGAGATACAGGGATTGAAGGATCCTAAAGGAGAAGTATTGTTCTCTTCACTTGCGAGGAAGAAAACACAAAAGGAAAATACATTCTCACCTAGGTAAGCAGGAACCTTTCTCCCACCTGCACATTTCCTTTGAACTTTTCTTCTTTTCAGATCGTTGGGAGCAAACAGATGGCTGAAGAAGCCTGAATTTTAAATTTTTGAATGGAAATTTGAGCAGATGTTAGCAATCAAGATGGCATGTAAGAAGTTATTTTTTCAATACCACATTTATAGCCCTGCTTCTTTAACAGAAGTGGAGATGCAGTTCATAAAAGGATAGTTTTTTATCTTGGGGACAGCCTGGTTTCAACATGATGAGTATGTGGCACAATAACAGAAATATGGAAAGAATAAAGGAAGAAAACACTACCCATCTCCCTGTATAACTGCTAAATGTTTATCTGTAGAATGCTCAAATATATCTGTAAGGAGACTAATGATGCTCTGAACATTTTCAATGTTTTAAGTAGGTGTAATTGAAGCCTGGGTTTTGGATGAATATCTGCAGGCATCTAGTTGCTTGAGTTTTGTTTAGATTTGATGTAATAAAGATTGTTTTGTTTTGCTTTAGGTCACAGACATAGAAGGTTCTTCCAAATTTCACAGAAGAGTAAGAGCCAAGTAAGAAAGAGCTAATGATTGTTGTGAGGTATGATAGTGACAGGGCTAGGAAACAGAGTTGGAATGGTACTGGGGGTGGGAGTTGTAAAATGAATCAAACTTCATGTAGGTACTTCAAGTAATGGGTCTTTCTCTTTCACTGGGATACATTATAATATTCATAGTAGATCCTATCTATATGATGTTTTATACCCATGTGAATGTATTATAAATCATAATTAGGAATGATAAATCAGGAACTAAGAGGCTGATGATTAATAATAAAGCAGAACAAATAAAGTGACATTCTATAAGCATGTATCTGAAACTTATAAATTACATATTCCTGAAATTTTTTACTTACCATTTTCCAACGACACTTGCATATGGGCAGCTGAGACTAGAACATAAAACCATGAAAAAAGGGTGAGGATGGGGAAACTGCCATGCATCTAAACTGAAGGAAAAGGAAGATGCTGCATTAAAACACAAGGCCAGAGGTAAATATATGTGAACTTTTCAGAAACGAGAAGGGGTGCGGTCAACTGGAGTTTGGATAGATGAGATTCATAACCATCATGAGAAGAAGGGAAGGTTTTGAAACTTGTAGCACCTGAGAGGAGAATGTCAACTAGGATATGGTAAGAAATCTTGTTGAGTGAACTTTCTAGAAGTTGACTCCAGACAAAGTTTAGAAATTAGGTTATTAGGTATTATAATGTACTGCCAACAAGCCCAAGGGAACCATACTTAGAGGCTGTCCTGGCTCTGTAGAATCTACCACAATTGTCTGTCTCCGTGTGTTTTCCCTACCCTATTTTTCTTGCATTCATCACCCCATCAGTCTGTTCTCAATAGCATTATCAAAGGAAATCGTGCCATGAATGTCAGATGCAAAATCTCAGGCTCCATCAGGACCTTCAAGGGTAGATTCCAAAATCTGTTCAAAACTTGACTAATGATTCCTATGCCTGCTGAACTTTGTGTGTGTGTGTGTGTATGTGTGTGTGTGTGTGTGTGTGTGTGTGTGTGTACTTGTTTGTGGGTGCACATGTATAGGAAGGTAAGTATACTTATATATGTTCATGAGTATAATCTGCATATGTTGATAATGAGTGTTGTCATCAACTGATCTCACCTATTTTTTCACCTTATATTTTTTAATACTGGGTTACATTTCTCTCTCTCTCTCTCTCTCTCTCTCTCTCTCTCTCTC
>OU015748.1:63495961-63520204 GCA_907169655.1 Acomys percivali | reverse complement strand
CACACACACACACACACACACACACACACTGTACTTGTGGAAGTTTGGAGCAAATGGTGAGGCTCACTTATTGTCATGAGGTATAGTTGCAAGCATTTTGACTCTCCCTGACTGTTGAAGTTATTTTTGACAGAGGATTTCTCACTGAAGTTCCATCTTACCTAGTTGGCTGTTTAAAACTGGGCTGGCTCCAAGGAATCTTCTATCTCTGCTTACCCAGGCCTGACATTAAAGACACACATCATTGTTTCTGTTTTTTTCCTACAGAACTTTATGCAACCACGTATCCAGCTGAACAATATCCTCAGTCCCCATCTGCTGAAATCTGAGAGCCATTATTAAGCTGAAATTAAAAACACTTCTCTTTGACTCAAAACCTTGTAGTGGCCATCCAAGGTCATCAGAATGGATACAAGGACATGTGTATATCTTCTGGCCTGTGGGTGCTCTGTTAACTACTCACTACTCTCCTTTCTTGCCACACTTTCTGTTTACCCTGCTCCTGAGATCCCAGACCCCATTGCTCCCCTCCTCCATCATCTGTGATGCAATTCCTTGTCACCTTCAGCTCTGTTCAGATGTCACTTTTTTCCTAATTACAGCCCAGACTTGTTTATTGTGTGTCTCTTCTCCTGCCTAGCACCATGTCTTCAAACAGCACCCAGGCAGCATTTGGTAGAGTAATCTTGACTTGACAATCTACCAGATACCGGTGTGTTTGTTCAGGCATCACCTCTATTGGATCAGTGACTTCCAAGCACACAGGTTTCATACTGCTATCTATATTTTGCAAGAGGAAAAAAAATTTATCTACATGAAAAAAGTAAAAGATACTAAAAATATTAGGGGCTAAGGCATGGTGTTATCAGAATAGTGCTTTTCATGACCCCAAATTCAGGTCTGATATATAATGAAATCATCTAACATTTTAAACAGTCTTTGCTACTTTTCTCAAAAATTCGTTGCAGAGGAAATGCAAGCTTATTGTGGTATTTACTTAAGCAGAAAAAGTAACTAAGGAAGCCAAACTCTTACTTTCAAGGACCTCAGGACAATGCTCTAAGTGGGAGAACCAGGAACCTCTTTGTTTGTGGGGAATTGCCATATTATACACAGATAATAGCTCTGTCTCCTGTCTGTATAAACAGTTCTTCTTTCTTTGTCCAGTTATTTTGTTTTTAACAACAGGTCATATTCTGTTACTGGAGATCAAGCAGAAAGAGTTACTCACCACTCCACACACTGTGTACTTTGCCTAGGAGCTGCCCAAATGCCAAAACAGTTAACTAGAGTAAATCTGGTAATGGATTACATAAAAAGATAGACTTTGACACCAGAGAGTCTCAAAACTACCCTGCTCTTACCTCTCCAGATAATCTCACATAGTCCCATGGCTTTTATACCACTCCTGTGGGATCTGTGGGAGTCCAGGGACGAAAACAGAACCCAGGCTGGGATGTGTAAGCAAGAATTTAGTCACTTGCATGTCTCAGCTTTCCTAGACACTTTGCTTCCCCTTTTCTCTGTTCTTCCAAACTTTTAGTAATACTTGGTGGTTTTGACTCTCCAAACAGTACCTTTTAAAGCCACTTCATTTCCATAGTCACTATGTTTCTCTTTAGAAGATAATAGTGACCTCCCAACCAGCTATCCACACCTATGTTGTCCACTTACACACACGCAGGGAGAAGTTTTGATAGACCTCAAAGTCAAAGTTTTATTCTAAGGCTGTAGAAGCCATTGGAAGGAGTCACATCAATTGACTAAGTCTTTATGTCAGTCTATCTTCCTTGAGGAGAATATTATATAAAAGAACACACAATAGAAAGAGACGAGCTAGGAAGTGATTCTCCATCTCTGTCTCCTTCTGTCACCTCTTTCTCACTGATTCCTCCCTCTTAGCAACGGATTTGTAAGCTATGTTCCTCTAAGAGGCCAAGATCATCCCTTTTCTATCCTGGAAAGTGGCTTGTTCTGGTTTTAGCAAGCTTGAATCAGTATCACCAAGGCCTTCCTCTTTTATGAGATCTTTTCTGACCAGGCCATATTCACAATGACTGAACTGTCTTTTAGCCACAAAGTAGAGTTGAATTTCTCCATACTCTGGACTTTAATTATAGTATATAACTTGATTTTTTCCATTAAAATTGTGGTAAAAGGACACATAGCTATACTTTGTCTCTTTTCTTTCAACTCAGTAATTGTTCATGGTTAAGTTAATGGCTACTCCAAAGGCCAGAGCCCTGGAGTGAAGATGAAAACTGTCTAAATCACAAATTACCAGTTTATCTGGGGATAGCCATATGTTGTGGTGTGTATCCCCACATGCCCAGCATCTTAGAGGTAAAGGTCGAGGAACTCGAAGATGGAATGGTAGGGTAATCCTCACAACATAGGGAATTTGAAGACCGCCTCAGCTGCTTAAGGCTCTTTTTTAAAAAAAGCAAAATAAAATAAAGAAACAAAAAAAAACAACAAAAGAAATAATTGTTTGGTGTTTGAAGCAACTGAGACTTTGAGATCCTGACCACAGCATACCTAGTAACCTAGTCCTTCACACTGTATTATGTCTGTGGTAGTGAACTATTTCACTAGCAAAACTGGAACCAATTAATCCTGAGCTCAGTATGCTCAGAGCACCAAAGCCTAAAGTTTCACTTTGCTTATCCTGAGCTGGACTGGCGGCTTGGGTTACAGACTTGCTGCCAGCTAACAGGAAATAAAATTGCTTCCAAAGCCACCAGGATTCTTTAGTCATAAAAGGGCCTGCTACAGAGCACAGGGAACAAGAAATGAGACCTTAAAATCCTTAGAGTGACACTGACCCAGTTAGAAGGTAATAGGACAAACTTCATCTGACTGTTGTTTTTACCTAAATCTACCTGTTTTAATTTTTTCTGTAAGGCCTAATCTGATTCCTCAGAAACTAGAAATGACCAAGTCTCAAATTTCATGATTAGTATAAAATAGTTAACATTGAAAAGCATTTTATTCACTTAACATGAATTAACCTCATTTCATTTGTCTTGATTGAAGTTCACTGGAAATGGCCTAGGCTCTCACAGTTGCTTGCTAGAGACTTAGAACTGAGACTCTCACACTAGACATTGTCCTTGATTCCATGTTAGCTTTCATTTTGCTGGGTGGTGAGGCCTTCTGGATGCATATAAAGCAGAATAGGTAAGAGATCTATTAAAATCTGCCAGAACTACACCCTTAGACTCAACCCCAGCACTTCAACCTTTCCTTTGTTTGGGGGGAGGTGTCATTCCTGTACTGTCCAATTTGGTCTCAAATTCCTGGACTGAAGTTAGTCCCTGACTTAGTCTCCCATGCACCTGATCATGTAGGCATGTGCCACCCAAATATTTTGAAAAATATACTGCTCCTACTCCATTAATTAACTCTAATAAGGTTAAAAAAAAAGATCCTGCTTATCAAATGTATTAGTTTGCTTTCTGTTGCTGCAATAAAACCAACTCAGAGAGAAACGGCCTTATTTGGCTTCTATTTTTTTCCTTGACACATTGATTATTTAGGAAAACAGGCCAGCAACTCAGGCAAGAACTTGGAGGCAGGAACTGAAGCAGAGCCCCTGGCATGGCAGTCTTCACTGGCTTGCTCTTTGTTATTTGCTCATCCCTGCTCAGGGCTGACACCATCCAGAGTGGGCTGGGTCCTTCTACATAAATGGTCAATCAAGAACATGCCCCCTCAGACCGACCTATAGGCCGACTGTATGGAAGCATTTTCTCAATTTAGATTTCCTCCTCCCAAATGACCCTGGCTTGTGTCAAGTTAAACAAACAAACAAAAAACTAACCAGCATACCAAACTGATCTGTTGATTGATCTTTTGACAGTTTTAGGTGTTATATTTTTATTCCCCCCCTCCCCCGCCAAATTTTCTTATATTTGGAAAATGTCTAAGATTTTGAAGAAATAATCACCTAAGAACTAAGGATTATTATTTTAGGGAGTTTTAGCTTCTTTAGGCTGTCTGTAGGAGACCTATGTTCTACTTAGTCACCATTCTACCTACACCTTAAACCAACTGCACTGACTACAGTGTATCCTCATCAAGGTTGTGGGACCAAAGTGACAAAGTCAATGCTGCTCCTAGAAGATAGTTTCTCAACTATTAACATAAGTTGAAGGCCCCTTCTGTCTTGTTACAGCTAAATTCAATTTTATTAACCAGGCCATAATCTTGAGGTTTGGGTACTTTTCTACCTGTAACTAACATTTTATTTTTAATGAGATCTTCTCATTTTCCCACCATGTGTTGAAAACAGGGCAGTGTGAATACTGCAAGTCTCTCAAACAAAAAGCAATATTCATACAAGGAATTTCATTCACATGTGGTACAAAAAACAGAAAATACCACACTGGCTTTAATATTTATATTTTATCAAAATTTTCCTGAACTACTAACAGTTTTATGATATTATTTACTGTGCATTAAAACTGAAAAACAAAACAAAACAAAACAAAAACAACTGAGCAGAAAGCATACAGAAAACTGGATGTGAGTCTATACAATGATTTACTTTTGGCATGACAGACTTTATTTTGGCACTTTAACAAATTTGCTTTACAGCAGTGACAAAATATTGCCAGAATTTATTTCCTGGCACAGATATCCCAAGCAAGTGATTCTACAAGTAGAATTTCACTGTTTTGCACAGTTAGAGGTATACCCACTGCATTCTCAGCCTCTGTAATTGAGGGGCCATGTACAGTTTTGGAAGGGCTTATCATTTCCTTTTAGTCATCCTAAACAAGGAGAATCACATATGTAATTGGACAGGAATTTGGGAGTTAAGGCCATTAAGGATTTGGATACAACACTGCTGCAAGTGTTACTTTATTTTTGTTTGAATGAGTTCCGCGACAAGTCCAGGGAAAGTTCTCAAATGAAATAGTCAAACTTTATTAAAAGTAAATTTTGTGCTGGAAAAGTTGCCGTTTTTGCTGTCTTTTTTCTTAGCCCATGGCTCACATTTTAAAAATAAGATTAATGGTAAAATAGAAAATGGAACAGGAAAAGGAAATGCTCTGTACAGTAAGTACCAACCAGGGTACCCCTTCCCTCCATCTCCTCCTCTTTTTACTTTCCTAACAACATCCATACTAATTAACAAGGCTGCCATTTCACACCCAGAGCTTCCCTACCCTTCCCTCCTGCCCTACGCAGTGGTGTTCCTCAAGAGGTTTTTCTGCCAGTCTCCAGTGGAGCTTTGACAAAGAAATGATTCTATAGGACTGACCCATATACCTACTTTCTTCAAGAAAGGTTGCCTCACTTCTTTGGAACTTATACTTCTAAGAGTAAATTGCAAAAGAGGACATCTGTGTCAATATTCCCAGTAGCTATGCTATAAAGATTTCAAAGCCTGAAATCCCCTGGTAGGCTTCCTATCCCTATACCTAGACACACGCAGGATGACAATACACTGCTAGCCAATTCAGAGGTGGATCTGGTAATAAACAGCTTCACTGAGGGGCTCTTTGGTCTTGACTTATGGACACTGGAATACTCAGAAATCCAACGCATGCCTTCATAGCAAAGGGGAGATGTACATTTAAGAAATGTACAAAATTTATAATAGTGACATTTTCAATATTGGGCCACATGATTTATTCAGTAGTTTGTTTGGTCCCAAATTACAATTTATGTCTATTCATAAGACTACAAAAGTTACCATTAGAATTGTCTGTGCTTATAAAATACCTACTCTTTTTTAAAACTGTTATATATATGCTCATTAACACCAGTCTGCAACAAGTTACATAGAATCATAGGCACTTCAAAGGTTTAAAAAGATGTTTACAACTTAAATGCATTTTAAAGAAAAAAAAAAGATATTTTTTTCTTGTACCTCCAAATTGCAAGAAATTAACAAGTACAGTGGCCAAAGGTATCTGCAGCAACTTCTCAAAATACTGTTATCATCTTTGGGTTTGCTGAGGCTTGTCAGTTACATCAAATCCTCACAAAAGAAGATCTGAGTAGATAGCTAGGACTAAACAGTTTCGTAGTAATAATCCAATTTTACACATTAATTTGCTGTTGCAAATCTGCCTGAAGCTACAGGTAATGAAAAATAAAGCAAGTGTAAAATGGATAGTCTGACATTTTAAAAAAATTATAGAAAGTAGAAGTTAAGGTTTACATATTTGAAAAAAAATCACATATACACTAAATTACCATTATTGTAATCATTCAAAGACAAATTGCACCGTTACAGCTATAAAAGGCATAAGGTTTTGTTTTTAAGAAAGGGGACAAGAAGGAACAGTGGAGAAGAGGGATATGAGATAAGTTAACAAAGATCAACTTGGTAGATCAACTGAGACATGCTGACGAGGGGAACAGCAGTCATCTTTGAACCAGAGGACAAACACAATCATTTTGTATTTGCACATAGATGTTCAAATCAATTCCATGAATGTCAAGGGTTTTCGCAACATAATATTTTGCCACTGCTATTCACAGAACACTGCAGATGTTAAATTTTTACTTTTAAGCCATTCTAAAGAAATACATGAAGTTTTAAATACAATGGGATATTTATCATTGAAGGGCCAGTATGGCTCTGTAATGAACAAAACAAATAACAAAGATCTTCATTATTCTATGCCAACGCTTTATTTTTAAAAGTTCAGTGATCTCCTAAATAGAGACACTAAGTGGGAGCTTTTATGCATAAAACTCCTTAGTAGGTGCCTTCTGATAAGCTGCGCTAGATGGTTTCCTTTCCCCAAGGTCATAGCTTCCTTCATCTTTCTTCCTCATGCGGTACACCAACAGCAGAATGAGGAAAATGGCAAAGAGAAAGCCGATCACTCCACCAGCAATGACAGCTGAAACAGAAAGAAAGAGTCCTTTGCATGAGGTTCAAGGTTTGCAGGAAACTGTGTGGTCAACTCCAACCTACTGACATTTTAATAAAAAGTTTAATTTGAGAACCCAAGTTAATCTGTATTCAATAGTGTTATTCCTCAGAAAGGTATGTATTAGCAACTCAAAGGCCTCCATAAGAAAAATCCAGCAGTAACTTCTACTAATTCTCCACTTTCAAAAGCACAAGCCTTGTGTTCAGTGCTTGCATTTTACAGTGTCATCCTCTAACCACAGTGAAGGCACAAAATATGATATAATAGTTTAAAAAAATGAAGAATAAGTACAGAAAGCATGCAAATGTGTACCTATTCTTGAATTTGAGGAGACCTTTAAACAAATTAGGTGTTAAATCTTGTAAATCTTCTTTTTCCTTTTTAAAACAAGTATCAATACAGGTTATGGTCGGTAACACTTACCAGAAATATCTGGAACCAGGAGTGTTTTTTTAAAAGACTTGCGTATTTATTATGTATACAGTATTTCACCTGCATGTATGCCTGATCTCATAGATGGCTGTGAGCCACCATGTGATTGCTGGGAATTGAACTCTGTACCTTTGTAAGAGCAGCAGGTACTCTTAACCTCTGAGCTATTTCTCCAGCCTAAGTTTTTTTTTATTTAAATATTTACATGTATGCAATGAGCTAAGAGTGATCAGGTCCAAGTCTAAGCATCAAATCCATTCATATGTTCATACATAGTTTATACACATAGCTCAAAGAAAAACACAAGTTAACAAATAATTTCATTCATGAGACAAAGTTTCTGTAGTGTGACTGTTTTGTGGGTACAACCCATCCTAAAATCAGGAAGTAGAACTTCCCACTCGTGGCATCATGTCAGGCTTTTAAAAGCTTTGGCTGTTTGGAATATTCCAGATGCTCAGATCAATGATGCTCAACCTGTACTTTCATCAGGTGAATTCCAATTAGAGGCAAAATTCTAATGTTGGCAGCAGCAGCGTTTGCGCATGTTCCTTCTCTGATGTGGGTTTTGAACTCTGAAGGTCACCTGAAGACTGGCATCTGCCTGGTATCTCCTGCCTTGTTGCCACATCTAACAGTTCTGGGCTGATGAATCTTACTACTAAAATTTGAAGTCCTTGATATGATGGATTGTAGCTTGAAATTGTTTCCTACTTTAGCCTTTAGCTGGCTCGAGGGTAGGCCAGAGGAGTTAACAGAATATAGACAAAGTAGTCCTAGCCTCTCACCTGTCATTCTGGAATAAAAAGCCTAGAGATTGCTTCCGGGAGGCCACTAATTAACTGCAAGCCGTACTTTGGCCACTGAATGCCACTTATCCCAAGCAGCAGGCCTCTTTAAGTTCCTTCCTATTTGACCCTGTTGGCAACTCACCTGCTAGGACTTCTGTCCTTTTAAACAGATTGTCTGAATGTTTCTCTGTGTACACATCTGTGCTTTTTACCGCAGGGCCCAGCTTCTCTTCTGCCTCAGAAATGTCAACTTCTGCCTTGTCAATTTCTTCAGGTGACTGGTGTGGGAAAGAAAGAAAATACAAATATCTCTCTTTATAAATGCATTAGGAATAGAAATAATAAAGTATATCCCTAATTTCCTTTCTTTAATAAACAAGTTTAGTAAATAATAGCAACAATAATTTGCATGCTATTTGTATGCCAATGGTAGAGGACCCAGTATGGACCCATGTAGCCTCTGGGTCTGGTATCATGGAAGCAAAGATGGGTAGTTAATGCATTTATAAGAATGATGTGCATAGTTATTTTACTGACAATTCTCAGAATCTTTACTCTCTGAGGTGGGAAGATGGACCTGCCCATCAAGTTCTTAGTTGTTTTGCAAGCATGATAATCTGAGTTTGACCCCTGGGAGTCACATGAATCCTATGTCTTTGGCCATCACTACTGATGGGAAAACATTGTCAACTCTGTTAAGAGTTTCTATTGCCAAGAACAAACTCCATGATGAGAAAGCAAGTTGAAGATAAAAGGGTTTATTTGGTTTACATGTCCATGCTGTTCATTATTGAAGGAAATGAGGACAGGAACTCAAACAAGGCAGGATCCTAGAGGCAGGAGCTGATTCAGAATCCATAGCAGGGTGGCTTGCTTCCCCTGGCCTGCTCAGTTTGCATTCTTATAGAACCCAGGACCACCCTCCCAGGAATGGCACCACCCACGATGGGCTAGTCCTTCCCCCATTGGTCACTAATTGAGAACATGTCTTTAAGCTGGATTTCATGGAGGCATTTCCTCAACTTATGCTCCTTTCTCTCTGATGATTCTTGCTTGGTCAAGTTGACATAAAACAGGACAGTGCAAACTTTAAAGTCAGTTGATAATGAGCCCCCACCTATCCAGACCTATTCTGATCCCTTTTAAGAATGCCTAGATATATTAACCAGAGTAACGTTCCATGTGTCATTCAGTTGCTTCGTGGATGTTGGAGTTCTTCTGAGTCAAGAAGACAAAAGAACAAAGAAAAAAGTTCATTTTCTTGGGCGGCCTCAAAATCATTTTTATATTTAGGAAGAACCACAAGCTAGACAATGTGGATTTACTTAAACTCTAGTGATTATGGGAATCAGTAGGTCTCCATCTCATTGATCAGGACACATGAAACTTCCACTAAATACAGGAAGTAATAACATTGATAGTCATCACTTTTCCAAGATACAAGAATCCTTGTGCTTCATAACTCCTAAGTGCCATGATTTCCATAAATTATAATTCTTACTGCTGCATAAATAGAAAACGGTTTCACTGTATTCTGTGTGAGTAAAGAAGAAAATATGGATGGCTCTCATAAGTCCTGCTGTGTCCAAGTAAAGCAGATGAGAGAAGTCTGTTGGCAGTACTTTGCATGTTCTCTCCATTTTCTTCGTATAGAATTCCCATCGCTAACTGGTTGCCTGCTGCGGTGGGCAGCAGAACAGAGAATGGCTTATCGAAGTCCTCATCAAGGAAGCACATGCTTCTCTGCTCATTAGGATTGCTTCATTTGCTATGCAGTTAAAAGTCAGGAAAGGGGAGTGAAAAATCAAGCAGATTGGATGATACTTATGTGTGTGAGTGCAGGGAAGGATGTGAGTGAACACTGCAGGAAATAAGATAGACACTGAAGCTTTGACCCCAAGTTTATGTAATCCTACCATGTTTACTCCATTATTTTTTCAATTTATTTTCCTTAATTTTATAAGCACTGGTGTTTTGCCTACATGTATGTCTATGTGAGAGTGGCAGATTTTGGAGTTACAGACAGTTGTGAGCTGCCGTGTGGGTGCTGGGATTTGAACCTGGGTCCTCTGGGAAGAGAGAAGTTAGTGCCCTCAACTGCTGAGCCATCTCTCTTTCTAGTGGTCCTCTTATTCCAGTATTAAGACAAGCCACATGGTTTCATCTCTGTTTATTTTTAAGTCCATAAAATCATGTAAGAGTTGACTTGCTCAGTTTCCTTCAATTGAACTTCTGAATAAGAAGGGGACAAATAATTCATTCAAGGGATGATCTAGAAAGCTGTCCATAGAAATGGCACTTAAGAGAGTGGTCAGTCAGTACATAAGTCACAAGGTGCTCTAGGCAGAGTAATCATTTGTAAACTGAAATGCTCAATTGAACAGAAGAAGCGGGGACTCTGTGATGCATAATCCACTGCCGAGTACAGAGCTGATCTGACATGCCTCTCACAAATATGTCTATGCAATTATGAGATGGGAGCACAGATAATTAACTGAAACCAACTCAAAGCTTATGAATCCATGTCTGGATGTCTAGAGGCTGTGAAAATGCAGTGGGGAAAAAGACGAGGTTCCACGGAAACAATAACGGGCTCTGTTCACTCTTTAGTCACATATCTGAACAACAATCTAGAGAGAATAACTATACCCATTGCAATAATGCCCCTGTCAGCCTATTCAAAAGCAGACTCTTCATGAAGGGCAACTAGAGGCAAGGTTTAACCTACCTGTAACTATAAAAGTGAATATGACATTGCTTTTGTTATTATTCGTGATCAGGCTCTTCATAATCGGCACCTAGAACCGTGTGTTTGACACACATAGATGAAAGTTCCCACAAACATATAAAGTCTTGCCATTACATTAAATACAACAAAAAATATAAAAATTTGCATTAAAATGTTCAGGGATCTATCATTTCTATCTCATCACCAAATGTTGGTTTGCTAAATAAAGCTAATTCAGTTATGCTTTAATCCCAGTTTTTACAAATTTAAATCAATTTTCAATCCATACAGTCCAGAAATCTGCATCAAACTGGAATTTGTTTAGGACAAAACTATGAGGATTGAAAGTCAAAACTTCCTCAGGAGAGTTTCTGACTTCAAGATATTGAGTCTTAATGGTCACTGAGTTGAAAACATTGCTATACAAGATCATGTCAAACTATGGGAGAGAGCAAGCTCATCTCTCCACAGGACCACAAGCTCACTACCAGGCATGCTCTGACATCTTCAGCCATCCTACCACCAACAGCACTGCTACATTTCATTTCTTCCCTCCTCATTTCTTTTATTCATACAACTTAGAAACCAATGGAACAGCTCTCGGAAAATGCTAGGTATGTCTGCCCCAGTCCTCACGAATATCTCCTGGCCTTCCTGTTTCCTGGCTGTGGAACCACTCTGCTGGCAATAGTATCAATGCCACAGAAGCTTAGAGAGAGTGTTAATCCACACAGAGCCGACCTCTTGGCTACTGCATGTCTTATGGGAGCCACTCACTTATGCCACGACTTCATCGTCCCATGAGTGGGGAGAACCAAAGAAGAGGAGGGGTAGGGTACTCTAATGGGTAAGTTAAGCCTGCCTGTGCTCCTGCCAGCAGAGAGATAATTCTTACCCCACAAAGCCTACCACAAAACTTGCATGATGCAAGAATCTAGCAGCATCTTACTTCTAAACCAACATATGGGTGAACTAAAAAGACAAAAACAAAAAGAGACTGCTTGTGTTGTTAAGCTTTCATAAGCAGAATGCCATCCCTAAAATGTGTAAAGTCTACCACCAAATTATTACACATGCTGTCTTGGTGAGCAGGCCTGATCTCTTCTGCTCCACCAGTTCAACTAACATTCACACAGTGAAACCAGGCCTCAGGTGCCTGTGATATAATATTCACATTTAATTTTTATAATGATCCAAGAAATTTGACTAGGTCCAGAATTGAACACTTAGGCCTTCACTGAACTCTAATATGCAGTTTCCATACTAAATAGCTTATCTACTAGTGGATGACTAGCTAACTGCAGAATAGTGCTAACATGGTCAAATGCGTAATTTCAGTGTTTTAATTAGATTGTTGTTTTCTTACTAAGTAAGCTCTCATAACAAATAAATACAGGTATAGCAGGTCCATGAGTATCATTGAGACCCCAAGACAGGACTGGAGGCCTGACTCCTTAACCTGTTGCAGTGATCTAAAGTTCCCAATGTTTTTTGACGTGGGAAGAAAAAAATATGACTTAAGCTAAATAGGCTAAGAGTTTGCTTCATAACTGGGCTAACGAAATTCCACAAGGAACAGTGCCTTGATAAAAAGTGTATTTCTAAGAAAGATGCCTCTTAGGTGATAAGAACAGTAAGCAGGTCAACTGTAAAATGTTGCTAAGGAGCAAAGAGCCATTTACAGCAAGAGAACAGGAGGGCTATTTGTCCCACTATAATTTCAAGTGGAGCCTCTCAAGAAAACTGTTCTGTGCAGTCAAAAGACAGTGGTATTCACAAGTACATGTTAATGCAATGCCATGCCAAAGCACCTTGGTCTGAGCAGGAGTAATGCTTTGTGTCTTCAACGTCATGGTTTCCACTTTGGGAACAGCACTGGTGAACGAGATCTTTGGAATCAGTCGGGATGTTGTCAGATCTGGTCTCTCTATGTCTTCATCAGCTCCTAGGAAAAATGTGAAGGTATGCTAAGCATGTGTCTATGACTCAGATTTGTACATTATCAGACAATATCACTGAATATTGATTCAGAATCATGCTCTGAAGATGCCAGGCCTCAAGTTTCTAGCACAAACACAGCTGTGGTCTTCAGTGAGTTTGCAGGGACCCTCGGTAGCACGGTGATTTTTTTTTCAGTTAGCGAGAGTGTTAATGCACACAAAGCTAAGCTCTTGGCTACTACATGTCCACAGAGAGCCACCCTTGAACCGTTCCCAATAGTCCTGTTTCTCCTCCTATGTGATATTTTTGTGTGTTGAAGCATGCCATCTCACCACCCAGGGCTAATCAGAACATGGAAAGAATAGACTGACCTTCAGGTGACTGCTTATCTCATTGTAAGCCCCTTCCTTCCCTAACACTTTATAGCCAACCTTCCCAAAGATGCTATGGTCTTTCATGAGCTCCTATCCTCCCCATGTCATCTTCTGTGCCTGCTCCTCCCTCTTTGATTGGCCTTCCCATCCACTATTGATACTTTCTGTTATGATCATCAATGTCTTCTGTGTTGGCATATTCAATGGCTTTATTTTAAGTGGTACTCACTTAATCAACCCTTCTTGTATCGGTGGGATAAATGGTCCCAAAAGTCCATATGCAAAACTATAACTCATGGAGCTATTAGAATATAGTGAAACCTTTAAAACAATGGTTGTCTGCCTTCCTAATGCTGTAACCATTTAATCCAGTTCCTCGTGTTTGGTGACCCCCCAATCATAAAATCATTTCATTACTACTTCGTAACAGTAATTTTGATATTGTTATGAATTGTAATGTAAATATCTGATATGCAGAATATCTGATATATAACCTCTAAAGGGTTTGCAACCCACAGGTTGAGAACCAATGCTTTAAAAGGTGAAGCTTCAAGGAAGATCAATCATTGCGGATCAGTCCCCTGTGCAGAATGCTCTGACCGTGACCTCTTCCTGTGTTTCTTTAATTAATGGACCACCATGAGGCACTCAAAGCATGATGCTTTGCCTGGCTATAGGCTCAAAAGTAACAGTCCAATCAATCATGGACTAAACCTTCAAAACTGTGAGCCCAAATATCATTTCCTATTCTTTAAGGTGCTAATTTTAGATATTTTGTTGGGGTAATAGAAATCTGACCAACACATTCCTATCACAATTGGACACTGTGATAGGAATGTCTCCTTGACACATCCTATATGTTTGAGAGTTTACAGCTTCCTAATTTTCTCCTGCATTCATGCACACTATAAACAGATATATTCATCTTCCTCCACCAAAACAACAGATAACAAATGCTCTTTATGGCTCAGCTTTAGTGGTCTCATTTTAAAAATATTATTTATTTATTTATTTATTTATTTATTTGTGTGTGTGTGTGTGTGTGTGTGTGTGTGTGTGTGTGTAATAACTAACAATGGTCCTAAGTTCATAGATGAAAATGCTTGCTACAACACAATATTAAGAATAAGGGACATTATCAGGTAATTGTTCTACCCTTGTGAGTGGATTAACAACTTAAAAAAGAAGCCAGTGTGAACTTGTTTGCCAAGACTATCAAATGAAAATACAGCAAGAAGGTATTCCCTTTGAAGCAAAAAGCAAATACTCACACATCCCACATCTGCTGGTGCCTTGATTTTGACTTCCCATCCTGCACAATTGAGACCAGTATACTTATATGCTGTTTTGTAGGTTACTCGTGCTTCTAAAGTATGTGATCATAGTATCCCAAATGGATCAGGATGCTTTAGAACATATTTTACAAATACAATATTTTCATGGATAAAACTTCATGGAAACACAGGTAAAGGACTACCTTCTGTATCTCTTCATTTTCCAATACATTTTTAATTTCTAACACTGGAGTTCCACTCTCATGAATGTTCCTGTTTTATGGTGTTCTGTTATTGATTCACCATTAAAGCATCTCTTCACCTCTTGGCATTAGTTTCTCTGTATATTTTCTTTTCTTTGAGCTTCTGGTTTCTCTTGATTTTGAGGCTTTCAGGTTATATCCAGCTCAAGTCCTCTTAATTTTTTTTCCTGAAATGCATGGTGTTTTCATCAATGGGGACTTACCTTAAATACCCACAGTGCAGCTCAGTGTAATTTCTAAAGTCAAGAACAATCCCGTTTCTGTGGTTTGTTTTTACAGCAAAAATATGCCTAAAGCTAGATTTGTGTTTAAGGTAAAGGGCACAACCAAGAGCTACAGTCTATATTGTTCTGGGAGTTTTTTGGACTCCCCTAATCAATGACATGCTTTATTTTCAATAACTAACCTGTGAGGGTTAGCCTATGATGAAGGGAAGAGTCTAGTCTATTCTTTCTTAAAGAGATTTTCAACTACTCCCCATGCAGTTAAAATCATCACCTTCACCCTCCTGCAGTGCTGTGGTTTGCCCTCCTGCTTCCCAGTGCTGGCCAACTCAGTCTTTTCATGTCTGCCAAGACTGGTAATGCATGCATACCCATGTGTGTCTCAACTTTGAGAATTTTGTTGGAGTCGCTCTCTTACGTTTCTGGTGAGTTCATGCTCAATTCTTTTAATATCACTTTATCTTGCATGTGGCAGGTTTTACTGCTCAGTTTGGCATCTTTGTTTGTTTGTTTGTTTTGTTTTTTTGAGACAGGTTTCTCTGTATAGCCTTGCCTGTCCTAGACTGGCTGTGTAGACCAGGCTGGCCCTGTACTCACAAAGTTCCACCTACGTATTCCTCCCAAGTGCTGGGATTAGAGGTGTGCGCCACTGCACCCGGCTTCAATTTGTCATCTTTAACGAGAATTCTATTATCTATTTCTGTTGAGTAGTACCTTCTGTTGTCACCAGTCACATGGTATTCTAATGATTATCATTTTTATATTTCTAGATTTCACTGAATGGATTTTTGCTCTCATAGGGGTGAAAAACTTCTTTTTTCTCTGTGTTTTTAGTTTAGCCCTTGGGATAGAGGGCTTCACAAATGTTTGTGAAGACTCTCAGTTTGTTGGTTTCCATTCAGAATCCATATTGGTATATTGTAGGTCCCGTCTTTGCTGGAATGTATTCTCTGGGCCGTTAGACATTCTGCTCCAGGCCATTTGCTTTTCTACTGAGAACCATGAGAGGAACTAAGCCAGGGGATACATTGAACAGAACACTGAGGGATTTCAGTGTTTCCAGCTGGGACTGGTCATCTGTGAGGCAGAACCTCTTTAATGGTAGAACAGTGTTTTACAACACAAGAAGTAAAACAGCAAGGGGCTGAAAGACAAGCCCTTCTCTTAAGCCCCACTTCCTGGTCCATTCCTTTCTGACAGCCTTTTGGGATGAGATGAGAGCCAGCTCCTTTCTCTCTCTCTCTCTCTCTCTCTCTCTCTCTCTCTCTCTCTCTCTCTCTCTCTCTCTCTCTCTCCACCTTGGATTTTCCCAGGTGATAGAGAACATATAATAGAACCAGGGATATCTTTATAACAGAGTTGTTACATGGATGTGGCATTACCCAGCACCAAGTGCTTCATAAATTTTAGTTACACACACTACTACAATGAAAAAATACCCACAGTGCAGCTCAGTGTAATTTCTAAAGTCAAGAACAATCCGTTTCTGTTTTTTTTTTTAACAGGAAAAATATGCTTAGAGCTAGATTTGTGATGAACGAAACTTGCCCACATTTAAGTCTTATCTCCTTCTAGTCCATTTGATGAGTGGGTTCGTGACTTCGAATGTGACACTCTAATTAACTGGATGAGGCATAGACGCTTGTGCCCCTGTTTCCCTTATACTAAATGTAAACACAATCTTTGGAGAAGTCAAGAAAATATGTTGGGCAACCTCTACAGATCCTTGACAACCTTTGAATACTAAGATCACTGAGGAAATAGGGAGGACCACAAACACCCATATTTATTATTTCTGAGGACATTTTGAAATGACAGTTACAAGGCACTTTTGAGGTGCTAAACAAAAGAGGTGCCATGAATGAAAGATATTAATAGTGTTGTGGGTTGCAGAGAGCAACTCTTTCACACTCACTGTGTGTGTGTGAGATGTATCGCACTCCCTTGAATAACTAGGGCTATTTTTACAGCAAGATGTGGTGGAAAGTCATTGTTACTAGGTTACCTACTGCCTCTCATCTTTCCAGATTGGCCGTTTTCAAACTCAAGCCCTCTTATATATTCACCAAGAACAATTGACTTTCATTTGTTCTAGAACATTCTGAAACTTAGGCCAACTTCACTGTCACATATTTACATTCAGCATAATAACTGTCTTGCTAAGACTTTTCTTATATGATACTGGCCAGACATTTCTGGTTTGTCCACTGACTACATTTTCAGCTCTTCCTTTTTCTCAGCTTCTTGGAAGCCATTCCTGGCAAAGGTGAAACATTCCAGGTAAGATACATTGGAAAAGATATCCAGGTTCATCTATTCCTCTTGGTATCTACATCCTCTGCAATGAGATGATAGCTCCCACCATTAAGAGGTGCAACCTGGGGCTGGAAACATTGGCCAGTGATATACATGCATGGGGCCCTGGTGTTATGGTTTGTGTATGAAATGTTCCTCCACAGACTCATGTATTCAGCTCTAGGTCCCTACCTAGTGTTGCTATTTTGCATGGCATTAAAACCTTTAAATAGCAGGGGATGTTGATGACAGGGCATGTCTTGGGAAGTTATACCTAGTCATCACTACCTTCCACATTATCTGCTTTCTGCAAACTATGAGGCAAAAGGCCTCCTCCATTACTTATTCCATTTGCTTTGTTCCTAATAAGCACAGAGGGCCAAACAAATCATCTGAAACCATGATCCTTAGTACAGTCTTCCTTCTTGTGACATTTCTGTCAGGAACTGGGTTACAGAAATAATAAAGCTAACATACTGTTCTTGATCACTCTAACATCAACACACACAGACAGACAGACAGACAGACAGATACACACACACACACACAGAGAGAAAGAGAGAGAGAGAGAGAGAGAGAGAGAGAGAGAGAGAGAGAGAGAGAAGCTGTAAGTCTAGGATTAGATATCTGCGTGAAAAAAATGGCTGGCCACCTGGAGAATGAAAAGTTAAGCCAAGTCTGCTCAGTTTTTGCAGACTCAGGACAGAACTAAACCAAGCTTCAGCTGCAAGCACAGGAGGAGCCAGCCCCTAAATGGCAAATCTCCAGAATAATGCATTAAACAAATATCTGTTGCTGCAAGCTACTGAGTGTTGGGATGGTCTGTTAGGCAGCATTGCAGATAACTAATACACCAAAGAAGTCAAAACAATGAATCAACCTTTATGTTACAAGGCTCCTACATTGTCCCTCCTACTTAGGAACAACATACTTTAGAAGCCTCTAAGTTCTGGGGTCTGTGTATAATCTTAACATAAGCAGTCATTTTATGAAACTGATATTTGAAGGATTTCTTGTGGTTACGACCATATTCTGAAATTTTTAACAAAATTTAAGGCTAATACCTCAACTCCTTTTATCCCTATAAAAGCTTTATGTGGTTGTGGTTGTGGTGATTCTAATACACTGTAGCCCCCACAGACTCGTGTGTTTGAATGCTTGGCCACAGGGAGTGGCACTATTAGGAAGTGTGGCCTTGTTGAAGGAAGTGTGGCTTTGTTGAAGGACGTGTGTCTGCGGAGGTGGGACTTGGAGGTCCCCTGTGCTCAAGTTATGCTCAGGCTGTGCTCAGTGTGCTACACAGTCTCCTGCTGCTGCCTGTGGATCCAGATATAGACCTCTCAGCTCCTTCTCTAGCACCATGCCTGCCTGTGCTCTGCCATGCTTTCCACCGTGATGATAGTGGACTAAACCTCTGAAACTTGAAGCCAGCCCCAATTACATGTTTGCCTTTATAAGAGTAGCCATAGTCATGGTACCTCTTTGCAGCAACGGAACCTTAGTTAGTTGGTAAATATAGTTATTTAAATTCAAAGTTCTCATAGCACAAGTTACACAGACCTAGACTTTACACTCCAAATTATGCTCATGACTATGACAAATGCCATGCTTGTTAGGATAGAAGGCACAACAGAATGTGTGCTTACTGAGGTACAGAGAATGGAAGCCAGCAGGCAGCCTTACCTGAGCCAGAAGCAGAAGAATAGTCATCATCATCAATAGGATAAACTCCAGAAGCTTCTTCAATGGAGCCGTTGTCAAGGTACATGTCCTTATCAGATGTCAGTGCTGCTCTCTGAGAAAGGAAAGACAAGCAACTCAGGATGGTCAGATTAAGAAAGGCTCTGCTTTCTCTACTGTACAAAGTTTTGCACATGCTACACTGAAGACCTGAACCCCTATGGATGTGCTCTGAATCCTCATGGCTAGCCATACTTATCCAGGATGGTCTAGCAACCTATAGGAAATCAAAGACTGCCCTGCCCAGCCCTGACAAACACACACTAATGTCCCCAAGGAAGCTCATGTGCCCTAATCTTACAGAATGATGACAGCACAGCCACCCACGTTCAGGAACACGCTTAATTCATGCCACTCCACTAAACTTGTCTGAGTATCTGTTGTCCCACGTTAATAAACTATCTCATATTTTCCTTCTATCACAAATAAGATTTGTTGATGGAAAAGCTAAGCTACAGAATACTCAAATTATTTAAGACTTTTTTGGAAGCCTAAAGCAAGGGATCAGGACACAACTAAATAATCACTGAGGGGCCCATCAAGGCACACCAGACTCTTACAAGCTTAACCAAGCTTGGCTTTCTCACTATAGAGTAAGTGCTCCCAAATTGCTGTGGAAGTCCAGAGATTTATGTACAGACAAGATCCACACTGACGCCAGGCAAGGCAAACTGCATGAAGCACAGCCTGTGGGGCTCCTCTGCCAATCGAGAAGGCCGGCAGCAAGCCCACTTCTCATGCTTGCTGGCTTAACAACGTTTAATGACAAACACAGATAAACCCACAAGAATACTTTTTCTTGTATTACTGGTACTTGGTGATAGCAAATCATAGGTCTAATGTGGAGAGGGATCGAGTTACCACGTATCCCAACTCCACAGCTTCTCAGCTTTTCAGTAAGATGTTACTATTAAAGTTCACTGTAATGTTGCCAAAGGAATTAGTCTCATGAACTACAGGCACAGAAGAGATGGAATGTTTTTTTTAAAAAAGGTTTTAGTAAATTGGTATTTTAGCTCCAGTATCTCAGACTAGCAACTTCTAAACAATGTTTGCCTTTGGAACAGGGAACATTCGCTATTATCCCATTTTTAATGATCAAATTGGATGTTTGTCCTTCGCAGGAATTTTTTTTAAATGTTGGTTTCCATCAGATTTCTACTAAAAATAAAACTTGGTTTCAGCAGTCAATAGTCTTCCTCCCTGGGAAGACTAGCAGGCAGGCTCTGATGAGCAGTACTTTATCATCTCAGGTATCAGGGGTTGGCTGGAGAAAAAGAAGGATTTTAAATGTGAGCCCACATGCTCCACAGGTCTTGATGCCAAGGAATAAAGATGGGAATCACCTTGTCTGACATCTCCCACTGACAGATTCAGAGGAAATAGCCTTTAGAGATTTGGGTTCCAGCAGCCTGGTTTGCAGGCATGAGTAATGCCCCTCCCACTCCAGCCAAGAATGTTCTGGATCTTTCCTGTCATACAGTTTGAGCTTCCCTCTGTAATCTGAGGCAGTTCTACAAAATATCAGCTTCCAAGTGTCTGTCCATTCCACATTTCAGTTCTCAAAGCTTGAAAACTAAATGGGGACACTTGCATATTGCAGTCCCATCGTATTCTCAAGTCTTTTGAGAGAAGACTACGTACATAATCCTCCACATTACTGGCATCCACGTCCACGAATTCAAACTATTGTAGATTGAAAAAATGTGCGTGTATGTTTAAAGTATATAATGGTACTAATGTGTCTGAGGTAGGAGGGTCACAAGATTGAAGGCAGTCTGGGATACCTAATAAGATGCTGTCTCTGAATAAATAAGTAAATGTAAATAAAAATCTGTATTGAGCATATGCAGACGTTTTTTCTTGCCATAATAAACCACAGCTATTAGCATAGCATTTACATTGTATTTACCCATTATAACTAGCCTAGAAATGACTTAAAATACACAAGAAGAAACTGGATATGTAGAATTCATACAAGATCTGTCATTTTATATAAAAGACTTGAGCATCTGTGAGTTTTGGTATACAAGAGGCTTCCTGGACCCAACTGGATACAACACTGAATTTCAGTGTCTGACATATAGTAGGCACCCAGAAAACACTCCTTGTGTTGAATTACCTTGTGCTCCTACCTCAAGCTACTGTTGGTCCTACCTGGATGAAACATTGTCTTGTTAACTTTCCTAAGGACCCATCTACTCTTGTCAAATTCTGCCTGGTTTTCAAAACACATTGACTTCTCTAGTCATTTTTTTCTTCTATGTTCCCTAGTTATGAACTTGCCTTTCACTTTGCAGCACATATAGCAGTTAAGATAGAGATTTGCTGATGTTTTTAATTGTCTCATATGTATTCTCCCTGCCTCTATATGACAACAACCTGTCAACAGAGGTCTTGAATAACCTGTGTGACCTTGTTCTTTGTCCAGCTCAAAGTGCCTGAGTACTCAATAAATATTTGTCAGCTGAGATTACTAAATCACACTGGCTTAAGCAACCCTTGACTCAGGTTCCAGTAACACCCCCCCCCCAAGACCTCTGGGATCCTCATAGTTAAAAGCTCTTGGACTCAAGCCTGAGGGGTAGTATGCCCCAAACTTCCCACACCTTGCACTGCATCTGCCTAAGTGACCCAGGGTCATACAAGAAAGAAGCTTTTAGAAACCAGTTTTCTTTTCTTAACACCAAATTCATTTCATTCTCTTCTTTGCTCTTTCTCAAAGAAATCTGATGTGGCAGTGTTAACATTGAGATAATTAATTCTTCTATACCAACCAAGTTTTCAGTTGTTGGATGGCCCAGTTGTCGACAAGTGCTCTGTCCCCAGTGCATGGCAGGAGGAATTTGCCCAGACAATCCCAGCAATATCACATTTCTAGCACACTGGGTAGCATGACAAGCCACTGGCTTAAGAGGTGATTGTGGGGCTTGGATCACTATAGAACTTGAGATAGGGTTAGGGGACACCTAAAGATGGAATCTGTTTAAAGCCGCTTTGGTCCTGTACACTAGACTAGTTCAGGGCTGCCCAGATGTCTGACTGTTTGGAGGCAGCCAAAAGTATTTGTTTTTCCATCATCCACTGGTAATTTTGACATCAAATTAAAAATAATCATCCCCTGCTCTGATTTCAGGATCTCTGGCAACAAAGTGGGGACCAGCCTCATCCTTCCATATAGTTCACCTTAAGAGCAAGGAGGACCCTTTTCACCTGCAGCAGATAATGTTCCATGAATTCCCCCATGGCTCCATTCCCTCCAAACACTGTTCCAAACAAAACATATGCCATTTCTGACTTCACCCCCTGTGTTAGTAAAAGATTTTTCTGTTAACATGCTTGAAAAGGCTAATGAATTATTCACCAGCATTCCTTTAAGATATGGTGATGTGTATCTCCCTAAGGTCATGAAAAGGGAGAACTCAACAGATTTGGATTTTCCACCTAGACAAACATCCACACCCCTTGACAGTATATGCTCACACATGCTCAGTGGCTCAGTGGTACAGCGTGACTGGATAAAGGTAACTGGGAGAAAAAACACAGAGGCCAACAGGAAAGCAGACTGTGGAATTTCATACAGAGGCTGTTTAGTTTGGATCACACCGGCTATGAGGTGGAGGTGATGCTGTTGGCTAACAGGGTTCAGAGAACAGCAAAGCTGGCCTTTCAGACTTTCTTCCTTTTGGCTGCTGTAAGATGTGAATACAGGATCAGAAGGGAAGCTGTGGAAAGCAAGAAAGAAGTATGTAGAAGAAACCAGCTGTGGTGTGAGCCAGGAGGAACTGGCTCAACAGTCCCCTCTCTGCTTAGCACCCTATCAATCTAATCTGCTTCATGGAGGATGAGGTTGCCTAGAGCCACAGTTGCCAGTTGACTTACATCACTTTTGAGAAATATCTAGTTTTTAAAATGTAGCAGCAAGAAAGAACTTTCTACCTATCTTTGGGCAAAGATGGTCTTGGCCTTTAGTGTGGTGGATATGACAGAGGAATAACCCCATGGATATTTACAGGCACTCATTTTAAGGGTTTTCTTTAAAGAGGCATGTCTACTGTCTAACAATTTTCCAGATTTACACCATTTCCCTACACATACTCCATCTAAACTATTCATAGAAAAAGGTGAAGTTGCATACGGGAAAAATTCTTAAATCCTATGCTTAAGAAACTCATAGTTCAGAACTACATTAAATAGTGTTTTGTGTGTGTGTGTGTGTGTGTGTGTGTGTGTGTTTGCACTTGTACAAACACGTGTATGTGATTGAAAAATAGAATGTAGGAGAAAGGGAAGGCTTATAGAAGAATGTACATGAGCAAAATATTATATGTACGTGTGTGTGTGTGTGTGTGTGTGTGTGTGTGTGTTTATATATCTGTATGTCTTAAGGAAAATTTGATTTTCTATTCTAACAAAAAAGTTAATTAAAAAAACAATAAACACAGCTCAGTTGAGTATGTGATTTAGTAGTAGAACCCTTTTCAGTGTCTTCAGCATCCCTTCCCTTGCTCTGGGAGGCAACATGACAAGAATGCACAACAAAACGAAGTGGAAATTTTCTTCTAGCCTGATTCATTAGGCTTTTTAAGGATGATCTAGTTGATTTCAAATTTGGAAAAAACAGATCAATATCTTCTTGCCTTCACAGGAAGATGTGGTGAGTTAGCCCTGAACTGTGAGGAAGGCCCCCAGGAAAGATGGTCACACTTATGGGAGAAATCCCAACCCATTAAGAATGTGTCCAACGAGCTGGCGGGATGGTGCTCACATGTGTAGCCCAGAACTTAGGAAGCTGGGGAGGGAGGATCAGTGTTTAAGGTCAGTTTGTTTGGCAAGTTTTAGGCCCCACTGGGCTACATAGTGAGAGTCTGTCTCAACAACAACAACAACAACAAAAGGAAGCAGGCGAGGAAGGAAAACAATTTGATTGCTGAGAAAGTAGACATGTCGTTTCCTAAGGTTCTCATGCACAGAAAAACTAAATGTCTCTAATGAGGCGAGAAAGCATTAATCTTAGAAAAAATGTAAGTGGTTGAAAATGGTTTTTAAAAAGTAATATTGAGTTAGTGCATGGTACTAACTGTGGACATTTCTCTCTATTTAACAAAGAACTGCATCCAGTCAAAAGCAGCTGGATTTCCTAATCCAAAATTCTCACAAAAATTGTGTTTTATTCAGTGCAATAATCAACACACACACACATAAATATACACACATACATCCCCCCTCTCTCTTACACACACACACACACACACACACACACACACACACACACACACACA
>OU015748.1:63472749-63495951 GCA_907169655.1 Acomys percivali | reverse complement strand
CACACACACACACACACACACACACACACACACACACACACACACACCATTTACCTAAACCAAAATGCCTTGCCAATAAGTTGTGTGGCCCAAGAACACTAAAATACTATCTAGAATTATGATTAATGCTTTCAGATAAGGTGTCTCACTGCATGGATGCTAGTGTATACAATGCTACTAAACTATCTGCCTTCCTACCATGCTGTTTACTGATCCTACTGAATAGTACCTGGCTCAATAACTTGGTTGTTGGGTAAATTTAAAGGAACATCTCATATTTGTGGGTCCAGGTGGCCTTTTATGCTTATTTAACAGAGTGAAGCCACGTTTTTCTACCCTCATGTGTTAGAACACAAAACACAGATTGTGCTTCCCAGTCTCATTTCTCTTTAATGGGGAACTTGGTGGCAGTGTGTATGTGCTGACAACCATATCCCTAGCATGTTATTCTCCAAACCTGATGACCATAATACCTTCATTTTCACAGGCTCCCTTTTCATGAAGAAGCACATTTAACTGAAGAAAGTAAGCAAGACAGACACTTAAACCTCTGCACCAAACTTCTTTACACATCTCCTGCTTTTGTAATAATTACAAAGAAAACCTATATAATCCCATCTGGTGACAATTTTCACTGGTTGCCCATCTGTAACTTCCAAATTTTAAAACCACTGCATTGCAGGGCTCAATTAATATATCTGCTTTTAAAAAGTAGCTCAACACTAGACCATTTGCCTAGCTTGTGTAAGGTCCACAAATCACAAAAAACAAACAAATCCTAAAACCAGTAGGTTTATTGCTCATACTAAACAAAATAAGATCTTCCTCCTTGGTAACAACCACAACAGAAAAGGTGACTAAGGAATAAAACCAACTGAACAACAGCTACTAGAATCTGTGAACAGAACACCCTGGCAAGCTATACTTTTGTTTGCAGTGATGGCGGCTTCAGATTCACAAGCCAGGGAAGAAGGGAAACACCCTCTGTGTTGAATTAAATTTGTTGGCAACAGAAACAGGGATCTCCAAAGCAATGCACAAAGGCAGCAGCAGGGATGGTGAGTGGGTTATGATGAATATGCATGACACACAAAAGGAAAATGTCCATTACTTGCAGATGTCCTCTGCCTCGTGCCTGCTTCCTTTTTTGGAATAGCAGAGGGAAGCAGGATGTTTGCAGCTATGTTATTATAAGTATTACTGCCCCTCTCCCTCTGAAGCTAGAATATTCCAGTATTTGATATCCATATGACTACAGTTTAGACTACAGTAAAAATAGAATCACTGTGAGATGAACCTGAAAGATCCAAGTGTTGGAGAGGGTCAGAATTAATAAATTCTAACTGAAGTAATGAGATGCTGTTTCCTGGTAGACTTTGGCAGGAGATGGAGGAAAAGATATTTGGAGTTCATTTCTCATTCATAAGTATTTTGTGAAAATTGTTATCATAGAACAGATTCTAAGCCAAGCATCGGGAGTCAACTACCCCTGGTTTGGATTTAATAGTTCATTCTAACAAGTTTTTCAATGCCTACAATTCTAGGTCCACGTGCATTCTCCACCCAAATCAGGGCTGACAGAATGCCACGAGACACATATGGGACAGAAAAATGGAAGTGATCTTGACTTCAAAGAGCAGATAGATGCTACAGCTGATGCTGGGGAACGGCTGAGGACTCACTGGCTTGTAAAACTCAGTGTTAGATGAATGGCCAACTCAGTGGTGATGTAGAGAACTGAGCTAGAAGTGAGTCTGAATGCTGAAGGCAAGTACAGCCCTGCACTGATGCTGTAAAACAAACCCTGTGCCATCTAACCAATGCTATCTAACAGACTCAGGCCCTTTAGAAATTGCCTTGGGTTTCAAGGTGCTTCAAAGCTGGGTTTGTGGTCCCTGAAAGGGGAAAGAACAACGGACTCACTGCTTGTCTCGACTATTTGGTGAGTCCTCATTTCCAACCAAAAGGGGGTAGGGAGAAGGAAAGAGAAGAGAGGAGAGAAAGTAGGAGGGGAGTGGGACAATGAAGGAAGGAAGTGGGGAGATGGAGAAAGAAAAGGAAAGAAAGCTATGAGACTCTCACTATTAAAGCATACACATCTCAGAAATTATCAGAGAAAGAAATATTTTAAATATGAGAATGATAGTCATGACAAACTGTGGTGCCTATTAGCACATCAAAGGACATGATGGCCTCCAGGCTCATTCAGTACCTGTGACTCTTTGCTCTTCTCACCCTGCACTCTACCCTAAACTTCTTCAGCTCAAGGGCAGGGCTTCCTTTCCTACCAAATCTCATTAACATATAACCCTTCCAATGAAGCCGTGAACTCTCTTGGTCTTCTTTTGACTTCCTCTCTTCTCTTCCTCTCTCACCCTTCCCCCACCCTCTCCTCTCATGGCCTCTCTCAGTTTGCTGACCATTTTCAGTATATATATTTCTCTCTCTCCCCTGCACACTTCCAGATGCTTCTGGCTGGAGTCTCCCTCATATCTAGAACAAAACCTTCCCCACAACCTTACCTTGGAGAGCTCATGTCCTTACTTTATACAACAGCTTTAATCAACACTAAGGAGACAAAAGCAGGCAAATCTCTGACTGGAGGCCAGTGTGATCTACAGAGTGATTTCCAGGACAGTTAGGGCTACAAAGAAAAACTTTGTCTCAAAAACCACAAACAGACAAACAAGGTGGAAGGCTGATGAAGAATGATGTTATATTTTCTATCCTCTATATAAATGCACACACGCATGCCTCTGCACCACATACACAAGCAAATCTCCTATAAGCATGCATGTATACACCAGAACACATAAAATAATCTGCAGACAGTCTCATGGAATCATATGGCTGTATACATGGTAAGTGCTAAGAGGACTTCACCATTCAGAAAGGTGTCCTAGGGTCATAGAAGAGTTCTTGCACCACTTATGATACATTTCCTTTAAGATCATAAAGGCAATGAGTTTAATACTGTCCAGGAACTAACTGCCAATTTTCTTTAGCTACTTCTTGATTCTAGTCACCTAGACAAGTAGAAAAATCTACTGCAAGCTATGAGGTTACTTGGTTGCCCAGGTAACAAGCGTGTTTCCAACACAACTCCAGGACCTAAGGGTGTCCTGATACCTCTAGGCCTCAATAATACTAGCTAGCTATCCAGTGTCTGAACTCCTCCTGGCTTTCAGTATCCTTGCTATGACACAGACATTGCTGCATAGAGAGACATGCCTGCTGATCACAAGGAAGCCTGAGTTCCATAACTGTATAATCTAAGAGGCATGTTTACACACATTTCCAGCTATTCACTTATAGTAAAGTTGGAAAACACATTAACACTTTCAAAAAAATCTAAACCAGCACACTTAAGCAATAAGCTGAAACAGAGGCAATAAATGCAAAAGTTAGATAAGAACAGTGCTTTCAACAGAGTGGAAACAAATGACTCTAAAAGATAGGTCACGAGCACCTCACAGAAAGCCACCATGCAGTTGTATGTGCCCAAGGCATTATTCATCTTCCTGATGACCTCCTGGAAACACCACCACTTTCTCCCTAGATGCATAGCCCTAGCTTGGTGTTTCTTTTCATTATAGAAAGGAACTCTTCTTGACCAAACTTTTTAGCCAGATAAAACAAACGAGAAGGTCCCAACAGCTTTAAAAGAATGGTTTCCTTGATAGAGAAACCAGGAAGATTTTAAATCTGTTTGAGTCTATTGTGAAACGTAGTGTTCCTTTTGACAGCACAGGTTAAAACTGACATGATGCAGACCAGATTAGCATGGCTCCTGTGCAAAGACGATGTGCATATTCACGAACCATCTATATTTTGCCTAGTTCTTACAAAAGTCTTTTGACCAAAAGAAAAGATAGGACTTTGATCCAGCACAGACTACATGAACAAACTGCAACGTGACATTGACGACAGCAGTATGAGCTCCGAGTCCCAAGGACCTGCCTCTCATGGGATGAAGTGATAGCCACATGGGCTGGGCTACACAGAAGTGATTAGTGTTTGGAAAACAATCATCATCAAAGAAACATCTTATTGAGTAGATGCCAATCACTACAGAGGCTCACTAGTCAGCACATGGAGAATAAGAAATTGGAGACTGCTGAGCCTCAAATGGGATTGCTATATCATAACTTTCTTCCTAAGGATCAGAGATCACTGTGGAAAAGACAGGAGCCTTTAAGAATCGTAGGATGCAGAGAACTACTGAGAAACTATTTTCCACATGGAGCTGTTAGTCTAGGAACGCACAGGAGCTGTGGCTGTACACACACACACACACACATACACACACACACACAAACACAAGACTAAAGATTGAACCAATCAAAGCTCCCACATGAAAGTCAAAGGGACCCACGGACTCCCTATAACTTAAGAGTTATTAACAAGTAAGGGCTAGTGGGAAGAAGAATCAGTTTTCTTAGGGATGTGTCCCCTAACAAACTGTCCAATGTTCCATCAAATGACCTCATCCATATGCATCCTGGCAGCACCGAACAGGCTCAGCAAGTTAAAAACGAAAGGGGCACATGAAGCTAGGAGGGAGAAGTGGTGAGGGATTATGGGAGAAGTTGAAGGGGAGGGAGTGGGTAGTCGAGTTGATCAAAACATAATATATATATATATATATATATATATATATATATATATATATAAACTTTTCAATAAATAAATAAAAACAGATTAACAGAGTGAGGGGAGGAAGAGTGGGTGCAATCCTGTTTGCTAAGTTGTAGTTTATGGATATTTTATCTGAAGATCACATTCATAGTCTTATGAAATGAGTAGAACAGTAAAACTATGGAAAGTGATATTTTTTCCAGCATACTGACACATTGGCCAAAGGCTGCAAAACTCTAAAAGACAACTCAACTCCCTGGGAGTCTGCCTGCACCTTTCTGATCCACCTCCACCAGAACTTAGATCTATCTAAGAAAACATCTTGACATTCTGTTCACAGGATCACATAATCCTATGCTAAGGGGTTGTAGAGGATGAAGTGTGTAAAAAAGAGGCTACAAATGGTCAAATTAACTGCTTTATTGAAAATATTTAAAAATCGCATTCAAGAAAGTGGTAAAAGCAGCATATTTCACTACTTTTACCCCAAAAGATGAGATATATAACAATTAAAAGTAGTGGTTGGAATCTTGTTCCTAAATACCAACTCATTACAGATAAAACTTTTAGTTTACCAAAAGTATGAGAGGTTAACAAAAGTAAATCTTTATAAGTCATATCCATCTTATCTTCCCAGTAGCTCAAAGAATTCATTCAACAACTTAATCCAAGACCAATGGAAGTTACCAGCTGACTGAAGCCACACGAAAGGTTTACTTCAGTGTTGCTCTACCTCTCACTGATTAAACACAATAATGCAAAAGTCAGGCACTCTCTAAATATCCCACTCTCACCAGAATCTTCAGTTTGTCCAAAGTAAAAGACCGCCACATTCCTATACATGTCTTCAGTGAAGCAGCTTTTGGCTGAGTATGTATAAAAATGGTGACCAAGATCTGCAATTCTAACAGTGGAGAAACTGAGGTAGAAGAGTCGCAAGTTAAAAGCCAGGTTTACACAATGAAAACCTGTCAAAACAACACCAACAACACCACAAACACCCAAATGGTATTATTTATTTATTTTTAAATGAAAGCTGCTTAGTCACTTTCACCTTAATTGTCCAGAAAACACAATTGGTACAGAATCAATTGGTGTGAAAACAGAACTGGTGTAGATCAGCATGCAGCGTGAGTAGTGAGGTCACAGTAGACATGTGTGAAATACCAAATAAAGGTGTGTTTATTCCCAACAGCCTGAAGGTAGGAGAGCAATCCCTCACCATTGTCCCCAGTTGTGACTGGAGATCCCTAGCTCTCCCCGGTACTCTGGGGCAAGCACATGCTTCTGAGCCCCCTTCTTGCAGCTTACTCTTATGTGCTGTTGCCTGTGCAACACTGACTTGCCTCTGCCCCTCCTACTTTGGTGGCTGAATGAGTGCAGCTGCCAGGATAACCTCTCTGGCATGCATGCCATCCACTCCTCACCTAAGTGCCTTTCTCCTGCCTGGATTCCCCTGTCCCACTGGCTATGGCCACAGCTTCTTTCAGTAGTCACATTGTAGGGCAGCCCCTGTGGAAACCCATTTGGAACTGTTCAAGCTCAGACCAAAGAATGATGTTTTTAAACCACATTGTTCTTTTAGATCCTGTACAAAAGCAGCTTAATCAATCATGCTGGAGTCCCCACCCTGTAAAATGCTGTTGTTCCAAAAACCTTAATATTGATTATTTCCCCCATTGACAGTTTTAAGAAAACAAGTCAATGGTAAGAAATCATAATCAATTCTTTTAGACTTCACTAACATGAAACACTATCTAAATTACATATATGCACATATATAGTTAGAATTAGATAAAAACAGCACATATGATAGACACATCTGATATGCTGCCTAGTATTCAAAGAAGACAGAATATTGTTCTTTTCTTTATAAAGTCACTTGACTAAGCTTCAATAGTTATTAAATACTGATTAAAACTTGGGTACTCTTATAATAGTTTAGTGGGCAAGAGAGGCTTAAAAGTTGAATGGAAATTCATCTTCATTCAAGATCTGGCATTTCAAATTCTCAATTTGCAAGATAATATACTATTTTCTCTGTGCCTACTTGTACAGAAAACTATCAATTCAAGGCCTGCATTTATAGACAGTTATGATTTCAAATGGTCACATCCTGACTGAATTTCCACATACTAGAATATGCTAAGTTTTTCTCACAGGAATTATGGTAGATATATTATTCTGTCAAGTTTACCTTTTCATACGATGTCTCCTGGAAACTTGTGCATTTCAAAATGCAGGAGGTCAATATTTACAGTTTTAATGCATAGTTAGAGCAATTTGGTGTTTGCATATAAAATCATACTTAAAAAAATTATCACCAGTGTTAACAGCCAATTTCCAGACTAGACACGAAGAAGGAAAAAGCACAATTTAACATAATGTTTGCTATTGGCACTTTTGTTTCAAAGGAAAAACTGAGACTTTATGAAAATGCCACAATAAAATGAACATAAAATTGAAATCTAAAGGGAGTAACATCCCACAACACTTTGTGTCAGTGTGACACCCACTGTGGGAATGAAATTAGATCTGACCACATCCAAAGAGCTGGCAAAAAGAAAAGAAAAACTTAACTGCTATTTGCTTTGCTCCCAAATAACAGTAATTTCAATTTCAAGGAGCTAGCTACAATTTCTGTGGCACATGTCCACTATTCACTCAAGCTGCACATTCCTGGCATGCAGCAGCCACAGGAGTTTATAGAAGGGACGGGCACAAATTTCTGTTTTGACATGAGAAGTTGAACTCCAGATCTATCCTATCCCCTCAAATTATAGAAAGCCTTTGCTTTCTTGCCCAACTAAATTAGCAAAAACTGAGAGTTCTGTAAGACTCTTTAATACTAGCTGATCAAGGGCCCAGACTGTTTCCAAGCCAAGCATTCTGGGGTTGTTCACATGGGGGGCATTTCACAGCTTCACCGGTCCAGGCGACCTTTTTATCCCCAGCAAGTCATTTTAAGCAACATTTTCCCCCCAGCAAACAAATCTCCGGGCTTCATCTCCTCTATTGTGAAGTGATGATGGCACAAAAGAGCTAAAGCTTACAGAAGCCAGAATCAGCTTGCTCAACTAATTCCAGCCCCATCCTCCAGCTGGAATGCTTTTATGTGAATCAGGCCTAGCCAGTGAAAGTTTCTGCAGTGAAGGAAATTTCTACATGTATGTTGTTCAAAACAGTAGCCATGGACAGCTATGGAGCAGGGGGAAAGGTAGCCAAAACAACTGAGATACTCTGTTTCTTATTTACTTTTAATAAATTTATGTTCTACTAGCCACAGTGTCTGGAGGCTACTGTTACTGAATAACTCACATCTAGGGAGACCTAAGATGATGGTTAAAAGCCTGGACCCTCAAAAGCCATTTACATTGCCGGGCTAAGCTTTTCCTACTTGGATAAGCTGCTTAACTGTATATTTGCAGTAGTCAGTGCCTAACAACTTAATTGTCATGTCTGTCTCAATTTATCTAACCAGGTCATTTAACAACTATTGATTCAACAACTTTTATATACAGAAACATTATATTATTTGTTTAAAATTATAACAGTAAGGGCCAGTGATACAGTTCCATGTATAAAGGTGCCTGCTGCCAAGACTGGGGACTTGAGTCAGATCTCCAGGACCTATGTGGTGGAGGAGAAAATAGACACCCACAGTTTGCTTTCTGACCTTCACACACGGACCACTACACACACACATTTAAAAATGTACAACAGAAATATGTGTGAATAGACAAAGCAGCAAGGTGGTGCATCAGGACACTGGAATATTACTCAGCTATAAACACAAATGAGCTATTGAGAAACATAGAAAACCATGACTTGCATCTTTGCTTAATGAAACAAGCCAATATGAAAAGGCTAGGTATCATATGGATCCCATTTCAAGATATTTTGAAAAAGGCACAACTATAGAGACATAAAAACATCAGTAGCTACCAGGGAATTGGCATTAAAAAAGAGAGGGCAATAAATAGGTACAGAATATTGGATTTTAGGACACTGAAATATCCCCACATTATCCTGTAACAGTGGACACATGACACACAGTTATCAAAACTCACAGAATACTGCAATGTGAATAATCACTTTAACATCAATTCTGAATTACAGTTAATAATAATGTCTCAATACTGGTTCATTGATTGGAAAAAATGCACCTTACTAATATAAGATGTACTAGTATATAAAATGGAGGATGGAAGGTGTGATGGTCAACTAACACAGTTCTGAAATACCTGGGAAGAGAGTCTCAATGAGGCATTATCTATACTGAGCTTTTTGAGCAGTGGAGACATCTGTCAAGGAAGTTCTTGACTGGGCTAGACACAGATAGCACCATTTCCTAGGCAGGGTGTCCTGAACTGTATGAGTGAAGAAATTAATTTGAGCTCAAGCAAGCAAGCAAGCAAATGGACACGTATCCATTTCTCTCTGCTCCTGACTAGCGGATATGATGTGAATGCTGTTTTAAGTTCTTATCTTGGCTTCCCTGTGATGTTGGACTGTAACCTGGAATTATGACCCAAAATAAACTGTTTCCTCCCCAAAGTTATTTTTGTTAGGACATTTTATCACAAAGACAGAAATTAATCTAATCAGAAGGTATGTAAAATATTATGTATGTATTATATTAATCTAATGTCACCAAAATTTATGGCTATTAACTATCACAAAGCCAAATCCCTAGAGAACTCCTTAGGCCTCCCATATATTCAGAGTTATGGCCTGAGTTATGGTCGCTACTACAGTAACAAGACGTTTTCTTAGTAAATCAGTGCAGAAGGGATGTTTCCTGGTCAGCAATAATTTGGGAGCCCAGTTAGCTCACCCCCATGGTACCAGACTCAACTGGCATCAGCAACTAGATGCATACTTTCAGATTTCTGCATTCCATCAAGTGGCTTATTCATAAAGATGGTGTTTTCTATTCACTGTTATTAAATTCTTCTACAGCCATGCTGGTACCTCAAGAGTCAAGGAAACTGCCATCAACAGACAGGAGAGTGTGGCTTGGATTATAAATATGGGTCATATTGTATACAACTCGTTGCCACTGACACATCCATTCAGCCATCACAACTGCGTGAACAGTTTCTGATATATTAACTAAATTTCAGAATATAAAAGATCCATTAGATTACTTAGAAAAAAAACACTAGAAAAGACATTTTTGGGTCAACTGGCAAATATGACGGTGGGCTGGATATTAGACAATATTACTGAAGCATTAACTTTCTTAGGTGAGATTATTCTTATTATTCTTCTGCTGAAGTGTTTGGGAGAGTAGTAGCCTCTCACTTCCTACGGGTGGAACTACCAAAAGACAGACAGATAGACAGACAGACATAATGATAATGTACCACCAATTATTGAATTTAGATATAGGATATTATCCTATTATTTTAATTTATCTATATATTTAGGAATTTACAACTAAAAACTGGAGGTAGGGGATGATTCCAGTTGAAAAAATATTCACTACTTTCATATGAGTTAGAAGAACAAGTTGAATTTCATTGAGAATCATGCCAACTTGCAGGTGGTTGGGACTTAAGATATATGTGAAAGGTGGGGTGGCTATCAGATTGTCTTGGAGAAAAGGTGCCTGTCAATGGATCATCTCATCCTAAATGGAAGAGGATTTTTTAAGGATAGAAAGGGAAATATTACAATTTGGGCGTGGTTTGTCCCAAAGGTTCATAAGATTAGCTAAAGGGTGGTAGCACCTGAGTTTTGTTGTGTTGCTGTTTTTAATTATTAGATGTATTTACCATATTTTCTGGTGTATAAGACAACACTCAGCTTTAACTTTTCCAGTTAAAATATAGTTTGGAATATACTTGCCATATAAAACTACTCTTCTTCCAACACACACCCTGTGCAGCTGACTTGGGCTGCAAACTCTATATTTTATATATTAAATACTTATTTTGTGTGAGGCTGGGGCACATATGTGCCACAGCATTAAATTTGAGGGAGTTGATTCTCTCCTTCCACCATGTAGTCTTGGAGATCAAGCTCCCATTATGAGGCTGGCAGCAAGCACTTACAGGTCTAGGAGGATCTTTGAGAGGTGAGCCAAGTAAGATCTTTAGGTCACTGTAAAAGCTTCCCTCCAATGAGATTAAAGTGGCCCTTGTGGAAGCCTTGGACACTTTCTTGAAAAGCAAATTGTTGTAAAAAGTAATGTGAGTCTTCCACCTTTCCGTTTGGTGATAGAACTCCTCCTGGATACATGATCCTTCAATCAGTGTGATGCCTTCTACCATGGGTCCTTACCAGAGCTGAGCTGCTGACATCACCACACTTTTGAACTTCTTAAACTGTGAGTTAAGTGAACTCCTGTTTTAAAAATAACATTAGCCTGTGTTGGGGATGTCTTTATAGCAACAACAACAAAAAAGAACCAATAAAGAAGAAAGATTAAAGGTAGAGGTGTCTTCGAAGTAGAGAAAATAAAACCAATCAAGATAGAAAATTTGCTTATCAGAATTGCATGTGCAACCAATCATTTGATGCCTTTTTATTGGACAAATATTATCAGACTCACAGAACAGAACCAATTTTATATGTATGTAGCTGTGATGGAATTCCTGTTTTTGTTCAAAGGCTAAAATAATAGCCTTAAAGGTTTGATTTTTTTTTTAAAGAAAAGAATGTACAAGCTGCAAGTGACTCAGATATTATCACCAGGAAAAGAAAATCTTCACCTTCTCAAAACAGTGACCATGAGAAGTTTTTGCATGGTTGTCAAGAAAGCAGAATTCAGTGCAGGTGCAGCCCAGTGACAGAATGCATCCTTAGCATACACAAGACTCCAGCGTCAACTACCAGCAGAAAAAGGGGGAAAACAACAAGAAAACATAATTCAAATCTTCTATCTCCAACCTCACCAAACCACCCAATTAGCCAAGAAATGAATGACAGCATCACTATCTAAATTATTCATGAATTACATATTAAAAAGACAAGCTGAAGTTCAAACTTTACACTTCAGATTTGTGTATTTTTTTTATTATACTTCAGTAAAAATCTGACTAAAATAAATAGTAAAGAAAATAAAGTTGGCCTTAGAAAATGAAGCTTATTCCCTAAGTTAAAGAATTATCTCTATTTTTATAATTTTATTTGTGCATGTGTGTATCTACGTTGTGAAGTGTATTTATAGGTGTACACGCACATGCTGTGTGTCACATGTGTATGGAGGCCGAAAGGCAACCATGGATGAGTGTCAACTTTTAGGAGCTTTTCACTCTTGGTTTTCTGATTCTATTTCTGGGACCTGAGACTCACTGATTAAGTTAGGCTGGCTGGCTGGCTGGCAATGGAGGAAGGTATTTCCTGTCTCTGTCTTCCCAGTGCCTAGATTACAAACACATGCCACCATACTTGGATTTTTACATCAGTGCTGTGGAGAAACACAGGTTCTTGTGCTTGCCTGTCACATTTTATAGAGTGAGCTACCTCCGCAGTCCCCAAACATTTCTAAATCATGTTTGTAATTGATTACATGTATGGCACCCACACTGGGTGCATCTTGTGGCTTTTGTCCAGGCATGACTATACATGTGAGAACTAATTCAGAAGCAGAGCCAGAAAGTCAAGCAACATTTAGGAGTCTTGCATCTAACAGAAGCAAAAACAAAAAAAAAATCTCTCCACTTCCACCTTATGCTCATAAGAAAGAAAATCTTGGCATAATAATTTTGGAACATACATGTAATGTAATACATCTTTCTATAGTCTATAGTTTTACGAAAGAATACTAACCAAGAAAGAAAGACAGGTGTCATCTGTGTGTCTCATAAAAGAAGGAGACTACACTGGAGCCTCAAAACCATCAGTAGGTAGCTGTGGGATGGTCATGGAGAGGATGTGTAATACTACCGTGATGGAATAAGAGCCCAAGAGTGGACAGACAGCAGAGTAGGCTTGGTTTTCAGCTGGTAGAGGTTTAATTCCCAGGGACCATGGGTAACGGACCTTACCTGGCTGTCACTAGTGGTACAAACTGAGATGCTTTTGCAGAGGGTTCTTAGAAGGCAATTACAGTTTAAATGCAAAACAGGCACGTCACAGCAAATTACTGTTGGACCAGAGGTTGTTGCAGCCACCTCAAATTCAGAAAACCACAAGAAAGCTTTTCTGTTGTGCATAGAGAAAGAAGTCTGTGGTGACAGTACTATCTTTTCTTTTTCCCATTGCGCTGGTGGCTCTGCTATTAACTCAAATGACCTATGTTGTGCCCTCTTCAAACTGGAACCCTACGCTAAAGAGTCTGGATGCCACTATGTACTTAAGCCAAGAGCCAAGCCATGTATTTCTACTATATGCCGCTGAGGAATGGGGCAGGAGTACACACCAACAGGAGTTACTGGACTAAAACTTGGAAATAATACTTGACAAGGAATTATTTTCTCAGCTTAAATAGATGGGTTCTTGAAGCCCTTCTGGCCACTTTCAAAAGAGATGTGGGAGAAAAGAAACCAATCTGAACCTGCACTGAAACTCTGAGATTGAGTCTATCTATTAAATGAGAAAATAGTAATGACTGCCTCTAAGATTTCATGGACAGGCTAAGGAGCTGAAGTGTGTAAAGTAGTTAATGCAAACTGCAAGAGGAAACTGTGCAAACAGTTCCTCCTATGTGTGAGGCTGTACCTGTCCTCTTGGGCAGGCGGGCAATGTGCAAAGAGACTGCTTGGAACTGAGCTATGTGGCCAGAGGGATCCTGACCTGAACTCAGCAGAACAATGCGACCAAGACTGAAAGCCATGGAGACATGTCCTGTAGCTGTTTTCAAATATAACCCACAAAAGAAACAAACAAACAAAAAATGCCCATTGAGATGCAGAGTGCTTGAAAGTTAGACATCATTCGAGTAATTTCTCATTGGCTTATGAGTGGCCCATTTGACGTGGACTTGGATGACACAACAGTGGTCCTACATAAAAAATAGGCCATCATATGCATACTTGAGAAATCTTCTAGAAAGTATATGATATGTTTCTAGACTGTGGCTTATATGCCAATAGTAACATAACATTGAAAAAGACTAAATCTTTGCTGTTTTTAGCAAACTAATTTTCATAGCACCTGGGATATGAGGCCATTCCCAGGAATTCCAGTGGAGTACAGAGTATCCATGGAACCTGAAAATTCAATATTGTCTCAAGTAACTTGCAGTCATCTCTTCACTTCCCGGAACCAGAGGTGACACTTGAACACTACAACAGTGAGGTTCACATTAAAAAAAAAAAACCCGACTAGAACAAAGGAGGGCCTGCTATCACTGCTAGACTCAATGATCCCCAGCAAACCCAGAGATGTTTCAAAGGCAAGAAAATATTTCCATGAAATGAAAGATGTCAAGGTATCAAGAGCCAGAATGGATGGCCTTTAATAGGCCAAACAAACTCCAATTTTCCTGCCTCACAACACTCCCCTATTGAGAAAGTCAATCCTTTAATTTTCTTGCCCTGTGCCAAGACCTTTCTGGAAAGAAAATTTTACCTGCACAATAATAATGATGGTCCTGGAGACTTGAACAAGTCAGGATCCAAAGGTGCTGAAAAAAGACTCTTATCTTCCCCCTCTGGGCTCCAAGAACCACCATGCTAAGGCAGAGCTTGACTGCAATGAAGATTCAAGGTAAAGCCTTCCAGGTGGTCATTATTTGTGACAGCAAGACTTTCTTCTATTCCGTGGCAGATTTATTATACAGTATTGCACTGACCAAGCCAGTAGGACACAGGGCTGTCCATGAGGCAACTACCAAGGAACACTTACACAGAAATCAGAGAAGTCCACATGGTGTCTAGACAGATCAATTTGGAAATAGTTAGAGCTCCAAACTACAAAGAGTATCAGATGAAACTGCCATTCTGTAGGCAATAAGTAACCATTTCATGTGGTCTGAGCTACAGGCACACTTACATTTTTGAAATTTCTCACAAATAATTTCTGCGTGCACATGTAAATGTGTTTGTATCTCTCCTCTCTCTCCCTCTCCCCCTCATCACCCCCTCTGTGAGAGAGAGAGAGACAGAGACAGAGAGACAGAGAGAGAAAGACAGAGACAGAGACAGAGACACACAGAGAGAACACACATGTGTACCACAACCTACATGTGACAATCCAGGGGACAAGAGGTGATTCTCTCCTCTACTGTGAGCTCTGCCATCAAATTCAGATGTCAGGCTTCCAAAGCATACACTCTCACTCTTACGCCAATGTGCCGGTCTGAAGATTCCGTTTGTTCTTTTGTTTGGTTTCTATTATTAAATTTTATGGACAACAGTAGCACACAAACTTCACCATCCTACTCCCTGCAACCTGATCTATTCCACATCCCCATACAACCCCAGCGTCTTGCATGGCCTTTCCTCCACACAATCTCTTCCTTCAAGCTTCTTACACTGTGCAGGTCTAACGTGTGAGCCCCTGTCCAAAGCCCCTTCCTACTCCTCTCTATCCCAGGACAGCCTCACAGGAACACAACCCGAATCTTCTATATTTTCAATTTTCTAATAGTAAAACATATTTATAAAAAACATATAGTTCACAGGGGAAGTCTTAAAGCTTGTGGTGATATAGACATAATGTCATTTAAACCAGTTATCAGTACACAGTTCAGGGACATCACACATTGTCATCTGTGTAACCATCAGTACTTTGATCTCCTGGCTCTTCTTGTTGCCTTAAACTGAATTGACACTGTATTCACTTAGCAAAAACTCACACTGTCCTTTCCTCAGGCCCTGCAGTTGCTATTCTATACCGTATCTCTCTGAATCTGATTGTAGCAGGTGATGCATAAGTGCAGTAACACTTATCCTTTTTTGTCTACCTTGCTTGACTTTACATTCATTTAACACAGATTGAATGTATGGTTTCTAAAATACTTGGCATAAGAAGTGCTCCAAGTTTTTGAATGTTTTTAAAAAACTAATATATATGTATATATGTAATATATACATACATACCTATACATACCAATATATGTATGTATGTATGTATGTATGTGTGTATATATATGTGTGTGTGTGTGTGTGTGTGTGTGTGTCTGTGTGTGTCTGTGTGTGTGTATCTTAGGGAGTCAAGTATCAATGCTTTAAATAATTTTATACATAAAACAGAAACTTTAAAGTGCTGAATTTTACATCATCAGCACCATAACAGCTAAAACTCATTGAGATTTTGATGTCTTTCAGATTTTAAGGCTAGGAATACTCAAGTTATAACATACTCTAGTTAATCTAAAATATGAAGTATTCTTTACAATATACCCAGTATACAGGGGTTGTTTCCTTAGTCTCGGAGTTGAACCCAGGAGCTCATACATGTTAGGCACTCACTCTACCACTTATTCTATCCCCAGCTATATAAAAATTACTGAAAATATTTTATATATTTTTCCATACTAATTCCAGTATGTGCTTTGTGATTATAGCATTTTCTAGTCTGGCTTAGCCACCTATCAAGAGCTCAAAGGATGTATCATGAGTGCTCTCAGAACGGCAAGTTGTGGCATCTTTCAGCCCCATGAATGTACTAAGGATAATTACTACTAGGACTTCTGAGGGAAAAAAGAAAAGACCCTCTGGCTTTGATGCAGACACTGAGGTAATGAGGCTCAGGGCTCATACGGCTTTTTTAAATACAAAACAAACAAGATTAAGACAGATATTTTAAGTTCATTGATACTAAAAATGCAAGAACACATTTTATCACCACACACTAAGTAAAGAACCAAAAATTTAGCGTGAATAAAGAAGGCATAGGGGTAAATATAGAACTTCCTTGTGAACTAGACCTAGCCGGGAGTGACAGCAGCAATGTGTAGAGTTTTCTTTTCTAAAAATAATGATATACCATTAACTACCTTCTAGGATAGTTACAAGAATCACAGACAAACAAGATGTTGAATAGGGCAGGTGAGCACTGGATGTTGAATAGACATGACCTCCACTACACTTCTCATGAAACCAGGAGCAAGGGTTTAGTAAAAAAAAAAAGAAAGAAAAGAAAAAAAAAAAAGGGGGGGGGAAGTTCATGGAGATATCCAAGGCAAGGAAATAACTCCTGTGAATTTTCTATCAGCTTAAAGAAGGCTGGAGATGGCAATGCTTAAAACCTAAAAGAAAACACCATGTTCTCTTCAGACCACAGATTCATCCCTGTCTTTTTGTTACCAAAATTCTTGATTTGGGATCTTGATTACATTTGGATAAAAGCTATTATAATTCTTGAGAACTTACTGATAAAGTGTCACATGTGAGCTTTGGAAAATATGCATAACATTTGAACATATGTACACAAACTTGTCCACAGAAACATGCTTTCCCCTAAACAGAAATGCTTAAAATGATGAAAAGAGGTTTTTGAAAATTTAAAAATTAAATTTTAAAAATAGACTTGTTTCCAAAAACAGTAGCAAAAATTTTTGGTAGTATGTATGCTTGTTATTCATATATTACTAAATTTCAGTAAGCATGGGAGTTACTAGGAGTGCGTGCGCGCCACACACACACACACACACACACACACACACACTCAAAATCTACTGTGGTTCACATTTCATCATTTTCCCTTAAGGACTACTAAGGGAATCTGCTTCTGTTACAGATGTAACTTCCGATGCCATGGAGCTACAAGATTGTAGTTCCTTGGAAACAGGAGGAACTACCAAGAAGCTGACACAGCCTCACAAAACTATCTCTAGAAACCAAACCAAAGATTGGAAGCTGGGAGTTAACTGGCATTTGTTGGTCTGTAATGCCAGGGTGTAGCCATATGGAGCCAACAACTAAATAAGGCAAATGTCCTCCCCTAACATACAAAGAGACACAGAAATATAGTCCTCCAGTCAACAGCACATCTGTAGACATAGGGTCTATGGACAAGCACAGAATAGGAGTTGACGTGTATTTAAATTCACCCACTTGTCCACAAATTTCGGAAATTCCTTTTTTTAAATAGCTGAGTAGTATTCCATAGTGTAAATGTACCACAGTTTCTTTATCCATTCTTCTACTGAGGGACACTTAGGTTGTTTCCATGTTCTGGCTATTATGAATAAGGCCGCTATGAACATATGTTCCTGTTATGTGCTGGAGCTTCTTCTGGGTATATTCCAAGGAGTGGAATAGCTGGGTCTTGAGGAAGCCCTATTCCCAGTTTTCTGAGATAGTGCCAGATAGACTTCCAAAGTGGTTGTACTAGTTTGCATTCCCACCAGCAATGAAGCAGTGTTCCTCTTTCTCCACATGCTCGCCAGCATGTGGTGTCACTTGATGGGAGGCCTGGTGGCACTCAGAGGAAGGAAATCAGGCTACCAAGAAGAGACTTGATACCCTATGATTATATACAGGGGGAGGATGTCCCCCTCATTCACAGTCATAGGGAGAGGAATAGGGGGAAAGCAGGAGGGAGAGAAGAATGGGAGGATACAAGGGATAGGATAACAATTGAGATGTAATATGAATGAATTAATAAAAAAGGAAAAATATAAAATAAATTCACCCACTTCCAGTATAGTTTGCTGCAGGGCTCTGGGTAACCAATAGCCCCAGTGTCAGATTTCTACCACTGCAACAGAGCCTGACATAATCATCTCTAAAAAAGAGAAGTTTTTTTTTTTCTCATAGCTTTAGGAGTTTCAACTCGTGTTCAGTTTGGCTGCATTGCTGACTAAGACCCCTGATGAAGCAGTTGACTAGGGCAGGAGTTAAAGCAAGCTGCTACCTCACAGAGGCTGGGAAGAAAAGAAACAAAAGCAGTTGTACCCCTTGTCTAAAAACTCCTTAAAGATGCTGTCTTGGTGACTTATTTCCACAGACACACCACTTAATGTCTCTCCATCAGTTATCAGCAGTGCTAAGCTGGGGCCAACACACAGGCTTTTCAGGATCATTTTAGTAACGGCATTCTTGTGAATTACATGAACCTTTAACCAAAATGTACTAGATAGGAACTATAGACCTTCCGCACAAGCCCTAAAATTGCTTTGAAGATTGGCTGGTTCTCAAGCTGATGGTTTTCTATTAGCAGCAGCAGCAGGAGCAGCAGGAGCAGCAGGAGCAGCAGGAGCAGCAGCAGCAGCAGCAGCAGCAGCAGGAATCCCCAAACGCAACCTCATATCTAAAATTCTGGAGACTTTGTGCTCCAGTGAGCCTGTTGCACTCTTGAGGCTGAGAACAACTGGTTTAGAACCTGAGATTGAACAAAGAAAAGTAGAAAAGTCAAGGTATTTGTAGGAAGTAGGAGGATGAAGAAAGCACCAAAACTGGGTAGCAAAGAGTATGAAAGTCTGCCCTAGAAATAAGAACCAAGGCCCCTGATAGCCTATGACCATATAGTGGGAGATGAGGTCCCCCTTGGTCATAGACCTAGGGGAGGGGAATAGGGTGAAAGCAGGAGGGAGGGAGGAATGGGAGGATACAAGTGATGGGATGGCAATTGAGTTGTAATCTGAATAAATTAATAAAATTAAAAAAAAAGAAATAAGAACCAAAATTGGGCAAGTGTCAGGGAATTCAGGACACTGAGTGCTGGGCTAGAAGGCCCAATCTAATTAGATACTAGGCTCAAAAAATTTTACAGAGACTGCTATAAGAGCAATAGGAAGAGCTAAGGAAACTAGATAGAGCGCTCTCTACAACATACACTAGATCAAGTTAATAGGCCACAAATGTAAAAGGGGATTTTAAGATTTTAGAACTAAAACCTCCATCAAAGCCCTGTCTACAAGGATATCTCACTAGTGCTGTTTATAGAAGTATCAGAAGAAAAAACATGTTTGGAGAAAAACTGACAGTTAGTGGTTGTCTGGGTAACAGTGGGTGTCAAATATAAACATCTAGCAAGAGGTTCAAACACTGGGTCTGTAACTTGGAGAGATGTAGCCATAGAATAAAAACAAATTTAGGGTGATACATGTTGAAGTTACAGCCTGAAGCCAACATATAAGTTAAGTGAGGTGCTAAGGATGAAGAAGAAAAAAAGAGAAGGAAAAGGGAGGAAGAACAGGAGAAGAGGGAGAAAGAGAAGAAAGGAGGAGGAAGAGGATAAAGAAGAAACAGAACTCCATGGTAAAAAAAAAAAAAAAAAAAAAACCCTCTCTCTTAGTCTCTAACCTATTACTCCCTTCACCCTGGCTTAATAGGATGGCCATCCAAGTCTCCAGATGATGAGAAATATATAAAATGTAAACTAGTCTGTAGACACAGAGAAGAATGTGATCATTTAGGTGCAAAATGTGATCATTTAGGTGGCTTGAAAAACATTGATTTAGCTTAGGTTTCAACAGTGCGAAGATGAAGATTACCAGTTTTTATTGTTTGTGTGGAATTACTGGGTCCAGTAGCTAAGACAAAATTTTGCTCTAATGATCTTATCAATTAGATATTTGTAAGGAATAAGAAGTCTACACAAGAAGAGAAAATGAGTTGTCTAACTATGGCAAAGCCTCTTGTGTTCCAGTACCTACACAGGACTATCACCACAGGGGTACCCTCCAGAGCTCCCTGTTCTGCTGGCTCCTGGCTGACCATGGCCTTCAGAAATCCTGTTATATCTCTGACATTTGGCCACAGTGCTGTCCAACAATTGTGAAGTAAACAATGGTACCATTTGTGTCTGAGTAGCAGTTATCTAGGGAATACACTCACTCAAAGCTACACTACACACTCTGAATAGTAAAGCTACCTTGAATTCCCACTTCTCTGGGGTCCATTGGGAATCTGATGTTTGTTTATATGCATGGTTGAAAAGGTAAATGCCCAAAGGGTATTGCTCCAGTATGCAAGACATTTCAGCCTCTTTCTTACTCTTATTTGAGGAACAGCAGTCTTCATGCCTTCTCTATGTGTAACTAAGATGCATTAACAATCTCCATTCCCAAGATTAAGCAAGCACATATCAGATACACTTTTACTTGAAGAACAGGGCATACTGAAAACTGGAGAGTACACAACTCAACCTGGCTGGCTGTTTCTCTACCAATACATGAAGCTTCTTCGTCCAATTTGGTAAATTGTTTTTCTCTCAAGGTCAAGGGTATCATCTCCTGGAATATAAACAGTTACAGACTACAGAGTCATGACATGACATGGCATGACATGGCATGACATGACATGGCATGACATGAGGGAGCAGAAAGGAGAAACTGTGGGGAGCTACGCTAATGAATGTAGCTTTTGGATGGTGGTGGGAAGGTTCAAAACTTAGATTGTGATGTATGGATTTGACTTTAAACTGGTAACTATATACTTCTTAAGTGGATATGCCATATGTTGTATGAGAGACATCTCCATAAACCTGTTTAAAAATCAATAAAAATTTAAAAGGGAAATATATCTCTAATATTGTCATCTTTAAGTAAAAGCATCACCTTAGACACTAACAACTGGCCTGGCTGTTTTGTTTACCCATGTGTTTTCAATTCAGTTTGCATTAGGCTGCTGAATAAGACTAAAAGAGAAAAAACACCAAAGTATTCCTGAGCTGGGTCCTATCTGGCTGGAATCTGCTGGTGAATCCCAGAGCTCAACATCACTTTTCCTACAGAATGGAATTATAAAGCTCACATTCTGGAACCCAGTGACACTCCAAAAAGCAAGACATGAATGTAATGCCTAGATTTAATCACTAAATGGTTACCAGAAATTCCTTTTTACTAAGAAAGTAGGAAAGCAAACTACCCTGGAAACAATACCTGGAGTGTGGCTCCATAAACAGCAAATTAGACTAACATCACCAGAGAGCCTGCTTGCGTTCACAGCTTCGTTTTTTCTGCTTTTCTCTGCACTTTGCTGTGCCTTCATATGAGCTCTGTTATAAGCCCTAACTTCTCTGCCAGGCCCACAAGCCTACTTAGTTTCCCATATCTTACTAAGAGACAACATTCCTCCTCTCCACCCCATATTCCACATCGCCACCTCCAAGCAAGGGAAGATTCTGGGGTCCTTCCTCTTTCTTCTGGCTAAACTGTTTCCCTCTACCTCAGGGTTCACCTCTTTCTTAGTCCCTTAGTATCAATTCCTCTCTTTCCATTTTAGTCTACCTCATTCCCTGTGTCCAAAGCACAGATAGCTTAGTCATCAGATTTCTTGGACTACGTGTAGTTCTTAATCCAAGTTAAAGCACGTAAAAAAACAGTTCAAAAATAACCCAGAAGGAATCTGGGAGTTAATTTTGACTTTTTGAAATAGAATCTGAGGGCTGGCAAGATGGCTCGATGGGTAAGAAGTCCTTGCTGCAAAAGCCTGTTGACCTGCGTTCAAACCGTAAAAGGCCACACATGTGAGGTCATGAGTCTGCAGTCATAGGACGCCTAGAGGGAAGTGAGGGGAGGAGACACCTGCTAGTCTGGATGGAGTATGATATACAGTGGCAGAAACAAGAAGGTTCCTGCCTTATCAAGATGGAAGAGAATAGTGCAAGCTCCTCAGACCTTCATGCGTATACTGCCCACTGTAACAACAATTAAAAACAAGCAAGCAAGCAAACAAAACTGATTTGAGCCTTTCATTGCCGTGCTTCTTGAACATAAACGCTTGGTTTACCACCATAGTCACAATGCTCAGAATTGGGACAAAACAAGTCACACTTAAAAGGTGCATATTGACTTGTTTAGAGTCACAACAAGTCAAAATCACATTCACTCATTTTTTTTCAGCAGTGTTTCTGGATGTTCACAAGGTATCAGAAGCTTGATCACAGAAGCCCAAAGGCAGTCTCAGTAGAAATTATTCATTGTTATACTCCTGAACGTCAAAGGTAAAACTGGAGAGAACTCACACACATGCCTCCACAAGGCACACACCTGTCAGTGAAGGCTGTTCATCACAAACACACCCGGTGCCCAACCTTTGCTTGATCTGTCTGTATTGTCCCAGTCTTGAGAAAGAATCACAAATCCCTTTCTCCTTGCCAAGAAAGAAGGCAAGCCCATTTCCTTTCACCTCAGTCTCTCTCCGTCCTCCAAACAGAATGAACCGTCAAAAATATCCAGCTCCACTCAACACTTATAATCTTCCCAACCACTAAGAACAGAATGGATCCTTCTCTCACAAGTAGACTCATGTAATTAGAACTCCTCTGACTATTCATGCAAACCAATTACAGGTTTTCCTTACAAAGCACATTGAATGGAAACATGGTTTTGGCACACCCTGACATCTGTCCTCAGCATCAGCTCCATGTACTTATGCTCTTCAATTCTTCCATCCCTTCTTCTGAACAATTCTGAACTTGGCCTTCTATCACACACCATGTGTGGGGGGTTGGAAACAATTCATTGAATAGGCAAACTCAGAAGGGAGAAAGACAAACTATGACTAGACACATGGCAAAATATTTAATTGATAAAACATTTAAGTTATTTTTAAAAAACTGTGTGTGGAAGAGGGTTTCATAAATACTAGAGAAGTATGTTCCATGTTTACTGTCTTTCTAACAGAATAAAATTCCTTACTAGAGCAACTATGCAAATAACTTCTCAAAATCTCTCTCTCTCTCTCTCTCTCTCTCTCTCTCTCTCTCTCTCTCTCT
>OU015748.1:63412624-63464427 GCA_907169655.1 Acomys percivali | reverse complement strand
ACACACACACACACACACACACACACACACACACACACACACACACACTCCTTTGACAAGATGACTCACACTGTGTATCTGCAGCAGAAAGTGTTTGTGATTCTGAGACCTGTCTTTCCCTGGACAGTCTCTGTTTGGGAGGACAGCTGTCAGGCAGCAGATAGTACAGCCACCTATATTATGTATCATTTCTAATTTTGTACCTGGAAATTACAAGTAGACACAGAAAAAAACCTACCTTAAAGGTGTAAAAAATAGGACTCAGACTTCATCAGGAATGATATTAAAATAGAAGCCCACAGAAGGTGCGGGTCCTCTAGAGCTGGAGGTACAGATGGTTTTAAGCTGCTCAACATAAGTCAGAAGAACTGAACTCAGGTCCTCTGGAAGAGCAACAAGTGCTGTTAACCACTGATCTGTCTCTCTAGCCTCTGCCATCTGTAATTCTTTTTTTATTATATATTTTTTAGTTTTACATATCATTTATATTATATATATATAAACACATATATACACACACAATAAACTACCTATAGCAAGAAGAACTGTGAAGCAGCCATGAATTATATAAATTTTACATTCTTAGTGTTTTGTCTGTTTGTATTTGGCATCCTTGAAGAAGACATCTTTCCTATCTTGGTGCATCTAAAATTCTGAATGTAAATTAATATTCTTATAGAGAACTCACAGCCACTCTAAGATCGAACACTATCCTGTTGGCCTGACACACAAGCCACCTAACAACTTCTTCTACAAATAGCACAGCACAGAGCGTTGGTGGGGAGGTGGTCTACAAGTTTATGGGTGAGCTTGAGTCATAATTAGGCCTTTGAGATCCACATTCACAGTGACTCACACTCTATGGGAACTGTAGAAGTCTTTTATTGTGTAAAATAATGAACTGGATTTTCACATGTATTACTGAGGCTTGAGATGCAAGAAGACTTTCCACAGGAGGCAAACACCACCACTGAAACATTGTCAGCCCAAGGTTTCAAGTCATAGTAATAAATTGAAAATGGTTGGCACCCCCCTCCCCAATCTCAGATATGAGAGTATTCATTCTAACACAAAGAGGTTTTACAAATCAATAGGCCATTTAGAAATGGCCTGTTTTCATTCTAACACAGTGGCTTTTAAAAATTGTCACACCCAATAGAGCAGTCTACAGGGTCTGTGCAAGTGCCAGTTCAGAAAAGCATTTGCTTATTGTGACGGCTACCATTGGCAGAGGGAGTTCACAGCAGGATGCTCACCAGGTCCATAAATCAATATATGGAAATCCAAACAAAAGGCTTCTTTAACTCCTCTTACTAAAAGCATTTTTAATTCCACAAAGGAATCAGAAGCCAGAGACTGTAGCCTGGTTCTGACAACTCTAATGAAACCCTTGAGGAACCCATTCACACATGGTCCTGTCTCATACACCAGCTTTTTCCCCTAAGCTCCAAAGCGGATAGTAATTCACCTCCTTGCTGGTAAAATTGCTATCCCTTTGTACTTCAGCCTAAACCAATGAAACAGTCCCATGAGAAACAGAAAAATATATCACATATGCTGCAAAACACCTTTCTTTCTATCCACCCTTTCCAAGTTAATGATGGTGGCCCACCCACAGAGAAGCAGATAGATGTCTTTTGCAAGACACCAGCCTAGGCTTCCCCAGACTACATCTCAGGACTGCTTTGTGTTCTTTGACAAATCCGAGTAAGGGCATCTTTGAGGATGCAGTCAAGGAGACGGCCTCCCCCCACCCATAAAGCAAATGGCTGTACCATTCTAACATTTCTGGGAGTTGGTTCAATGGCCTTCAGTACATTTAGGGTTCATGGGTCCCAAGTCAAATCCCTCCATAGGTTTAGTCTCTTACCTTAGTCTCTGGGCTATTTGGGGGTGTTTATGAGGCTCTATTATCAGACTTTTAGAGGAATAGATTTAAAAGCTTGACTTTCTAAACCATTTCAGTGAATGACAAAAGGAAAAAACAAAACCAAACACTCTTTGGAATTTTAAAGCAGTCTCAGATGTTTATACCTTCAGCCTTGGAAATTTTTTTTACCTTAAATTTCTGATTGCTGCTCTGCTACTGCATGAATAGCCCTCTCAGGACTCCTCAGCAGCCCTGAAGGAGTCTCCCAGATACAGCACCAGATTCCTCTTCTTAAATCTGAATAGTCAACTGCAAGCTCTAAGAGCTGCAGAAGTGTAGGTACTGCCATCTGAGGAATGGTTCCAAAACTTGGGGTTCCAACATTCCAAGGTCACTCCTGTTGGCAATGCAGATTCCAGGAGATACATTAATCCCAGAGGACCCCCAGTGAGCAGAATTTTCAGGGTAGGAAGAAGCAGGAATATGGACAATTAGCTCACTGGTCTCTAGGGCACCTGTAGCTCTACAGAGATCAGTCTTCCACTGAAACTTGGCTATGATCCTGTTGCCACAATCTTTACAAAGGGTGTGTTCTTCCTTGCCTTTGGCTTTGTTCTGATTCTCACTTCTGTCAGAGAACCATCTCATTTCATCCTGCCTACATCTTGAACTTTTCAAAAGACCTCCACCAAACTCCTTTATTCTTGGATACTGTTCTAGTCTGGTGTCACTCTTTTGTCTGAAATCAGCATGACTTTATTAGGAAAGGCAGAAGGAAAGAAGCTGGTAAAAATGCCAGTCGTAAGACAGGCTAAGAAGCTATAAAATTGAGAGGGCTGGCAGTGAAATATAAATGTGTCAACATTCAAGAAATAAAGTTTACATACACAGAACTCTCACAAGATACTGAAGACTTAGCTATTGAATGTCTACTTAAAACAAAAATAAAAACAAACTAAAATATTTCTGTAACTGTATCCTGGACAGAGAAAGAGTTGAAATAATGAAACCTATCTCTTAGCTAATACAGGAGTTACTGGAGCAAAGCTAGTCAGCTCTTTCCAACTTAGCCCATCAGGATATGCAATAACAGAAGGAATCAAATCACTGAGCTTCTAGAAGGAAGTCATCTCTTCCTTCTGAACCTCTTCAAAGGACCACTCCGCAAATCACTTAGATGATGACATGAAATGGTAGGCCCATAAAATGTAGGGACATCCTTCAAGTAATGCATAATAACAAACTGCAAAAAAATATACAATTACATTTCATAATTATACACAAACCAGGTGATAATTTCTCTAAATAAAGTTCTCTGTCTTAATAATCCAGAATTGCTTAATCTCTTGTGAGTAGCTATAACTATCACTAAGCCCATTCACATACAAGAAAATAATTTTTTCAAAGGCCACAGAATTTCCTATGGTTGCTGCACTGAGCTAAGTACAGCAGGCTCATCAGGCTGAACGAGGAACTTCACGCCCTTAAGGAGTTCACATAGTCATGTAGGAGAAATATAAGAAATACAAATAGCCACTGTGTATAGCACTAAGTGATAAGGGGCATAGGAGAAATTCAAAGTATTGTAGGAAAAACAGAGCTGTTACCATAATAGATGGAAGAAGCACCAGAGAAATAGCAGCAGTCAAATTTGTTCTTGAGGGGTGAGCATAAGTCTTTCAAGTGGAGTTAAGGACTGAGGAGGTAGTCAGCAAAAGAAGGGTTTTTAAGAGTGGTAAATAAAAAAACAACAAAAATTCCTAACCCAGGAATGTAGCAGGAAGGCATGTAGGCAGTTGGCCAAGGACATGTGAATTGAGAATCCTCCACTTCTCTGGTTCACCTGTAAGGTAATCAAACTTTTACATAGTAAGTGTACACTGCAGATGGGAAAACCACATTTAATGGATCCAAAAAGACCTTGGTCCATTCCCTCCTAACAAAGATGAGTGTGCCATAACCTCAAAGTAAGCCTAAAAGGTAACAACACTTAAAAACAATTCTCTCTGAATATATTGTGATAGGTTTAAGAGGCAGCCTCAATCTTAGAATAAACAGAAGAAAGTTAAAGACCTGGCTTTGAGTCAGATTTCATCCTTCCTTCCTTCCAGTCACACCTAGAGTAAGTCTGCTTCTTTCCTACCCTGAAGAAGCTCTGTGGATATTATGAGACAGATGTTTCCTTTTATAGTTATAGAGTTTTTCAAATCACAGTGCAGTATCGCTGGGTAACTTTTGAAAATCCATTTAATTTTCTTTTAAAGCACACATCACTTTATATACATATCTAATACCTACTCATATGCATAGATACATAAACAATGTTGCTGTGATTAAAACAAGAAAACAGAAAGGATCACGTCAGAGCAGGTGAAAAGAGTTGCCAGGGACAATGGAATGGAAACTGGTGAACTGCACAGGACCATCCATGATAAGATTCCTGGGTTGGTAACTGAGCAGATCAGTACTGAAAGAGCCCTGTATCTTGTCTTTCCACTTATTTCAACTGTTATATGCTTTCATATAAAATTAGGCTGTCATAGTTAGGGCTTCTATTGCTGTGATGAAATACCATGACCAAGAAACTCCCAGGAAAGAGCTTATTTGGCTTATTCTCCCATATCACTGTTCATCATCAAAAGAAGTCAGGACAGGAACTCAAACAGGGCAGGAACCTGGAGGCAGATGCTGATGCAGAGGCCAAGGAAGAGTGCTTCTTACTGACATACACTCCTCTCCAAGGCTTGTTCAGCATGTTTTCTTACAGAATCCAGGACCACTAGCCCAGATATGGAACCACACACAATAGGCTGGGCCCTCCACATCCATCACTAATTAAGAAAATGCCTTGTAGCTGGATCTTATGGCAGCAATATCCACAACTGAGGTCCCCTTCTTACAGATAACTAGTTTGTGTGTCAAGTTGACATAAGTAGTGAGCAAATAGCCCAAATTGGTTTAAATTGAAACTTTGATCATAAACATCCCCTAAGTGATACTTGATTTTAAAACACTCATTTTGTTTCTATTGCCTGAATTTCCTCTACATATATATGTATATATGTAATATATAAACTATTATGAGCCTACCTTAGCTTCTTCTAATATTACCTACTAGGTAACATTAATGAGAACTGATTATCCACTGTAAAATTATCTAAATACCTACACTATTAACTAGAATTTTAACAAACCAAGTTCGTTCCCATAGTTAAAGCAACAAAAAATTGTGTGTGGGAATTGTGGGTCACATCTAGAAGTTAGAGGACCAGCTTCTTCTACACAGAAAAACTCTGCCTTAGAAGAACACAAACAAATATAAAAGTAAAGAAAAGGAAAAGCAAGATAAGCATACAAATCAATTAATTGATCTCTTAGCTGTAAAAATGTTTATAGCATTCTGTATACATATAAATCTGTTAGTCTGAACTACATTATTAGTAACTAAAATAAGTATTTCCTTGATCCCAAGCAGTTCAGGCTCTTAACATATTAGACTAACATAATTAAAAGTCAAACATCTTTCCACCCCAAAACTATCCATTATGCCACACACTACATAGCTCTTCCACAATTCCTTTTGGATCTACCAACCTAGCTTGCCTTTCATCTTTCTTCCACCTCCTCATATAACTGATTCTTTCTATATAGTCTTACTCATGACTTTTGTACTAATAAAATTACCATTTTAAAAACTCTGTAGAATGAAAAGTAGGTTATTAATAATTAAGCCAAGCAAACGTGTTAAGAACTAGGAATATGTCACCCTCTCACTATTATTCTAGGCAGAAAGTATACTTTCTGCATTGAGGAACTGAAGAACTTTATTTAGTGATTAGATTTATTCCAGCCATGAATTCCCCTTGAAACCACATACAGGGCACATAGACCCTTGTCTTCTCAATGGATGCTGCCTGCCCCCACTATTCATCCCCCTGGATTGCTAAACCAGATACACAGGGAAATACTCTGCTAGAATTTTTTTATTCATTCTCTGCTATAAACAGCCGACCATCATTCAGCATTGAAGAGGCATTAATAACATTAGACATGTCAGCTTCCAACTTCAGAGCCTTTTTACCCAAAACATTGATTAAGTATGGTCTTCTGTGCTGGGTGCTGCAAAGGTCACAGTTCAGAGCTTGCGTTCCCTTTAAATTAAGATTTCAAGGTGGAAAATGATATGGGCTGTAAAAGGAAAGATACATTCACAGGAAATAAGATATGTTAAAAAAAATTGTCAAGATGGAAAGGATGTACGGGATTTGGAAAAGAGCAGAAGCCAGGCCAGTCGAAGGAGAGGCTCATTGGCAGGATGTTAGGATCCTGGCTTAGGATACAGTAAGGAGGCAGCTTCTGCATGCTATAAGAGGATTCGAACAAAAGTGAATCAGAAAGAGAGCATCACAGTTCTTTTAACAGCCAGGCTATGTCTGAGAACCATCTGAGAATCACTGTTCCCTTGACCATGACCTATCCTTGTGTCCTCCATTCCGACAGCATCATAATCTCACCTGTCGTTGAGCTGTGAGCTCCCTCTAGCCTGGGGACCTTTTATGCCAATTGCTGGAGAAATAGATTCAAAACACAAATGTTCAACATGCATCATAAAACAAACAACTGTGGCAAAATCCACGCACACTCTACCACCTTAACCACAGAGTTCAGTAGTATCATGTACACCCACACTGTTGTGCAAACACCATCATATCTATCTTCTTCTGACCTTTCCTTATCTTGCTACACTGAAATTTGTAAACCCATCAAACACTAACCTTCAGATACCCTCTCCCAAACCTGCACCCTCCATTCTATTTTCTATTTTTATAAACGTGACTGTTGTAGGTACCCTGCAAAATAAGTTCTGGGTTTCCTCTGCTGACTTCCTTAAATTAGCATAATGTTCTTAAGTTTTACCTCAGTGGTAGTGAATGCCAATTCTTTTTTTCTTTAAAAAAATTTTTTTTTGAGACAAGACCTCACTGCATACCCAGACAGGCCTCCAACTCAAAATATTTTCAAGCCTCAGACTCCTGAGTGCTGAGATTAGAGGTGTACAGCACCACTCCTAGTTACTCTACTCTGCGTGTTAAGCACGCTGTGTTTACCCATGGTAAACGTGTTTTGAATCAATGAAATAACTATACTTCAAAGACAAGAACACACTCACAGTCCATGTTCAATGTGGTGAGCGTTTCAAGTATCTTTCTTATACTGGAATAAAAAAGAATGATATTTCCTACAGAAACAGAGATGAACTGGAAGAAAATATTTCCCAAGGCTGCCCTCTATAGTCTTCCATCAAGGAAAATGGAGAACTCAATAGCCCTCTTGGCCCGTGTGCAGTGAAACTTTTCTGTTAAACTGCTTTGCTCTTTCTCAGCTTATGTTTGAATGCCTCTATTTCAGTGCTGCTGTAAGGCTCACCTCACTGGAGGCCAGGAGGACAGCTCTGCATCTGGAAAAGGAAAATCAGTGCCAGAAAGATAAAATAAATTGTGCTAATCCTTCTGAAGTCCTGGTTTTGATGAGCTACAGAGGTCTGAAAAAGAAGTGTGTTTGGGGGTGCAGGAGTAGCGCTGTATCCACAAGAGTGACCTCCCAAAGAGGGGCAGGTGACCTTAGCTAACCCTCAGTTGAAAGTGTCTGAGCACTTCTCTTTGTCTTCAAGACCGGGGTATAAGAGTTTATTTTTTCCTCTTGGCCCATCTTAAGATTCTAAGTGTAGATATGTATCCGTTACTTTTCTATTGCTGTGATAAAACACCACTTCCAAGGCAATTTACAGATGGAAGGGCTTATTTGGACTTCTGGTTCTAGAGAGAAAATTCCATCACTATGACAGAGGGATGCCAAAGGCAGGCGAGGTGGGGTGACTGGAACAGAAGCTGAGGGACACATCTTAAATCTGAAACCGGGGTGACAAAAGGCTTTGAAATGTCAAAGCCAGATTCCAGTGGTGATACACTTCCTCCAGCCACACTATTGCTAAACCTCCCAGAACAGCGCCACCAACTAGGGATCGTATTCAAACACCTGAGCCTATGCTCCTTCAAATACGAGAAGATCCAAGAACTTAATTACAAACAATTTTCATGACAGAACTGCACTATTTTCTTTGTTCTTAGTAGTCCTTGGAGCTTCTAGAGCACTTGATGTAATTATTTCAATGGACTTTAATATAACAGACCTGCTTTAAAAGTATGACTTGTAACAATATGGACCATTTTTACCTTTCAAATTCACTGGTCAGAACTGCTTTTGCTAAGTTATATTCTATGGTGTCCTCAGAGTAGAATAAGGTGTCAAAAATGACACCTTCAAAACCTGGGAAACCAAAGGACAGGAATAACTAGCAAAGGCTGGAAAGTTTACAGTATAAATGGTGTTAAAGGTTTTTGTTGTTTATTTGTTTGTTTTAAGGGAAATATATGAAGACAGAATTTAAAGGAAAAACCTAGATGCATTTTATATTGTTTTCTAAACACTGATGAATAGTCAGGAAACAGACCAGGCATCTTAAATGGAGCAGGGTCATTTCTTAGATTTGCTTTGCTTCCTGCAACACAATGCTAGGCAAACATCAATTAGCATTATTTCATATTGGTTTGTTTAAGTATTAGCAGAAAGTCAAGACTGATGCTGATCTTCCTATCTTAATACAAACTTTTAAAGTTTCAAATTCAGCCAGGTAATCAGTCACTATAATGTGTACGCACAACTTTATAAACACTTTGTCATGTGTGTCACCTCACAAAACACAAATCTAGTTTAGAAGATCAGGAAGGAAAAATAAGTGTTTCAAGAAAGTACTTTAATGTCTTCTTTTTCATGCTGTGATGTGTTTCGCCTTTGAAAACATGGGAGATAAAAGACCTTCCTTTAATGTCATTTCTGCCAAGATTCCAATGGTTCATGTGACGTTAGGCAAAATTCCATGCTTATCACTGGTTATGGCAAGATAAGGACAGGTCTTGTTTTGTCTTCTTCTACTCAAAAGGAAAACCAGCAGAGCCCAAGGGAGGATTCTTGAATTCACTCCAAAGGGGAAATAAAATGGACATCGGAAGTGGGTACACTAGGTGGAAGAGGATGTGGGGCTAGAAATGAAGTTGGGGATCAGATGTGGGCACAGGAGGTGGGAGACGAGAGGGCTTAGAGAAGAGGAACCAATGGAGGAAAGTATCTCTGAGACAAGACAGAGTAGGCTCCAGGGACGATATGGGGGTGACTCTAGCCGAGACTCCTGGCTGCTGGGCACATGGAGACTAAAATGGCCACTTCCTAGCCAGGCAAGACTTCCATGGAGGGAGAGAGATACCAACCCACCCACAAAACCTTCCACCTAAAATTAACTCTGCCTTCAAGAAGTACAGTGATAAAGATGAAGCAGAGGTTATGGGAATGGCCCACCAATGACTGGTCCAACCCAAGACTCATCCCATAGGAGACAGTCAGCTCCTGACACTATTATTGATACTTTGCTATATTTACAGACAGAAGCCTAGCATAACCATCCTCTGAGAGGCTCTACCTAGCAGCAGATCGAAACAGATGCTGAGACTCACAGCCAAACATTAGGCAGAGCTTGGGGAGTCTTGCAGAAGAGTGGGGATGGGGAAGATAGAATGTCCCAGAAGGGACAAGAACTCCTCAAGAAGATCAATAGAGTCAATGAAGCTGGGCCCATGGGGGTTTACAAGTCTGAAGCAACAACCAAAAATCATGCATGGTCTGGACCTAGGCTCCTGACATATATATAATTGATGGGCAGCTTGGTCTCCATGTGGGTCACCTAGGAAGTGGAGTGGGACGGTCTCCAACATGGACTCTGTTGTCTGCTTTTGGCTCGTTTTCCCCTACTAGTTAGTGGGACTTAGTAGAAGAGGATATGATTAATCCTGATGCAACTTGATGTTCTGGGAAGGGTTTGTGGGTTGGGGTGTCAGCACTCCCCTTTTGAGGAAAGAGGAATGAGGTGGAGGGTCGGAGAGGAGGAAAGAAGGGATAGAGCTGCGATTGGGATGTTAAAATGAATAAATAAATAAATTTAATAAAATAAAAACAAAAGGAAAGACAAAAAATGTGTTTTGGCCAAAATTAAACTTTTTTTTTTCACTTTGGGAGGACTCAGAGAGTATTTTCGAATAAACAGTTTAAAATGCTTTATTTGGGGAATCCGAGATGGCGGCGAGCAGTGTGGCCCATGTTTCGAAGCTCCAGTGAGCAATTCTGGGAATTGCACAGATTTCTGAGCCAGGAAGACCAAGGTCCCGACACCACGGCAGCAGGTGTGCTCCACAGTTCTGAGCGATCAGGGTGCGGAGGATCTGCGTGCCCCTGCACACGGGAGGAGTGCGGATTTTCTCAGAGCAGAGCAGCAACGGCGGCACAAGCGGCACAAGCGGCACAAGCGGCACCAGCGGCAGCGACTGAGGTTTGCAGCTCAGAGCCTTCCAGTGGAGGCGGTTAGTGTGGTGACTGGTGGGAGTTACGGCGGGAGAGGGGACACTGGACAGGATTTGGGTCGTGTGGTGCCTTGTGACCGAAACTGGACTCGGCAGACAGTTCAGCCCCAGAGTCCCGGGTACAGCTCAGTGCGCAGTGCTGTGGAGACGCTGGCTCAGCACAGCAAGCAATTCTGCCAAGGCTACAGCTCAGGGCAGCCACAGCTCCCCTGCTGTGACGCAGGCTGGGCGGAGCGCTCAGGTCCACTGAAGGCGCCAGATCAGCGCAGCCGCAGTTCGTCTGCTATGATACAGGCTGGGCAGAGTGCTCAGGTCCACCGAAGGTGCCATCTCAGCACAGCCGCACTTCACCTGCTGTGACGCAGACTGGGTGGAGCGCTCAGGTCCACCAAAGGCACCAGCTCAGCGCTGCCGCAGTTCACCTGCTGTGACGAAGGCTGGGCGGAGCGCTCAGGTCCACCGGAGGCGCTAGCTCACATCAACGAGCAGTTCTGCCCAAGACACTAGCACACCTCAGCGGGCAGTTCTGGGGCGCTGACGCAGGCTGAGGTCAGCATGCAGATTCAGCCCAGAGGCCCTAGCTGGAATTGCCAGGCTGATTAGGCCCAGAGATTCTAGCTGAGCTGTGCACACAGGCTCGGCGGCCCCATGACTCTGGCTGGACTATCCACGCAGTAGAGGCCCGGATTCCCGGGCTGAATTCAGTGTGCAGTGTGGGTCCATAGTACTTGGCTGAGCTCGGTGCACAATTCCGCCACGGAGACTCGGGTGGAGCTCGGCATGTGGTTTAGGGCCAGAGTCCCTAACCGTGCTTGGCAGACAGATCGGGCACAAAGACACTAGTAGAGCTTTTGGCACAGTCCCGGCTCTAAGACTCTGGTTGGGCACAGTGTGCAGTTTGAACCCAGAATTCCTGGCTGAGCTGGGCGGATGGTTCGGGCCTGAGTCAATAACTGACCACGCCAGGCAGTTTGGTCAAAAGCCCCTAGCTGAGCTTGGTATGTAGTCCCAGCCCAAAAATTATGGCTGTACCTGGTGTGCATTTTGAGCCCAGAATTTCTAGCTGAGCTCGGCAGACGGTTCAGGCCCTGAGATCCTAGCTGAGCTCGGCGGATAGTTCGGGCCCAGTGTCCCTGGCTGGACTTGGCAGGGAACCCAGAAGGCTGTGGATACCTTGGCATGACCCAATGCTCATCCAGAGACCCAGATCGATTGCAGGACCCACAGCACAGGGGATCTGAGGATCACTGGATGTGAGAGCCCAAAACGACAGGGCTAACTTCCTGCCATCCATACCAGTGAAGCATCAGAGCTTCCAGCATATGGAAATCGTGAGAAATCAAGTGAATCTCTCATCAGAATCCCTCCATCCAACTCTGGAAGCTACCCAACAAAAACAAAGCCAGCAAGAGGTCTAAAGGACAGCGTAAAAGCATATGCAAAAACAAAACAAAACAAAACAAAACAAAACAAAACAAAATAAACAACACGGCATCTCCAGTTTCCAGCTATCCCAAAGAAAACAACCCAGAGAACTCAAATACAACGGAAATACAAGAAAATGACCTCAAGTCCTTAATAAGGAGCATATTAATGGAAGAAACAGATAAAATTCATAATCAAATACAGGAAGACGCAGCCAGACACCTGAGAGACATAAAAGAAGCACATAGAGTGGAATTGGAAAAATTTCAGGAAAATGCAAACAACCATATGAAAGAAATAAATAAAACGGTTCAAGCTCTGAAGACCTATAAAGAGGCAATGGAAGAAACTCAGGAATATACAAACAATCACAAGAAAGAAATAAAAAAATCAGTTCTAGATCTGAAGACGAAAATGGATTCAATGATAAACACACAGACAGAAGAAAAATGAGAACGTGAGACCTCAGAGAAGAAGGAGAGCAACACAGAGGTGAGCTTTTCTAATAGAATCCAAGAGACGGAAGAATGAATCTCAGGTCTAGAAGATAAAATCACAGATCTTGAAGCAACCATTAAAGAAAATGCCAAATCTGGAGAACTCTGACACAAAACTTTCAAGAAATTAAGGACACCATGAAAAGAAGAAATCTGAGGATAATAGGCATTGAAGAAAGAGAAGATATCAGACTCCAAGGCCCAGAAACTATTCTCAACAAAATCATAGAAGAAAATTTCCCCAATCTAAACAAAGAGATACCTATAAACATACAAGAGGCCTACAGAACACCAAACAGAATTGACCAGAAAAGGAAAACTGCCCGTTACATAATAATCAAAACACAAAACATACAGAACAAAGAAAAAATATTAAAAGATGCAAGGGAAAAGGGCCAAATAATATTCAATGGCAAACCTATCAGAATTACACCCGACTTCTCAGCAGAGACCATAAAAGCGAGAAGAGCCTGGACAGAGATCCTGCAAACCCTAAGAGACCACAGATTCCAGGCCAGACTACTTTACCCAGCAAAACTATCAATAACCATTGATGGAGAAAACAAAATATTCTATGACAAAAACAAATTAAAACAGTACCTATCCACAAATCCAGCTTTACAGAAGGTACTAGAAGGAAAACTCCATCCCAAAGGGTCAAGCTACAACCAAAACTACTCAGGAAATAGATAACTATACCATGGCAAAAACACAACTACTCAAACGCTCGATTGGAAACGACATCAAAATTAAGACTCTTAATAGTCACTGGTCGTTAGTATCTCTCAACATCAATGGTCTCAATTCTCCAATAAAAAGACACAGACTAACTGAATGGGTGCATAAACAAGATCCAACATTCTTCTGCATTCAAGAAAAACATCTCACCCGTAATGATAGGCATTACCTCAGGGTAAAAGGTTGGAAAAAAATATTCCAAGCAAATGGTCACAAGAAGCAAGCAGGCGTAGCCATTTTAATGTCAAACAAAATAGACTTTCAACCAAAATTAATCAAAAGGGATGCAGAAGGACACTTCATACTCATCAAAGGTAAAGCCAACCAAGATGACATCACAATTCTGAACATCTATGCTCCCAATACAAGGGCACCCACATTTGTAAAAGATCTCCTAAAAAAGCTTAAACCACACATCGATCCCCACACAATAATAGCGGGAGACTTCAACACCCCACTCTCACTGAAGGATAAGTCATTGAAACAGAAACTGAACCAAGAAATAACACCATTAACCAATGCCATGGGTCAAATAATCTAACAGATATCTATAGAACCTTTCACCCAAACAAGAAAGAATATACCTTATTCTCTGCACCCCATGGAACCTTCTCCAAAATTGATCACATCATAGGTCAAAAAGCAGGCCACAACAGATACAAGAGGATTGAAATAATACCTTGTATCCTATCAGATCACCATGCTCTTAGGCTGCAATTCAACAAGAACAGAAATAACAAAAAGCCTACATGTACGTGGAAACTAACCAACTCCATCCTAAATGACACTTGGGTCAGGGAAGAAATAAAGAAAGAAATCAAGGAGTTTCTGAAATTCAATGAAAATGATGGAACAACATACCCAAATTTGTGGGATACCTTGAAAGCAGTGTTAAGAGGAAAATTCATAGCACTAAGTGCCTTTAAAAAGAAACAGGAAACATCGCACATAAGCAACTTAACAAAATAGCTGGAAGCCCTAGAAAAGAAAGAATCAGAAACACCCAAAAGGAGTTGAAGTCTGGAAATAATCAAATTCAGGGCTGGAATTAACAAATTAGAAACTAAGAAAACAATCCGAAGAATCAACAAAACCAAGAGCTGGTTCTTTGAGAAAATCAACAAGATAGACAGACCATTAGCCAAACTAACTAAAAGGCAGAGAGACAGTATTGAAATCAACAAAATCAGAAATGAAAAGGGAGACATAACAACAGACACTGAAAAAATACAAAGAATCACAAGATCCTACTTTGAAGGCATATATGCCACAAAATTTGAAAATCTAAGGGAAATGGACAATTTTCATGATCAATTTCACTGCCAAAATTGAGTGAAGTACAGATAAACAAGCTAAATAGTCCCATTTCCCCTACAGAAATAGAAGCAATCATTGATAATCTCCCAAGCAAAAAAAGCCCAGGGCCAGATGGTTTCAGTGCAGAATTCTACCAGACCTTCAAAGGCGAGCTAATATCGATACTTTTCAAGCTACTCCAAAACATAGAATTGGATGGAATACTACCAAATTCATTCTATGAGGCCATAGTCACTTTGATACCTAAACCTCACAAAGACTCAACAAAGAAATAGAATTTCAGGCCAATTTCTCTTATGAACATCAATGCAAAAATACTAAATAAAATTCTTGCAAAACGAATAGAAGAACACATAAAGGATATCATTCATCATGACCAAGTAGGCTTCATTCCAGGCATGCAGGGATGGTTTAATATACGGAAATCCATCAATGTAATCCACCATATAAACAAACTGAAAATGAAAAACCACATGATCATCTCTTTAGATGCAGAGAAAGCATTTGATAAAATCCAACACCCATTCATGTTTAAAGTTTTAGAGAGATCGGGGATACAAGGCACTTTCCTCAATATAATAAAGGCTATATACAGCAAGCCAATAGCCAAAATCAAAGTAAATGGTGAGATACTCAAGGAAATTCCTCTAAAATCGGGAACAAGGCAAGGCTGCCCACTCTCTCCATATCTCTTCAATATAGTACTCGAAGTTCTAGCCAGAGCAATAAGACAACAAAAGGAGATCAAGGGTATCCAAATGGGAAAGGAGGAAGTCAAACTATCCCTATTTGCAGATGATATGATAGTGTACATAAGTGACCCTCAAAATTCCACCAGAGAACTCCTACAGCTGATAAATACCTTCAGCAAATTGGCTGGATACAAAATTAACTCAAAAAAGTCTGTAGCCTTCCTATACACAAATTACAAGCTTGCAGAGGAAGAAATTAGGAAAGCCATACCCTTCACATTAGCCACAAGCAATATAAAATATCTAGGAGTTACTCTAACTAAGCAAGTGAAGGACTTGTTTGAAAAAAATTTCAAAACTCTGAAGATGGAGATTGAAGATGACATGAGAAGATGGAAGGATCTTCCTTGCTCATGGATTGAGAGAATTAACATAGTAAAAATGGCCATCCTACCAAAAGCAATCTACAGATTCAATGCAATCCCTATCAAAATACCTACACAATTTTTTAAAGACATTGAAAGTTCAATTCTGAACTTCATATGGAAAAACCAAAAACCCAGAATAGCAAAAACGATCTTGTACAATAAAAGGTGCTCTGGAGGAATCTCCATACCTGATCTCAAATTGTACTATAAAGCAATCGTAATTAAAACAGCATGGTACTGGCACAGCAACAGGCTGGTTGATCAGTGGAATCGAATTGAAGACCCAGATATGAATCCACACACATATGGTCACTTCATTTTTGACAAAGAAGCCAAATCCATTGAATGGAAAAAGGATAGCATCTTCAACAAATGGTGCTGGTCTAACTGGGAGTCTAAGTGTAAAAAATGTAACTGGACCCATATTTGTAACCTTGCACAAAACTCAAATCCAAGTGGATTAAAGACCTCAACATTAAACCAGAGACACTAAGTCACTTAGAAGAAAAAGTGGGGAAGAGCCTGGAACATATTGGACAGGACACAACTTCCTGAACAGAACACCAACAGCCCAGGCCTTAATGTCAACAATTAATAAATGGGACCTCATGAGGCTGAGAAGCTTCTGTAAGGCTGGAGACACTGTCAACGGAACAAACCGACAGCCTACAGACTGAGAAAAGATCTTCACCACCCTACATCTGACAAAGGTCTAATATCCAAAATATATAAAGAACTCAAGAAATTAAACACCACCAAACCAAATAATCCAATTGAGAAATGGGGCTTGGTACTAAACAGAGAATTCTCAACAGAAGAATATCAAATGGTTGAGGAAGACTTAAAGAAATGCTCAACCTCCTTATTCATCAGGGAAATGCAAATCAAAACAACTCTGAGATTCCATCTTACACCCATCAGAATGGATAAGATCAAAAACTCAGGCGACACCACATGCTGGATAGGATGTGGGGAGAGAGGAACACTCCTTCATTGCTGGTGGGAATGCAAACTAGTACAACCACTTTGGAAATCTATCTGGTGCTATCTCATAAAACTGGGAATAGGGCTTCCTCAAGACCCAGCTATTCCACTCTTTGGAATATACCCAAAAGACGCTCCAGCACATAACAAGAAAATTTGCTCAACCATGGTCATAGCAGCCTTATTCATAATAGCCAGATCATGGAAACAGCCTAAATGTCCCTCAGTAGAAGAATGGATAAAGAAACTGTGGTACATATACACTATGGAATACTACTCAGCTATTAAAAACAAGGAATTCCCGAAATTTGTGGATAAATGGTTTGAGCTAGAAATGATCATAATGATTGAGTTAACCTAGAAGCAGAAAGACTCAAATGGTATATACTCACTTATATCTGCATACCAGCCCAAGGGGCATGTCCCACGAAAGCCTTCCCTTACCAGGAAACTGGGACAGAGGGGAGGACATCCTATTGGTACTCTAGATAAGAGAACCATGTGAGAATAGCTATGTAGAAGGATTCAGTGGGTTCTAGAATCCTACAAGTAGAACATTATGATAGGCAGATTTGGGCCAAGGGGTCCCGCTCAAACTAAGGCCCTAGACAAGGACAATACAGGCAGTAAAATTTAAACCCCTACCCAGATCTAGCCAATGGACAGGACAGTCTCCATACTTGAGTGGAGAGTGGGATATGACTTTCTCATGTACTCTGGTGCCTCACATTTGACTATGTCCCCTGGACAGGGAGACCTAATGATACTCAGAGGAAGGACAGCAGGTCATCGAGAAGAGACTTGATACCCTATGAGCATATATAGGGGGAGGTAATCCCTCTCAGGAACAGTCATAGGGGAGAGGAATAAGGGGAAAATGGGAGGGAGGGGAGAATGGGAGGATACAAGGGATGGGACAACCATAGAGATGTAACAAGAATAAATTAATAAAATAACATTAAAATAAAATAAAATAAAATGCTTTATTTTAACATGCTAACACAGGTATCAACTAACCATAGCTCATCTTATAACTCTCTTTCATTAATTCTCATGGGGATTTCAAAAAACTAGATGTCAATCATGCCCTATAAGGTTAGCATTCAAAGATAATGTCTTGATCAGCAGGCTATCAGGGCTGACACAGCTGAGAAGCCATAGACACAGGAAGAAACTTTTTAAAATGATGCTTAAGGCAAATGAACTTCTCTAGCAATTGCTTTTCACATGGCAAAGATTTGATTGGATTCTTAGTATTGCATTCACAGCCCAGCAATGAAGATCCTTCTAAAATATAAAAGCATGGGTGACTGAAAAAGTTGCCATGGAAACTGCCCCTCCTTCAGCTTTTAGCAATTAAGGAACTCATTCATGTCTATCAAGTTACATACTGTAGAATTTGAGGTAAATAACTTTATTTTAAAAACTGACACATTTTGAAGATCTTTTAAATGATGAAACAGAAAAGTCCTTTATCTGCCTTAGGGAGATTTAACATTGAAATCATATACACTTCAGTCAATTAAAGCTAGTTAGAAAACAATAGCCAAAAGAAAAATGTACAGAAAAATATCTTTTACCTGTAGTATCATTGGCTTGAACTATTTGTTTTAGAAAAATGCATCTATGCTGGGCATGGTGGCACATGCCTTTAATCACAGCATTCCAGAGGCAGAGTCAAGAGGAGCTCTGAGATCAAGGCCAGCCTGGTCTACAAATCAAGTTCCAGGACAGTCAGAACTATAGTCCTGTCTTGAAACGAAACCCCCTCCACAAAACGAACCAAAACAAAACAAAAACACCAAAACAACAAAACCAACAAAAACAAAAACAAACTGCATCTGCATTTTTGATTATTATATTGTTTTGTTATTTAAGTAGTCTGAAATAGACGTCTTAGAATGAAAGGTATAATATATAACTTAGGTTTCCTTATAATACAGCCTTCATGATTTACATCATATCAATAGCCGCCTGCACAATGCAGCCTAGAAGAAGTTAAGAGTCACATCTAAATGTTCACACAACAATTAAGCCTGAAGTCAGGGGTCTCTTGTAAATAAAAAGAGAAAGCTGACAGCTCTAAGTGCATAATGCCCTAAAGAATAAAAAAAATGCATGACCTTTTTCCCTTGTTGTCCTTAAAATTAGTGACCACAAGATAAAATACAGGGATCATTAAATTTAGTGTTTGAAACCAATAAAATAATAATCAAAATCCAAAGTAAGAACTGCTCACAGAAAAGGTTAGCTTTTTTTTTTTTAACTTCCATACAATCTTCCACTCTCATTACCGCCTGCTCTGCTATTTCTTCTGTTGGAGAACCCTGCCATGCCCATAGAATGTTCCCTCTGTGTTAATGTGTTCCTTAGGCTATTTTCAATTTTTTCTGAGTATTAGAAAGAGCTCTGGATATGATGACATCAAATCCTGTGAACTTCAGACTAGGGACCTTAAGCAACTCAAGCAGACACATATTTTACAAAAGTAAGAGCTCAAATTTCAAGAGATGTGAGGAAAAGGAAGCCCTGCCCCATTGTCTTAAAAGCGTGAGAATGTACTTTCAAAATCAATAGTTCTCTATTTTGCCTTCTATTCCTCATCCTGTAACATTTATAAATTCTTTTGGTAAGGAGAAAAGCTATAAACCTTGCTAATATGGTATAATCTCCCTAGTCTCTTAAAAATTGATTAAGTCATTAAGATAAATCAATTCTTACTACTTTTCATAATTGTACCCCACAAAGGTACGACAATGCTCCCTCCCGCCCTCCCTCTTCTCAAAAAACATCTCACTAGTAATTTAGTGTCGTTTATCATTGGAGATCCCCCAGCCTCAACCTACCACGTACTAGGACTATGAGCATGTGCCACCAACTTTGAAAAGAGATATTCTAACTTGTGCCGGATCATGCCTTCATTATTTCATAAGGAAATAAATAGGTTGACTAATGATTTTACTGAAGTTGGCTGCTGTCAGATTAGAGTGGCTTCTGAAGGTTCCTTAATGAGACATCTAAAGTTTGATAAGCTATTCGAACAATGCAGATTGCTGCCAGGTATCCAGCATTCTCCGACACAGAGGTAAGGGGCATAGGTAAGAAACCCTAAGGAGATCCCAGAGGCCAGAGCTCCCCCCTGCCTTAATTGTCTTTACATTTCTCAAATACGTGTGACAGAACTTGGGCTCCTCAGAGCACAGACTGTGTCTGGCCATTCACTGCTACACTGCCAGCACTTATGATCCAAAACCCTTCCATTATCACAGAAGACATCCAAATATCATCTGTAAGTTTCATTAAGAAACGTGACTGATCCTGGCAGTGGCCATACCATGACTAGCCTTCATTTGACCGTTCCTGTGCACAGCCATAGCACGCCCATTTCTTATTTCTGTCTCAGAGTAGAAAAGAAAAAAAAAAAAAAAAAACAGAACAAGCTCCTTTTTCAAATTTCTCACCCATAAATTAAATCCTTCTCAGGGCAAGGCAATGCCATTTGAGTAGTGTATCTTCATACATATTAGGAGGCTGACAGATACAAGGGCCACTTTAGTCTTGGTCTGTCAGTATCATGCCTTTGAGCTCCACAAAAATGCCAATTTCTATGACTCATAAAACTACCTAATGGAAACTTTAACAGGCGTGGCTGTCTCTTCATAGTCTATCTCATCCACACATTCTTCAGTGCAGACTTCCTGCTCTGTACAGAGAAAGCTAGATCATTAGGACTGTTACTCAGATAAAAAGAGGAGTATTTTCTACATTTTGCAATGAGGTGCAAAGTACATAAATAAAAATCTGTTAGGTGTCCCCTACTTCTGAGAATGACACTCAGATCCCTTATATTTGTCATGGGATCTCCTAAGTCGAGGCTATTGTACATATCATGGTCCCAGGAATGCAGTGGTTGTCAAGACTCTCTTATTGACTAACAGGAATTTTCAAGTTAGTCAAAACAGGGCCTTAAGAAAGGCCTAGCATCTTCTTTGATTCATCCTATTTTTCTGAAAGTCAAAATATGCTGCCTTGGGGAGAAAAACTTTAATAAAGTAACTGGTATAGATATCCATGGAATTACTAAACTCATATATATAAATAAAAGGTGTCTAGGTAAATATGAATTTCTGAAAACAACAATTTTTAGCTTATATCCCAAACAGTGCATGGGATATACTTAAACTAAACTAGATACATGAAATAAAAATAGATCCATTTATATTGAGCATTCTGATTTGCCGGACAACACTACTTATGGTAAGAAACAACATAGGGCTAAGCCATTAGCAAAAGGATAAAGGGCAGGGTTGGGGATAGGGGAAGGGCAACCTTGGAAGACAAAACAGGATGGACAAAGGTTCAAGTGGTAAATTGCATGGTTGATACATGAGCATGAGGGCTTGAGCTCAGATCTCTTGGACTCAAGGAAAAGTTGGGCATGCTGCCCCTGACACTGCGGGCACAAAGCCACATCGACCCCAGAGGCTCACCAGCTAATCTAGCTAAAACAGAGAGATCAGGGTTAATGAAAGACCCTGATTTAGAATAGAAACGAGAAATGTGGTAGAAGATGTTACCTGAAGTTGATTTCAGCATTTCATATACACATACACAGGATAATGTACCCACACACTACTACTCACAACCAACGTACGCGCACACACACAGAAACCTAAAGGAGACAAAACAATCTAAAAGGAGCTAAAATGTTTGTAGAGGACAAGGAATTAGGTAACTAAAACTGGATGAGGCATTAGTATGGAATATCCTAAATGGGCCACAACAAGAAACTGCCAAAATGCGTACTAAAAAGATATTACTGTTGCCAAGACTGGTAGCACACTCATGTAACTTCAGTACTTCAGAAGTTGGTTTGGGAAGATGGTGAGCTGAAATGAACCTGTATTACATGACAAGACCTTATCTCCAAGTTAATTAATTTTTAATAATTAAAAGTCATTTTTGCAAAAGTGAAGTTAGAAAGCACTCAAAACTTTGGTATACTGCTTCAAATTATAACATACCGTAAACGTTAAAAGTACTTTTAAATTTATATACTTAATTACAATATTATTTACTAGTACTCTATTAGGAATTTCTATTAGTATTTAGGGTTTTGGTTCTTTCCTTTTTCTTTTTTTTTTTTCTTTTTCTTTTTCTTTTTTTGCCTATCTCTAAATAAAATCTTAATATAGTATATAAATAAAGGGAAAATCTGTTTAATGCAGGGTTTTTTTTTATTTGGCTGGTTTTTGGTTTTTCAAAACACGGTTTCTCTGTGTATCTTTGTCTGGCCTCAAACACACAGCTATCTGCCTGCATCTTCCTCTCAAAATTCTGGGATTACAAGCATGCGCCACTATACCTGGCTAGTAGTTTTAATAGTTTTGTCACAGTTTTAATAGTAACAGAATTGTAGTAAATTGATATTTATGATTGATTATTATGTGACATGTCAGCCTAGCTAATAGTCACTTAGGAAGAAGCAGAGCAGCTCAGCGAATAGTCCTCTTGTGTTCTGTACCGAACAACGATGTGAGGCAAGACCGTGCTTCATGGAAGAACTGAGCACTAATTGATCGTGACCCCAGAGCTCCGCAATCACTCAAAGGATAAAAATGCCAAAAGTTAATGAAAACTCATTTCAGAAGACCAAGAAAGTAAGGCATTTTATCAAAATATGTATTGAAAGCACTAAAGACCAAGAAAAAAAAAGAACACCTTTAAAAACCTGCTTTAAACTAATAGGATGGAAAGTTCTTGGCATCTCATTATCAGGACGATGTAAATAAGTGGGGGGGGGGGGAATAAGGAGAGGGCAAACTATAATGAGCCAGGAACTAGATGGGATGGCATAAGAAGGACAAGCTAAAAACAGAATCTCCATCACTTAGCTAAGTGGCCACAAGGGACATCTAACTATATACATACAAGGGATGAGAATAACAATGAAACAAATAACCATTCAACAATCTCAAGAAAAACAAAAAAAATAGCAAGAAAAAATAGGAAGAAGGCATCTTGTACCAACACCCCAAATAAGAAGTTTCTAGCTCCTGCCCAAAGGTTGCCTTTTAAACCTTCAAAAGCCTTCAAAATAAGCACAGAGAAAGAACGTTGGGATGCTAATACCCCAGGGTATCTAAGTAGTGGACAGTGGTTTGGTGTTTTGTTTTGTTTGTTTGTTTGTTTGGGTTTTTTCTTGTTTTTTGGGTTTTGTTTGTTTGTTTTCTCCTTAGATTCTTAACCGTGACAGTCACAATGATCACTTATTTTAAGAAATTGGGGACTATAAGGGTAAATATAGGCTGGCTACAAGTGTAAATCTGGTTGGTTTTGTTGTGGTTATTGTTTATTTTGAGGCAGATCATTACTATATGACCCAGACTAGCCTCCAGCTCATCACCATTGTCTTGTCTCTTCTTCTGAAGTGCTGAGTTTCCAAGTATAAGCCAATACTGCTGGTAACTTCATTGCTTTTAATTAAGTTCTGTATTTTATTTTATTTTATTTTTTTGCATTTTTTGAAATTTATTTGATAACAAGAAAGAAAGCAATACACAAGGATCCAAACAAGCATTTTTTCCCTGTTCTTTAGCTTCTAAACTTGGCTGTCAGAGTTCCAGAATCCAGCCAATCATCAAGGGTGAGGGAGCTCTCTGTGTTGTTTCTCTTTCCTCAAACTTAAGATCCACCATGACAATAAGGCAATGCTTTTGCTCATTCAATGATAGGTCCTAATTTGATAGGAAAAAAATCAGGTTTCTAAGGACAAATTTCAGAAGGAACAAAACCATAAATTTCTGTATTTAAACTAAATGCATTCTTAGCATATGAAAAGTCAAATACGCAGATTATAAATATGAAAAGAAAAATTATCTATAGGATATATGGTGGCTATCCAATCTCCAGAAATAATTACAGACAAAGTTTTAATGTATTTTCTTCCATTCATTTACTTTTCACATGCTACTGATATTGTAGAATGGATTCACTGTTTGAATGTATTTAAAATTATCTCCTCTCCTATACAGCTTTCACTTCTTGAATTTTAGAGTAAAACAATTGGCTACAAGTATGTTTTATGCACTGGGTGTTATTTGAGGCAGTATTTTTCACAGTATATTAAGAGAAACCAACAGCAGCTTTTGGCAACAGCAGCTTTTGGCTGGGGATGACCTACCCAGAATCTCCCCATAAGCTGAGGGAGCCGGGATCTTGAGCCTACCACACCACTGCACCCCAGGAGGGGAATTATGAGATGAGGGTTCAGTGCCCCAGTGTCAGAAAAAAACTGTCAGGAGCTTCCTGGAGTATCTGTTGTAAGGCAGTAGCTATGGACTATGGCAGTGGAGAACAAATTCCGTGCAATTATCCCACTGTTGGGCATGTTGGAGTGTTCAAATAATCCAGAAACTTAAAATCCTCTCTTTATGCATGATCTTCTCATCACATTAATAGATAAAGCCTGATACACCTCTAGACTTGGTGAAGTACACAAGTACTTATGAAGGTCCCCCAAAATTTCTCAGAAAGAATAAAAGGTCATTTCCCACTCTAATCACCACCACCACCACCTCCACCACCACTACCACCACCACCATCATCACCACCACCACCACCACCACCATCACCACCATCACCACCACCAATTAGATGTACTAATTGGGTTCTCTGAATTTTCCGTGCTTGCATTCATAGGACTCAGAAAAGATAATTCCTCTGTCTTCTCCATCTTGCCAAAGATAAAACACTTGGTATGCCTACCATTTTACACTTCACAGAAAACGGAGAATAAATTTGTGTTAAGACATTGGCTATGCATTTTCTGGTCATATGCTTCACAACAAGAAACACATGGTTCTTCAGTAACTAGGAAGTCTGTACAACTGCTTTAAGGAGATCAGTTTTGTGCTGCAAACTTGTAGGCTTCTAATTTTTTTCTTCCTTCTGAACAAACTATAGATAAAAAGTATTCTACAACAATTGTACCTAAACTGAACAAATATACTTTGTTCTTTCCACACCCTAAACAATCATGTATAATAACTATTCATGCAGCATTATACACTGCTATTATAAATTATTGCTTATAAGACATTATAAGTAATCAAAAGAGTCTCTGAGGTATGCATGTAATTACTGTTGCTATATAAAATACTATTTATTGGATAAGAATTTGAATATCCATTTGGTTATCTATTGAACTTTGCAAACAGTCTCCCCAACATACACATCAATGCTGATTTTGAGATGCTTTACTGTCTACAAAACCAAAAAAAAAAAAAAAAAAAAAATTGTATCTTTATCCATGGATAAAACCAGTCACAAATAATTAGTTAACATTTGCAGAATTCCTACCTCCATTGATCCATCACAAACACAGGCATTGGATTGGCGTACAGAACCAAAATATCAAGAAAAATGTACAAAGCAAAACATGCCTCAGCCATACCCAGAAGCCATGACTATCTATGTCACATGACACTTAAACTACCGACCAGATGTTCAGCTTTGATAAGCTCCATTTGGACCTTTCTGGGACTTATTATCCACATCCATGAAATGTGGTCAGTGACATCTGATCCCCAGACTAAGTGAGGTCCCACTCTGGCTGTGTGTGCAAAGGGCTGGTGTGCTGCCTTTGTCCTAGAGGCTCTCACTTCTTCTCAACACCATGTCCGTAGTGTAAGTGAGGGCTCTTACTCTGATTTTATAGAGAGAGAAACTTAGGACCAAGCGCTATATGAAGGATCCCATAAATCAAGGTTTTGAATGTGCTCAGGAACAAAATTGGCATTTACTTTGCTAGTAAGATAAGGTCCTAAGTAAGTTCTGTAACTCTTTCAAACACCAGCTTCCTTCTTTGTCAGAGGTTAGTTAACTTATCTGGATGATGATCAGCTTGAAGAAGGTTTTGAATCCTGGCCCCCGGGACAAGAACCCTCTTCTTGAGCCCTAAACTGCTATAAAACAAGAATAATCAAGTAAGTGTGAAGATGTACAAAATGGGAGAACAGGTTGGGATATGGCTTTACTTCCCAAAGAATAGGCTTTTAAAAGGAACACCCAGAGAATTAGGTATACCAGCCTATGCGAAGGAGAGGAGGTCCACAACTCTAACTGAGTCTGGGGGAGGGTAGCTGTTGATGCTTTACCACCCAAAGGGTGCATCTGTAGTCTAGTAGTAATCCCTAGGGTGTACAAGACTAAAACAGTGCTATTATCTGCCCTAGAATCATCATGCATTGGCTGAAAGTCTTACCACCTTTGTGTCTAAACTAGCAAAAGGTAGGACAAAGCACACCATGCAAAGGAAAATCGGCATCTGTAGACATTGAGAGGCTGAAGTCATGATGAGGATGTGCAGAAAGAAGGGTCAGCCAGAGTTCTATTCATCTTTCTATAGTGACCTGACGTGCAGAATGTTATTTCCTTATTACTGTGATACGAGTTCTCCAGTATCCTCTAGGCTCATATGGAAATCGAGGGTATCTGTTAAATATCTTATCTCACTAATAGTCTAGTGTAACCAAAGGATATCAATGGAATAGCCAGGCATGGTGGCACATGCCGGCAATCCCTTCATTTTAGAGGTAGAGATGAGTTTAAGGCCAATCTTGATTACACTCGAGTTCAGGGCCAGCCTGGGTTAAGTGTAATGCTGTCTTCAAAACAAAACCAAGAGAAGACTATAATTGGAAATTCTTCAGACATCACATGTTTTCATCACAGAAAAATAAGAACCACCCACTGAGCTGCACAAATGGCACTACATTAGGTCTCATTAAACAGCCCAATGAAGCCTGAAGTATTTATTAGGTGTAGCCATGGCAGCACTCTGACTCCTATTGCTGAGGAAGAGGGTGGAGGAATGACATTTAAATATCACCAAAGCTTGCTGATAACAAGCTCTGCAGAGTGGGCCCATTATTTCCAGTCACTCTGCAATCATTAACCATAGGCAAGAGTGGATGAAGCAAGAAAAAGAACTCCAGTGATCTGCAATGGAGGCTTCCTAACAAAACTTTCAGCGAGGCCATTTAAGAAATCCACAATTTCAGCATCCAAAACCAGAAAAGTTGTTATCCTAAGCTGGAGCATCTAAACTTAGATTTGAGAGGTTTTCATTGATGGGTTTTGTTTTGCTTAGGGGGAGGGTTGTTTGTTTTACTTGTTTGTTTGTTTTGTTTTGCTCTGTTTTGCTGCCAGTTGTCTAGGTGCAGTGTGTATGCATCTGCGTGTGAGTGTGTGCATGTGTCTGGGCAGATCTGCATGCATATCTCACATGCTTAACAGATGTGGGTAGAAATCAAAGCAGTGCTGCATGCAGAGCTGCACCTAGAGCTCACAGCAGCTCCCTGAAACAAATGTTGGTTGTTTACAATGACATTGTCAGAGTGATATATGTGCACATTAGAAAGTTAAATCTCATGAAAAGAATGTTCAATAAAGGCATCAATTTTATTTGGGGTTCATCTGGCTGTAATTTCTGTCTGCAGGCATTTCATTGTGGGACAACTTAGCACCACACGGGCACCTGGATTCACTTCAGGGTCTCTGATCCATGAACTATGACATTCCTCGCATACTTTCCCAAAGCAATCACTGTAATGTCAGCTACTTCTTAGCTCACTGTCTGTAGAACATTCCCTGCCCTTTGATGTGAAAGAAAAACACTCCACTTTACAATATTACAAGGATTGGAATTGAAAGAAGCCAAAACACCACTTCTGGGGCCACCCTGAAAGTCTTCTCAACCGTCTTCAAGTTATAAACATGCTGGCCGAGAGCTTACCTCTTCCTAAAACCTGTTCCCTACCTAGTATGTCAGGACAAGAAAACATTTGAAAGTTTTCTCCCAGTGATCCTTGAACAAATGTCCACCTCATCTTCAGATGAATAGATGTACCAAATTGTCAAGAATTTCTCTATCCTTAAGGGCCAGGACAATTTGTTATTATTAAACATATGTTAAGCCAGCATTTAAGAATGTTGCTGTTTTCAGTGACTTTCCTCCCCTTCCCAGCAGGCATTTGGAGTTATAATAGCAATTCCACAGTCACTTCCTACTGAATAATTATAATTGTGGGACAATTAAACTAATCACCATTTTACATATTTTTATCCAGTTTACAGATGGAAATCTCTCCTAGAATGCCAAGAATGAAGGCTCCTCTCCAATGGTACCCAGGAATTCCCCTGGAAAAGCCAGCTTGGGGACAAGATCAACTCTCAGGAAAGTTACTAAGTAATGTTTCTGAATACATTACATTAACAGGGGCCAGATGCCATGCTGTGAGCCATTCATAAAGGACTCCTCTAAGTCAAAAGTCTCAACCTCCTATGAAGGAAATTGAGTTTAAACAGAAATACTACAAAATAACTAAAAAGGAGATCTCAGAAAGTACAAGATATTAGATGCCTGATAATCCATCACATATATTTTGGAGGAAAAAAACGTAAGATGATGTGTAAAGAGCTCTTAAACTCTGAGGTTTATCAGTGTAAGGGGAATCTCTAAGGCTGGAGCAACTGAGCTCAGAAGTCCTTAGAGAAAGTTTCCTTGAAAAACCACACAATCCAGTCTCTTGGAATGGAAAGAGGAAACATGTCTAGCCAGACAGCAAACAACAAACAATCAAAGGGGAAAATGCCAACCCCAGGCAAGAACAGTGGGTGGGAAACACACTCCATTTGTGTAAAGCTACTCCCAGGACAGACATGCCAGATCCTAGAGAAACTACCATCTGATAGGATTTCTCGCCTAAGTGACAGTTTAGAAGCAGTTCCCACAGGACCTACCTGACATCTTATATCTTCAATCTGCTCATTTTGCTCTCTAAATGTCCAGTGGCATAGCTTAATAATGACTTTAAATATCCACCGCAGATCCATAACCTACTTCCTCTGCTTTACTAGTCTACAGATTCTCCAAAAGTTGCACAGGATATATCTCACAAATTAGCACAACTGCCTACAGAGATTTCTATTTAAATTCTCCCTAAGATTCCATTCATATCAAAATAACAGCACTGAAAATATACATCCTTGGGATTAAGAAACATTACTATCAGTTAAAGGAATACAGGAAAACAGGATCAGATTCTCTTAGTATGTTATGTTGGTTTTCTTCTCATTTATTCATTGGTATCTTTGTTCACTTCTGTGTCTTCTCTCTCAGACATATCCAAAATTGTATCTTAGGTAAGCAACCAAAGAACACAGAGCTTCTTTCTAGCCAGAGTAGGAAACTCAGTTCATCGTCACTTCACAACCCTAATCAACCAACCAGTGGACACAAGTCCATTCTGATGAAGTGACTGAATCAAACCACAGCTCTTCTGGAAGACATTTTCCTATATGTGACATCAAAAGCTTGGGGAAAGAATAGGTGTGAAGAAAGATATTCTGTAGCATCTCAGTAAAGCATCCTAAATGCAGCATCTAAATGCTTAGTTTTGTGGAAAGAATAGATGGACCACAGGAACATCTACCTGTAGGCTCCCATTCAACCTTCAAAAATAAACGGTGTAATTAGAGATTCCACCATTAAGAAGTATAAAAATACAGGACTGGGAAGATAGCTCAGTTGATTAGGTGCTGTCCACAGAAGCTTTAGAATGTGAGTTTAATCCTCATGCCCAGGTAAAAACTGGGTATGTCTGGCAGGTGCTCATAATCCCGGTGCTGAGGAGGCAGAGATAGCAGGGTTCCTGGAGCTCCATGACCAGCTAGTCTAATCTAATAATCAGTAAACCCTAGGTCCCAGTGAGAGACCTGAGAAAGACATCTGACGTCAACCTCTGGCCTCCACACCATGAACCAACATGTATGCATAAACCAGCAAACACAAAAGACAAGACAGTAGTAATGAAAATATATTCTAAAATGACACAAAATTTTAGTGAATAAGAACATCCTGGTTTTGTTTTGTTGTTGCTATTTGTTGGATTGTTCTGTTGCTCAGTTAAAATTCTCTAAGGCAAACTCAAACCCAACAGCTCAATTCCTCAATTGGTCAAAAAAAAAAAAAAAAAAAAAAGAAAGAAAAAAGAAAAAACATATACTGATTGGTTTGCACTTGATGTGTTAGTTCCTATATGAAATTATCAACCCCAACCACCCAAAGGAATAATTCTATACATCTTCTTAAAACCACAAAACAGGGGCTTATTCAATACTCAACATTGATGATATAAACAGCAACACATTAGAGAATTCAAGATAGCCATTTTCTCTGACAAAGTCTTTTGTTACCTGGACAGCCTTAGGCTCAGCACACACACTCACTCATTCTTAAACCCAAATGTAAACCCATCTACCTACTCTAGGTTACAGCCCATAAATTCTCCTGGAGTGCAGCCCTGAGCCTCATCCCACCAGAGTTGAACAAGAGAATTCATTCCATTAAAGAAGGCTCAGCCAGGTGGTCGTGGCACACACCTTTAATCCCAGCACTCGGGAGGCAGAGGCACCCCTTTGAGCTCGAGGCCAACCTGGTCTACAAAGTGAGTCCAGGAAAGTCAAGGCTACACAGAGAAACCCTGTCTCGACAAACCAAAAGAAGAAGAGAAGAAAGAAGAAGAAGAAGGAGGAGGAGGAGGCAGCGGCTCATTCTCAGTGACGCTTTTCAATACCAAGTAAGCCTGCTCTGTCTTTAATATTATACATGGAATTTATTGTAATGATCTACCCAGAAGTCATTTACACACTGATAAAAGACTACTTGAATGAAAAATATCCCAGAATACCTGGGGAGTACACAGTGATTAACATACAATTCCACAATATGTTTTAGAAACATATTTTATACATGAGTATTTTGTCTGCATATATATCTGTGTGCCAGAGGCATGCCTAGTGTCCATGGAGAACAAAAGAGGGGATTGGATCTTCTGAAACTGGAGTTACGGACAGTTGTGAGCAGCCATGTGAGTGCTGGGAAATGAACTTTGGGAGAATAGCTAATGCTCTTTACTGCTGAGTCATCTTTCCAGTCCTGGTATATTTTTGCTATTTTTAACTATGTGTATGCATATGTGTCTTTATACGGATATGTGCATACATGTGTGGGTGCCCTTGGAGGCTAGAGGCACAGGTCTGTGAGTCCAAGCAATGTAGGTGATAGGAACTGAACTCAGGTCTTCTGCAAGGACAGTGTGTATTCAACTACCACAATGCTTTCTCTATAAAGTTTCTTCTCTAAGATCAGTTTTCACAAACACACAGGAGTATCTCAAGGTTAGATAACAACTTTGGAAATGTGGTGCGGGACGTGGTATTCAGGGATTGGCTCTAACTGGGGCACGAAGAGACATGGATTTCACTGTGGTAGTTTGGATGAAAATGGCCCTCGTAGGCTCATGTATTTGATTGCTTGGTCCCCAGTTAGTGGACCTATTTGGGAAGGATTAAGAGTGGTGGCCTTTTTGGAGGAGGAGTGCCACAGAGGATGGGCTTTAAGATTTTAAGAAGTTATGGATAAGCTTGTGGAACAAATATAAGTTCTCAGTTGTTATCCAGTGCTATGTCTGCCTGCCTGCTGCCATGCTCCCCACCATGATGGGCATAGACTCCCTCTCTGAAACTGTAAGCTCCCATCAAATGCTTTCTTCTACAAATGGCTGTGGTCATCCTGTCTCTTTGTAGCAATAGAAAAATGATTCAGAACGTCACTTCTCTGAGCCCCTGACCTCTTCAGCTCCTCAAGTGGATGCTTGTGGATGCAAAGACTTTCGCTGTTCCCTGTTCTCCCTCAGCTTCAGTTCAGTGCTTCCTCAAATCCAGTCTCCCAGAGAGCGGCCTTCTGTTAACCTCCACATTGTCTTGGCTGTAATCCTGGGTTGTCCCTGGAAGAGTCTTTTGTTTAAAGACAGCCCTGAGGTTCCCTTCCCAGAGGACTAAGGGTTAACGCAGGTCTCTTGGAGCAGGATGCGCATAATCAGACTCAGACAGCAGCTGCTGAGCTGGAGCTAATCCTTTGAGGACTGCTCAGCCCTCCCTGTTCTCTAGAAGTGAGATTGCCTGGCACCAGGCCTGCTCTGGCTGCTGGAGCCTTATGTTTTCAGCACACTGCAAACAACATCTTCTGTGGATTCCATGCTCAAAAAATGCCAGCTGATTTCTCTGTTTTGCTTTATCAAGCTGCCTCTCCAGATGCAAGTACCTCAACAGAAGCCTGCTTTCTGTCCACACACTGCTCATCATAAATAAATGGTGTGGGTGTGGGTATGGGAAAGGTGCCTAGAGAGCCACAGACATTAAGGCTCTGTTAACGGAACTGTTACCATGCCACTGTTCGCATGAACAGGCAAGTATTTCACACAACAGTGAAGGTGACTCAAACAGCCTCAGTCACTATTGCTAAATATATTGCTCTGACATTACTTTCTAATCCCAATCTCATGTCCCTCTGTCACTGTCTTGTCTCACCATTCCAATCCCACAGTACTTGAAAGTGAAAATCATTCAGCTTTGTTCTCTTAGAAATATAGCATGACAAACAACTTAGCTTTCGCAAAATGCTTTCCACTTGTAGATTTGAGAGAGGGATTTACAACATGTATTTGAAAAAATAAGAAGGTCATCATTACAAAGTTTTCTCGGCTGGATTCTTAGATCAACTATAATTAGCACAACTCATCTTGTGCCAAGAAGTCTCTCAAGAAAAGTCGCAGTGTGTTTGAGAACCAGCCACTTCTAGGTAACAACTATGTACTAAATTTGTCAAATTATGGGCCAACATAAATCAGGAGAGACTACTGATTTGTTCATACAGTTAATTTTATACTACTGCTTCTAGCACACAAGCAATTCATATTCCACTGGGATTGTAAAATACTTTCCCATATTAAGCATAAATTTATATAATTTGGTGACAGAAGACTCTTGAAGCAAAAGCTATCCTTTATTAATTCAATATAGTTAGATGTCCTTACTTAGTTGCTAATATTTTAAGTGTCTCCAAATCTCTATCAAAGTCATTTTTTAAATATTTGCTTTTATTCCTTTTTATTTATATGTGTGTGCTGTGTGAATACAAGGTAAGTGTGGATGGCTCCTATAGTGGGAGTTACAGGTGGTTGTGAGAGCTGTGGTGAGTGCAGAGAACAGAACTCACGAAAGCAGTGTGAACTCTTAGCAGCTGGGCTATCTCTCCATCTGCAGCGCCATAGCTTCCCACAGCGCATTCTTTGTTTACTCACTAGTGAATAATTATAATTTTGAAACATTTTGAAAATGTATTGAGACTTAAGAAGCCACACTAAATAAATTCCACTCATGAATTATATTTTAGAATTTGAAGAATTCACTAAAAACAGTGGGAAGAAAAATAACTTTGTAAATCTACTTTATGGTTTCTAGACAGTTATCTGGAGAATGGGAAAATCACTTTTGTCACACAAAAGTGATAAGCAACAAGCTGCTTCTGCGTCTGTTTCTGCCTCCATCTCCTGCAGCCTGCTTCCCAACAGACTTCTGCTGCTTTGCATGGCCCCTAGAGCCTGGAAGCTCTCAGAGAACACAGCACATCGTGGCTTCTGTTCAGACTCCTCAGAGAGGGTGTTAGGTGGATTTTGTTGTACGTTGGCTGTTTTTGTGTTTTCACGTGGAAAACATTAAAATCAAACAATGAAAATCATCGTCACAAATCAGAACAAGTCAGGGTATGAACACACTCTGACTAAAAACTAGAATGGGTCTCCTCCAAATGGTTCTACTTCAAGATTTTGGCAGACTTATGATCAAAAAAAAAATTCTGTGGATTAATGCTAACAGCTTAAGAGTTGAACCACATTATTTCCAATTATTATCATCACTATATTAATGTAACAGCTGCCAACAATTAAAAACCTATACCACAGTGCTAAATCCCTTCAGGCCCAGGAATAAAATTAAAACATATTGTAAAAACACACAGATATTTTTCCACAGTTAACAATCTAAGTCAGACTATGTCTTCAACTACATCCATGAGAAGAAACAATCAAGAGTCAGAGCAAAGTGTTGGGTTTGCCCCCTATACCAGGTATTTTATAATTTGAAAAAAAAGGTCAGCCTTTCAAAGATCACAAATATAAGCTTTCATACACCATAAAATAAAACAGCCTAGTAAACAGGCATCTTATATAGGTGGAAGCATTTTCAGCTCATCATTTTGCTAAGTCCTTATTTACCAGCAGGTGCAGGTCAAGGATCAGACCCACCATATGAACCACTCCAGAAGACTTCATAACGTCTTCCACGTCAGAGAGAAAAGAAAGAGAATAAAACTAACAGCGACCCAATCAGTCTGCTATTTACTTTTTATTTTATTGTCATTGTCTGGTTTTGGTGTTTTGATGTTGTTTGGTTTAGGGGGGGTTGTTGTTTGCTTTTAATATTGGGCCCACTCTGTATGCTAGCCTGACCTAGAATTTACTGTGTTGTCCAGGCTGGCCTCTAATTTACAACAATCTTTCTACCTCAGCCTCTTACGTGCTAGAATTACAGACATGTCTACCATACATGGCTACTTTAATTTTTCTTTTTTTCTTTTTTTTCATTGTTTCTATTTTTTCTTTTCTTTTTGAAGTTCTAGTAGAATTACATTATTTCCTCCATCCAAGCTTCCTATAAACCTCTCCTTGCTCTCTTTCAAATGCATGACCTCTTATTACATTAAGTATTGCTACATCCATAAATGTGTATATTCCTAAGTATAATCTGTTCAATATACATAATGTTACTTGTATGTATGTCTTCAGTGATGACCTGATCCTTGGGCTCTTATAATCTTCTCATCTCCTCTTCTCTGATATACCCTGAGCCTTAGGTGTTGGAGTTGTTTTCCAGATGTATCTATTGGGACTGGGCTCTAGAACTCTGCATTTTGATTGGCTGTAACTTTCCATAACGTTCTCTGTCTGTTGCAGTGACAAGAATAGGCAAATCTATGAGGTAACATTGTGGTTTCCTAGAACGTTTGTGGGTAAAAGAAGAAATTATTGATAATGAGGATGTGAGGAGGGTTGATAAAAATGTTTTAGAGTTTGATAGTGGTCACTGGTCTTACACAACTCTAAATATATCAAAACCTACTGACCATAACATTTAAAAGTGGTGATTGTTAGGTAAATCATATCTTTAAAGATCTATTGTACATTGTGGGCAAACATCAACTGTGGGCATAAAAATTATAACATAACACAAATGATATTTTCACTTTTAGCTCTGTATCAAAATTTGCGTTTTGTAGAGCATCTACAAGTGGGCCTAAAATGTTAGCACAGGGATAAGAGCTGTAGAAAATCATCCTGAGCATTCTGCTTCTCAGCATAAAGCAATGAATCTAAAACATCAGTGTGTTTAGACCTTGCCGAATAGAGGGTAGGAACCATGAATATGCATTTCAGCAGGGTGAGATGAACTGGGGTGAGCAAGCCACCTTCAGAGCACTCTGGGGCTGCAGGTATCCTAGGACTGATAAGCCAGCGGTTCGTGTGTATATGTTCACTGCAGGTGAACTATGTTTTCTTCTAAGAATCTTGTCATGAAGTTCATAGGCATTTGGGAGTCTTTCTAATGGAAAGGTCCTAGATATAGCATGCTAGGTAGAAGAGGAACTTCATCAACTCCTGCAATACAAACTTTTTTGGCATGTACACTTGCCCACATTTAAGAAAATACTTCAGTTCTAAAACAGCCTGACTGTATACCCATTGGGATAAAATTTAGAGCTTACAATGTGGAAGGAGCTGAGCTGGGGGTTCTCAGCTATGGAAGAGGGACACCTGCCCTACATTTTCGACCTACAGTAAGAACTTCACTTCCTATGACACCTCCCACTCCCCATAGCTAGAGCACTCTCCATTGTGTCTGAAAGGAGCTATACAAAGAAACACCTCAGAAAGGAAATGGTTAGTCATGAAAGATTACTGCATTCTAACTGACAGCTACAACCAATCCTCTTGGCTTTAAAGGAGAAGAGAGGAAAATGGGGCATAAGGCCAAAAACTGCACTAGAATTTTAAAGAACTAAACTCAAAGGCACTTGGTTTAAGTGCTGAAGGAGATGACATCTATGAGGGAAAACAGAGACATTGCATGCCCTTTGGGCATTTATGTGAAGGGGCCAACTGGAGAGCAGAAAAGAGGCTGTGTGACTTGACAATGATCTGAGTTGGTGAATGACAGAAAATCTGGCCGGTATGGACTCTAGTCTACCGGCCACGTAAAATACTGAGAGAAATGTGGAAACAAGTACTTTAGGAGAAAAGAAACAAGTAGAGAAAGTAGTTCCTAACCTAGACTTTCCTGACCCTTATTCATTTCAATGGTGTTTATCGCTTAAGCCTCACACAGAAAGCCTAGCTTGATGACCCATGGCATAGAGTTAGCATCTCAGCAGGTATGCTGGTCCTTGTGATAAAGTATAGAGCAGTGCCTCCCCAAGCCCCAAGGCTGGGACCATGCCCCAGCTGCCTAACTCCCACGTGGTTTGCACTACCTCTGACTGACCCTTTTGAAGGCTCTCTTCCCTCCTCATCAAGGCCACTTTCTGATTGGCTTTGCCTAATCCTACTTCCCCCTCCTCCCCACGCCAGGATCATACTTCTCTGACGACTCTCCTAGCTGATGCTTGGCAGAACCCTTTGAAATGTCAAATTTCAATGTTTGTGTTTCGTCACAACAAAACATTTGGCATTACTGTAAGTTGATCCTAAAATCCCACAGTTCTACTAAAGATAACAAAAGATTCCTAGCCTCTGTTAGACCAAGTCATCAAGAAAGGAAGCAAAATGCATGCTAAGCTGCTCAGTGCACAACTTCAAGCTGCAAGAACAACAGCACCATCTAAGGCTTCAAGGAGCTTGGGAAGGCAAGCAGATCTCTACAGCTAAAGGATGGAGGGTATCGCTTCTGAAAATCAAAACATACACACACAGTAGGCATGGGGACTCACTGTCCAGTTTGCCTATTCACCTGCCTGCCAGTTAGAAAGTTCTTCCTTGTATCTAACCCAAATCAACTCCTCAGAGGTCCCTGCCACTGCCTCACAACCCAGTGTCCAAACGAATGGGGGATCCAGGAAGATAAAATGTCTAGGCAAGTCATCGTGTCTGTCTAGTAACATTTATTACTGTTTTTTAAGTTTCTAGTAAAAACCAAATCCCTTGTACACATAAAATGCCAAAAAGAAGATAATTTTCATTCAATAAGCAAAAATATTTTAACTCAATGAATACTAAACACATCTGTAAAAAGTTTACGGTATGGAATTTGTTTGAACCCTCTGGGTTTTCTGTCTCTATTTGTACCTCAAGGCACGAAACAACAAAAGTAGCCTGGTAAGGATGCACAAGAGTAGTTAATGCTCAGAGAAACAGCAAACACCAGGAGGCAAATCACAAATGTTCCCTTAATATTTATTAAACCCACAGCAGTGTTTGAGTAAATCTTATTAACGGAATACACAGAGTTCTAGCAAATAAATTTTCAGTTCATTTACATCAGATGTGTCTACAATCCTTATTTTTATTAAAAGGACAATAAGCATTCAGTTGAAAGGCATGGAAATGGTGTGTTATTTGACTATTATTATTACTTTTCTATCACTGTAGATGTCAAAACTCTTTAAGGCATTCTACAGTATATGCTAAAGGACTTCAGCTGCATATGTCTAATTTTACTATTTACCTCATTCCTGCAGAATAATGCCTTTAGTTTTAGAAATCATTTCTAATCTTTTGTGCTCCAAGTCAGGTCTAAAAAACATATTAAAGGAAACAAAAGCTTCAGAAGGAGATGGGAAGTGAGTTCAAATCATTATTTTTATAAAACTTATTATTTGGCTATAAACTTGTACGCATCTCTAGGAATTAAGACATTTAACTCATTTTGCGTATTTGAGAAAAACATTTCCGAAAATAAACTAAGACATCTCCACCTAGATTCAAATTTACTAACCACTAAAGCACATGATGCAAAGTTCAAAAATACATCAACAGAGCCAGCAAATAAACTTGTCCCCATAGAGCCATAATCTCCAAGTGTTCCAAACTTGAAGCTGCTGAGAGACAGCAACACCCTTTGTCTACCTGAGGTCCCACACCAAGTTCTCTACTTCTGTCTCCTGCCAGCTATGTAAGCATGAGGTATAACTCACTCTGTGCTAAGCCAGTGCCAGTGAACAGATCTAGACACAAAGAGTGATGACACCTGGACTATATTCATGATGGTGCCTCAGGATTGGGAGGCCAAAGCAAATGGCATTGTGTCCCACCCATTTCATTGACTAAAGTCAGGCTTGACAGCAAAGGGAAGTTACAATAGGAAGTCAGACACAGCAATGGATGGTGACAGTGGGAGCTAGGACCCACTCCACAGTATTCCCTCCAGCCTCTCAAGTAAGAGTCTTTTCTTGCATCTTTGGAAAGCCTTCCTTTTCTACCGTAGTCCATGGGTTTCAGTAGATGAATTGTCCATATCTGGGTGAAAGCTTGGTGCATGTAAGCCAGGCCAAGTAAGAGTCAACAAGAAGCCAATCTGGGATGTTTTTCTGGAGTGGAAGACAGAGCTGGTGGAGAAAGGGGGACTTTCTCTGCTGCAACAGCTAAGGACAGGCTGTTATCTCAGAGATACCATACCCAGTCTTACTGTAGCCAGGGGATTGGTCTCTCCTGGTCATCAATATCCAAAAAATTTCCCTTTCTCTTCATGTGTGAGCAGTCATAAGGCCTTGTGTATGGAGACTGCATTCTTACCATACACAGCACCGTTCTGGACATGTGGCTGAATTCCAACCAATGGGGTTATGAGGAAAATGATGTGTTACACTTACGGGATGTGGCCCTTTTGACTATTTCCTAGCTGGAAAATTCTAAGAGTGACTCTGTGAAGTTAGAGGGAACGAGCCACCCTAGACTTACTCTCAAAAGCTGTACGAGAACCAAGAGGAACTTTCTCATCAGTCTTTGGGTTTAAAAGACAAATCTATTTTAGCCACTGTATTTGAGGATCTTTTCTTAATAACTTAGTTGTTAATTTCTTTCCAGCCAGAAGTGATGCTAACAAAGGGCAATTTAGCTCAGAGATAGATCAAACCTGATTTCTTGGTGCCGCCACACCTGAACCCAGCTTTTCGATTCCTTCCATTATGTTCCAAGAAGTTCCTTTGCATTAGGCCACTTTAAAGTGGGTTTATGTTATATGCTCCTGCCAGGGTCTTATGCAGTCACTCATTTCACAGTGGCTGGCAGACTGCCACTGGGGCACTCCTGGTCCTTCTAAGCAAAAGCTATGACGCTGTCCTCTGCTTCCTCCTGTTTGCCTCCCCCAACTAACTGCCAGGCATAAGCCAAAGCAGCTGTTCTCCCTCCTAACAAAAGTGGTAAATTAAAGGCATTCTAGAGCTTGACTTCTATAAAGGAAACTCGTTATTTCTATAAAGCAGCTTTCCACAAACTCTAATGTGCTTATGAGTCACTAAAAATCTTGTTAAAATGCAAACTGCAATTGAGTAAGTCTCAGTGGGGTTCCAGATTCTGGATTTCTAACAAGCCCTCAGATGATGCCCCTGCTTGCTAGTCTACGCCACATTTTGGTTAGTAGGGTCCAAAAGCACTGGCCTCCAAATCTGAGTGCTGCAATCTCTCAGGCAGCTGCAAATGTTGAAACCAGTATCTAGGTCCTACAGCCACGAGCTCTCAGTACTGCCCACACTGTCAGCAAAGAAAGCCAAGGGTCAACTGTTCTATAATGCTAGCTTGCAACAGAAACCTCCTGGGGAATTTTTTGGGTTTTTAATCCCAGCACACAGCACCTTTCTAGCCACATGACTATATTTAGACCAATGAGAAGTAAAGAGAATGAAGTGTGCATGTGGATGGAGGCATAAATGTGCATTTCATACAAGTTCCTGGTTGAAACTGATGCTGGCCCACATATACTGGGAGTCGCACTGCTACATAATAATTACATCACACAAATGCTCTGGGATGTTTACCTACCCATCGGGATACAATAGAGTGGACGGGAGAGGGAAATCCCATTTTCACTCACTTGGCTTCTAACATTAAGCCACACTTGTGCTTTTTGAAGGCACATTTAACCCTATCCTCACCAAAAACTAAGCAGTAATATTATTAGCAGCTTTCTCTGAACACTCCTCTCATATAGAACAGATACATGTGGAGAAGCAGTTTCTAAATGGAGAGTGTTTTAGTGCTATCCTGCAGAACAACTTTTAAAAGCTTATAGAAATCCAAAGCTTTTGAATTTTTATGAAAGGTCTTTCTTTCTTCCTGCTTCAATTAACGATATCCCTCTTTTATTTAAGAGATGAAAATTGTGGTTTTTAGGGTTGAAGACTCAGGGGTTCCAGGTCAGCCTCTGCTTCATTGTGAATCGATTTCTTACAATGCCCTTTTCATCTGGGCCTCACAGTCATAAAACTAGTCTTCTCTCTGTCTCTTGAATACTGGCATGACAAGCATGAGCCACCAACCTCCAAATATGATACTGTGTATCACAAGTTGACAAGATTACACTATAGTAAAACCCCCAATACGCAGATGAGAAGCCCAGTGAGGTTAAAACACTCTCTCTTTCCAACAAAACAAAACTAAACAAAAACTGCCATAAAAGGAAGAAGAAAAAGGAAAGGGGGCACTCATACTCTCCCTCTTGTGTTCTTACCTCATCAGTGGCACCATCATCCCAACACCCCACCTTCACCCCCATCTCTCAATCATAGACCAGTCTCGTCTGATGAATGCATTTTATGAGCCATCCATTTCAACCATCATTAGCACCAAGACTACAAACTCCATGCAAGATAGTCTTCTAAAGATTTGACTGTCTGTGACTGCTAACCATGACAGCATCTCAGGGAGGTGGCCACTGTGACTAAGAACCTTCTTATAGATGTGAACACTGAGGTGTAAATAAGTTACGTGACTTCCCCACATCACAATCAGAAAGCAGCAAACCTAGAACTTAATATTCCATTGAGGCTTGGGAGTCCAGCGCAGTGGTGAGGCCCAGATTAAATCTCTAGAACCACAAACAAATAGATTTTAGTGAAGTCTATCCCTTAGCTGCCCTTCTATCAAAGGGACACATGTAGACAGAACCCATCAAAGCAAAATACTACAGGTTAGTAAAGAACTCTGAATTCCAGTGTGCAAAAGAATTAGGCTAGTCAGGGTAAATCAAGGAGCTAGCACTTTGTTATTCCATCCTGCACACACATTAGATGAAATAAAATTAGAAACACTGAAACATTCACTACACTCCTGAGAGATTATAGTATCACAACAGGACTTTGCTGTAAGCCGGGAAAACTGAAGCTCTCACTTGATGACAGAGTGTATAGACTACAGCCTTGGTAAATAACTTTGCAAGGCAGTGAGGTGACAGTCACAAATAATGAGTGAAAAGTACAGATCACAATCCGAACTCCAAAGCAGGAGGCACAGACAATCCTCTTTAATATTATTGCCCTTCAATAAATTCATTTTTAAAAATCATGTCATAAACAATTTCTCTAAAAATGGCTAGAACAATGCACTTACATGGTACAATAATTTAGGAAAGCAGTCTTCAAGAGGACACTGTTAAAAGATTAATCTATTTCCAATGCTGGTGAAAAGAACATAGCAAAGGGAGGAGGGAGCAGGAAGATACATAGGAGATGTAATGTGAATAAAGTATAAAAACAAAAACAAAAGAAAAGAACACAGCAAAGAATCATTTTTACCTTGGCCATGGGCATACTGGGCTCCCCTGCTGCACACTGCTGACATATTTTTAGTGTAAAAATCCGAGAAATGCTCTTTATCCCTCTACCTCCAATAGCAACCTTTTCCCCATCAGAAAAATTCAGTGCTAACTCACAAGGGTTTTGCATCTACCATGGAGTCTTATCTCCAGGAAGCTTTAATCTCCATAATATTCCTAACATTTGCAAACCAACTTGATTTCAGTCCCTGATCCTTCTTGTTCTACCAAATCCCTGAGCTCTTGCAACTTCTTCCACAACTAGCTAGAAGGTTCATGAACCAGCAAAGGAATTAGCTGGAGTACAGATTTTGCTAGAAATGAGTAAGTTAGCTAAGTATCAACTTAAATTATTCATGTGACACAAAGCACATGAGCCACATTGATGCCATGTATTGCACATAACACATGCTCTGTTCGTGATTCAGTTCTCCACGTGTGTCAAAACAGTAACACAAGGGACCAGGAAAGGAATTCTTGATGACTATGGCACCTTGGTTAAGCTGCTAAACCTCCCTCAAAGCTCTCAATGTGTCACTTTCTAAATGTCAAATCAGGGGCCTGTGAGATAGCTGAGTAGGAAAAAAGGAGTTGCAGCCAAGTCTGACATCCTGAGTTTTATCCTTAGAACTTATATGGTAAAAGGAGACAAACAGCTCCTAAAAGTGACCTTCTGACCTCCACACACATGCCAGGGATGAACATGCTTACACACACACACACACACACACACACACACACACACACACACACACACAAATAAATTAAAATTTAATGTTAAAACAAAACACAGTTGGATGTCATAACAGATGCTGATAATATCACTAAGGAGGCTGAGGAAGGAAGACCACAAAGTTACAGGACAACATGGACTACATAATAAGACTCCATCTCAAAACAAAACAAAACAAAAATTCATTAATTAATTTTTTTAAAATAACTATTCCAGCTCCAATATCCACTAGGTGTTCCAAAGATTGAAAAGGAAGAATCCAAGAGAATACAATGAGAATTATCGTAATGCTACTAAGTTCTTGATCTAAGCTGGAATTCTACAACGGACATCTTGACATTAGAAGCCTAAAGCATACACTACATGGAGAATGTGACTGACTAAAGTACAAAGTCTCTTTCTTCTCTCATATAAGCAACAACATACTCTAGGGAATTCTAAACAATTTCTTCCTCTTGTGCTTTCTGGATTGTAGCTTTCTGGCAGTTCAGATTCTAGAAATATCCGACTGGACTTAGACAAAAAGACACATATTTTACATGTCATGTCTGTTATGCATAGATCCAGTTCATCTTCCCCTCTCCTAGGTAACCTAATGTGGATTGGAGTAGACTCAAAGTAAGCCCTAAGTGATCATTTGTTTTTAGTTTGAAAAGCCAGGTGGGACCTGTGCCCTTGGTAGACATACACTGATATACATTAAGTGTTAACAACCGATTAAACATAACTTAATCCAATAGCTAACCAAAATAATTACAAAATCTAACCAAATATAATATAAGCAAATCAAAATATGTCTCTTAGATACATGATGTCAGAAGTAGGATATACATTTTTAATACGTCGGTGAACTTAAGTTCAGTTGGTGTTTACAACTTAAGAATCTAGTGTTGGCTTTCTTTTAGCATTTTACAATTATAATATCAAGAGTTACTCTTGGCTTTCCTGTCTTGATGAAATTTGTTGTGTAAGATTTCTGTGTGCTTTAAGTGTTAAATCAAGTAACACAGTGATGATGATGAGAGAAAGCAAAAATACAACTCAGCAGCATACCCTGGTCAAATCAACAAATAACTGCTCCTGTATTTGTGACAATGTATACCACAAGATGTAAGTGAGAAATGCAAGACATATCCACACATATTTGTATATATACATTTCATGAACTTTTATCAGAGACTATTTCAGAATCACAAAGCTTAAAGCAAAATAAAACAAACATGCTTAAAATGCCAACATTTTATGTCAGATATTAAAGCTAATCTTCAAAGGAACAAAATACTAAAGCTCAATATTAAAGATAATCTTCAAAGTATCAAAACAGCAAACATTACAAGCCTCAGTTTTACATAGAGAAACAAGTTTAGAAGCGCTTAGGAACATCTCTGGACTTTTAAATAGTGACACCAAAACTAAACTGTGATTCAAAGCCTAAACATGATCTCTTGCATTCATCCAAATTCAGGGAAAGCAGGGGGTGGGGGTGACACTGGAAATGCACAAACTACAATTCCATGTGAGTTAAAACCTATGTGTTACAGCCCCGTCTTTGTTGGACTTTCACACACCTGTTACCCATACAACAATACTGTTGCCTAACAACTTCATAAACAGTGCTTTGGCTTCCTAAACATGTCAAGTGAATTAAGTCATTGGCACAGATGTATGAACCCTAACATAGTAAACCTCTTACCAGATTTTAAGAAACAGTGTAAAAAACTTTTCCATATGCTTGTATAAGATGGTTTTCTGCATCTGTTGAGATGACCATACTACTATCTCCCCTTAAAGTGTTAATAACAGCACTGTTTTTCTGTCAAGGCATCCCTTGAATAGATCTTATATGGACTCATTTTGTTCTTTTAATAAACATTGTGGATGCATTCAACATGGCAACACATATTTAAAATTATGACATCAGTGGTGAGTTAAACTGACCTATAATTTGTTTTCCTGTACTTTTCTGACTCTGACATAGCATCTTACAATGGCATTCCACTCCATCAACTTGCCATGGTGATACATTAGCTTATAGGAATAGGGGAAACCACTACATGCTGGGCCATGAGCATCCAGAGTAATGTAACTAATCCTAGTACATGGTGAACACTATGTTCAAGTTAACACATTATTGCTAGCTATCACAAATGACTTATGTTTCTGTAATGTGAGAGAATTGTTTGCTTCAATAACAAACTCAGGAATATTTTACTTTAACCATATTTATAAAATAAGCACATATAACTTTTATTGTTAATTAAAAACTCAGTAATTATTTGGCAATGGTTTAATTACTTATTAAACAGATTAATCTAACATTTCCCCACCAATACCCTGAAAGAAGACAGAGGGGCCTTATGCCTCTCAATGTCTGGTTGTTCTCTCAATCCATCTGAAGAACGCAGGAGCAAGTGTGAATATGCACTGGTAACATGCTAGGGCTTTGCATCTGTGTCCTGTTCATGTTTTTCACTATTTTGTCATGGCAATGAAGATGAGATAGGAAGCACACCATACTGCAAAGCAAAAGGTGCCCAGCAATCCATGTCTGCCAAGCCCTCCAGCACCCAAGCTTAAAGTTTCAAGGTCAAGAGTGGTTGGCTAGGCCCTGGCTCCTACCTGAGCTCAGGGCTGTGCAGAGCAGAGTTACAGACAGCACCCTTTCCCTCACATGGCTCCAATCTCGATGAGAGAGACACAGGAGGATAAGAGATCTTAAAGAACACTTCATGTGGTATCTGTATTTCACAGTCAAGAACATAGACCAAGATCAAGGAAGAAAGAAAACCATTCAGTGCCTTCTGCCATTCACAGGTGTTCTTACTGCACCCCCAAAACAATCAATTTTCATGTCATAAAATCATTTGGGGAGTCCAATTCACTCACACAAATGCACTTTTAAGTGGCATGGGGTTTTGTAGTGTGTGTGAGCTCTGGCATAATGAATGAACAACAGCAAAGCAACATCACGGGAACCCAGGCCTGATGGCTTCCTAAACCATTTGTACACTTGTCCAGCCACAGCTGAGAAGTCTGGAAGGGATACAGGCCTGTCCATAATTATGGGGTAACCTCTGATTCCCAGGGGTGGCTGACTCATTACAACCATCAGAGATGCTTTGTAAAAGATACACATTACCCCACCACACACACTCACTGAGGCTCTGCCTTCCTAAGTTTGAGATAAGCTTCTGAGATTTGTGTTTTTATGTCCTTCCAGTGACCTTGTCGTTCTGTCCTTCCTACTTACTGTAACATAAGAAGAGAAAGTTGAACTGGAACAAATATGAAAGGCTACTGAGGCTTGGGTTTAATGCACAGAATTCTAAAGGAAGAATGCTTAAAAGTCAGCTGTGTCTAAGGAAAAACTACAACAGTGACCAGGAAGGAGTAATTACGATGTGGCACTAGCATGGAGCAGCTTACAGCTCTGGCCAAGGCATGCAGACTCCAAATCATGACAAGGTAGTTTTTGGGCCACCATTGCCCCAATAAGGAGCTAACGACAGAACTGACCAATTCTAGGCAAAGAGTGGTAACTATACAGCCATTAAGTAGACAGAGGATTTGAAGGCTTGCTGAATGAATGGATCAAGGATTCCTTCAAAACTCCAATCAATGAGACTAGAATTAAAATGATGTGGCAGCCTAAAGAGTTAAAAAACCAGATGACTTTGTTTTCAGTAAAGGCTCTTCTTAATGCTGTGGGCTTTCTTCTGAGACTTTACTTTGGCTCCCACTCCATAAAACAATGAGATGACTTTGAGGTACTGGAATGTACTGTTGGCACAGGTATGAATGGCAGGCCTTCTTTCTGCCTTGGGAAGGACAGAACGATGGGCAAGATCTTGTAGTTTGGCTTTCTGGCAGCAGAGAAAGGACAGCTTGGTGAGAACGTCTAGTCAGAGACATTGCTCCCAGGACCTGCTGGATCACAGCCAGCTGACACACCAATGGCACGATGGCTTGACTAGACTCCTTGTAACTCTTAATGACAGGCTGACTGGGCTCACTATAGCCAGGTCAGCCTCAGTACATACAATCCCAAGAAGATTGCAAGCTACCTATGATCAGGTCTGGGGGTGTTTCTGGAAGCTTGAAAATGAGTTTTGCTTTTTGGAAAAACTAGCTGACCTTTTAAAATTCTTTCTCAATTAATGATTATCCAAGGTGCCATTTGAGTAATCATGTTACACCGTCCACCGTTAAGCTGCTCTTTGAGTGGCAGACAACACCAAAACAAGGTATACTACTTTGATTTGAACATCACATAATGCATACATGAATAAGTTTTTAAACGAAAAGAAAAAGGCAAAGCAGGTCTCATAAGCAGGAGTTGAAAGGCAAACTCACATTCCTTCTTGAACACTCATCTTCTGGGCTTTCCTTCTTAAATAACAACTCTCAACTGCTAATATTGGACTGAGAGATAAAGAGCCTTTGTTTCTGTCAAACTCTCCAGCACAAGTAATTTGCCCCATTAGAACTGACAAAATACATTTAAAGAAAGACTGCTAAGAGCTATAGTGTTTCAGCTTTAATTTCCTTTCTGCTACAAACTTTCCAGAGCCTGGCTTTCATAATGCCTTTTGAGGTAGTGCATAGCTCCAAATGACTTAACAGTTTCTTTTAATTTACAGACATCTAAGCGTGTTTATAAAATTCCACCAGCTCAAAACGCTTCCTTCCCTTAAACATATTTCCAGTTCGAATTATATGTTTATAGCAGTCTGCACTGTATTATTTCTAAAGATAAACAATCATGTAAAAAATTGGACAGAAAACCTAGCAGCATGCAACTGCTGCCCCACACAGTTGGCCTTTTCCTTTACCATCCTTCGGGTGGTGAAAGTCCTCAGCTGCCAGTGGAAAGCATGAACGGGTCACTAGGGCTAGGCTTCCCTGCTGGCTCTGTTTCCCCGAGAAGGGGGCCCCTGGTTCCTTTCCCCAGTTTTGAAACTTAGTGCCTGTGAAACTTTTCTCTACTCTAGCTAAGTATAAAACTAACAAATTCACTAGCTGCAGATATTTTTTCTTGATAAAAGAGTCTGTGAGCTCAGACAATCAGTACTTTTAAATACTAGGACACCACAGTAGTTTCCCAATTAAAATACAACGGGCTGGAAATAATGATCTGTAACAGCTAAACTTTTAAAAATCATGTCCTTCAAGTCTAGGTATGCATACGCTGCTTTAGGTGACACAAACGGAGACAGGAAAACGATGTAAATGGGCTGTCAACCAGTCTGGGTTTTGAAACTGCCTTTACTGAGAAAGACTGACTCGCTGCCCAACAAAGGCTCTATGTAGGATTCTCAAGTTGACATTTCAAAAATATTTAATCACCCTTTCAATGATAGTTCAGGGGCTCAAAACAAAACCTTCCCAATAAAGCTGCTCGCTTGGAAAACATTCAATTCTGATTTGAACTAAGAAAATGGTAGAGCCCCAAAGATAAGAGATTTCAGGGGGATATCTGGCAGGGAGAGGAGACAAGCCCATTTCAGGTAAAACAAACAACAACAACAAACCCCACCATTCCTTAAGGGCTTATCAAGGCCGTACATAAACTCCAAAGGACTTTTCTTCCTAGTAAATCGTTGAACCAGGTTCTGCAAAGAAAAGGTCCCCCGACTCTGCACAGGTTTACAGGGATCCTCTCTGGGCAAGCATTTAATTAAACTGTTCCTTTGCCTTATTTTTTTTAAGTAAACACAGAATAGCTCCCTTTTGGTTTACAGCAAGCCAAAGTTCAGAGATAGCTAGGAAAGATTACTAATTCCAATGGATTAAACATCATTTGCCAGGTAGAAATGCCGGCACATCTCAGAGTTATATTTTTACACCTCAACAGCCCAAGCATTCACCTATCCTATACAGTTTCCAATTCTATGTTCCACAATCTAGAACAATGTACAGCGAGCGACCTGCTGAACCACACGCCAGCGCCCCCCAACCCCATCACAAATGCTCATGTCCTCCTGGATTCCAGTTTCCCAATCACCTAAAATCGTCAAAAGGGGAGAGCCTCCCAAACCCAACTAAAGATCAACAGCGTCTTCGAAGGGCCCTTTCCACTAACTCGAAGTGGACACATTACTAGCACTCCCTACTTGAGGAAGCAGCCCTGGGGCTGGATGCGAGCAGAAGGTGCTTTGTGTTTCCCCCTGCCAAAGCAGAGCAGCAGTAGCCCACGTAGAGGCTGCTGAACTATTGCGAGCCTGGGAGGCAGTTACCATTAGAGGGCGTTCATTGGGCAACTCAGAAAAACAAATTCCAACAGCAGAAGAAACACAGTCATGAGGAGAAAATCAAGTTCCCAGCGCCTCCGAGAAGGGAGGATGCTGGTAGTGTAAGAAGACAGTCTCTCTGGAATTGGAGACTCACACAATCATGAGGGTGGCAGGAAAGAAGTCTTCATCTCCCCAAAGCCGGAGGATCTGAGGGTCATAGCAATGTCATAAGGACCTTCACCTTTCCATTTTCCAACATTCGAGTGTCACTGGTACTAAGATTTCCTCTCTTAGAGGCCAGGGCCTCGTGGAAGATTCCGGAGCCTATGCCGGAAAAGTGCCACACGGCTGCCAGCTACACCATCAACTGCGACTCCACATAATGTGGGGGCCTTGCCACAGCAACAGGGGGCATTAAACAAATGAACTTTTAGAAACTTTCCTCCCCCGATACACTCGGGTTTCTTTAACATGGGCTCTGTCTCCTTAAACTTGCCTTCAACCGTGTCAAGAGCCTGGAGTGGGGGTTTGGTGTCTAGAGGAACATATTCTCCCCCAAAGTTTCCAAATCACCCCCTGGGGCTTGTTGGGCACACAGAGCTTGCAGGATCCCTTCCTTGCCTTTAGCAGTGCTCTAGTAACCCGCAACTCTTAGCCCCCTTCCTTTCCTGGACCACACCACAAAATCCCCCAAGGGCGTAAAGTTGGGAGTGACTTTAGGGGTCTTTGAGGTCTCCAAACTGCAATTCTTGTGCTCCTGTCCACGAAGACATGGGGTAATTCCCTGTAGCAGTTCAATTCTGATAGAGGGAAAAGGAAGGTGTGGAAAAGCAAGCTCATTTGTCCCAGCAGATCCTAGGCAGCCCACATCTAGGGGTGGAGGATCCCCCAGGTGGCGCTCCCCAGTTACCCTCTGGCTCCTCTCATACGATAGCCTGGGCACCCAGAACAGCACTCGTCCCCGTTCGGCCCACTCACCGTCTCTGCGGACACACAGGCCATCAAGCCCAAGGTGAGCAGGATCCACGCTCGCTGCATATTCCCCGGGGACCTGGCTCACAACCGGGATGAAAGGAAGCCCAGCGCACGGCCTAGAGAGATAGGAGCTAAGCCACGCTTGGCTCGGGGTCGGATTCCCGGCTCTAGCTGTCTCCTCCGGCTCCTGCCTTAGCTTTCGCGCTGCGCCTCCAGAACGCCGCGTCTTCTCACTTGTTGGCTTCTGCCAACAACCTGGAGTTGCTGCTTCGCAAGGCTGCTTTCCTGGTCTGATCCAACTCGGCGTTAGGCTTTCACTCTGCGGACTCAGTGCTTGGGTCCCGGTGCAGTCTGATTTGAAGCAAGCAGTCAAAGGGTTGAAACGAAGGTGCTGCTGAAGTTTGGACTGCAGAGCGGCGGGAACGCGCTATCCGCGCGGCCGAAACTCCGGGAGTATCTGGAGTACAGAGCTCGGCAGCTGGGTTAGTGGCTTGGCTATAGCGCCCCTCCTTCCGCGCGCCTCCGCCTCCCGATCCTCCCTCGACCCCTCCCCTCTTGGCGTCCTCTCCCTAGTCCTGCTCTGCCTCAGCCTCCTCCGCCCCCACTCCCCAACCCCCTTCCTAGCCTGCAGCTTGGGGATTCCTCTAGGCAACTAGGGGAAAGGAGGCTACTGTGATTCCAGGATAAACCCGGGAGAAAGTCTTACAGGATTACACAGCGATTGGCAGCTTCCAGAGCCAGTAGGAGCCCGCGGTTCCACGCTGTGGCTGCCCCAGGAACGTGCCTCTGCAAACCTTAGTGCTCTTTCATTTTCTCGCCATCCCTTTCCCCTTCTCAACGTCCTCACCTCTCTCCACCACCTTTCTGTCCCCCTCCCCACCGTTCTCATTTTCTTCGCTTTAATTTTCTGAGGAAAAATCGGTGAAGGGCTGATGGGCACACTGAGCCTTTTCTAGCTTGTGAGGCTTGGGTAACTAGAAAGAAAGAACAATGATAGTCCGGAAAAAATGAGAAACTTTATAGATTCCCTTCAAGCAATTACAGTGCCGACGGATCACTAGATCATGAAGATTGCAGTTCAGAAAAAAATGAAAATAATTGTAACAAATTCGTGTTATGATTACCCTCTGACTCCCCGCTCCCTGCCCCCCCCCCAAAAAAAAAAACTAGAGGAAGGAGGATCAGAAAACACAACTCCAAAGTTCAGTGTCATTAAACGTAAAAACAAACAAACAAACCACATTTCCTGCCGCTCACACTTTGTGCCTACCCCACCCCACCACTCCCAGGCATCTAAGCTAATTTTGGAAGCAACAAATAGTGATGAAAAATTAGAGATTCTATAAAAGAGCAGAAAAAAGAAAAGTTCAGAGAAGATAGTCTTTTCTGGCTTTAAGAAAACAACAAATATATATTTATTTCCTGCATGGAGGAGACTGATCTGAAAGCATAAATGCTGTCTGGTGCTACAGAGCCAGGCAGGCACACAGAGCAGGCAGGCACAGACCCTTCTCATTTCTACCATTTCCCTTTTTGATTTAAAGACTGAATAAATTATGGCTTTCTCCCCCTGCCCCCGTAGTATCCATTCATAGAGGCCAGGGACTTTTCAGTCTTGGTAACTATTATTTAGGATACATTAAAAATACACAATAACTATATTGTAGGTAAATACTACTCCAAAGCTTAAGTCATACCATATAAAAGCCCTTTTAAAACACACACACACGCACACACGATACAGACATGAGGCCGTAGTCATTTTAGAACTCAGACTAAACTGTGATCACAACTTAAGTGACTATTACAATGTCTTAGTGATACATCACTGTTGTTATATCAAAGGAAAAAATAGCAGGAGTATCATAACCCTAAGTTAGGAGATCAACTCTGGCTCAGATAACTACCTACCAACTTCCTGGTGCTTCTGAGCAGCTGGAAAGGAGAAGTGGGGAAGTAGAAGAGAAAGCAGTGAGAGTAGCTTCTGAAAGGATCACATATTTGTAAGGTCAACACTGGGTGGTGGAAAAACACCATTAGAAGTGAAAGGTCCTAAATTTTTTACAAGAAAATTAACACTGTATTAAAGCTCTTAAGTCAAGAGACAGATGAGATGGTGTATAAAACTTACTCCAAGATTGCAACATTGCATCCTGCAAGAAGCTTCTTAAGCAGGAAGGTAAACTACACAAAATAGCTTCAGGAAATCTCTGAAACTGATCAGATTCACTAGGTCTCCCCCAACTAAAGAAAGCAATAAAAATTGAGAGTCCCCCACAGGAGAGAGGGAGACCAAATGACAGAGAGAGGGTGGGGGGCTACCTATAGGTCTGCAGTATGCCTCAGGTTTCCAGCTTTGTGAGCTGTAATCCATGCTATGGTGGATTCTAGTGATGCTTTTGTGTAATTTCTGCTCCCGTAAGTAACCCCTTCACATGCATGTTCTTGTAAGTAACACCAGTAAAACAATTTTAGTTCACCAAATTGGAGCTTAGTGGTATTTATACCTTGATCTGCCATGGGTTCCCTATCTGGGGTGACTAGACATGTGTGTTATGTTTATCTGGGAAGTTTTTTTGTTTGTTTGGTTGGCTTGGGTTTTTTTGTTGTTGTCGTTTTGGTGTGTGTGTCTGTGTGTGTGTGTGTGTGTGTGTGTGTGTGTGTGTGTGTGTGTGTGT